>JASJOG010000202.1:0-590767 GCA_030142905.1 Heliopora coerulea
TGATCTCGTATGGAGAGTTGTTGGACGAAATGATAGATTGCCGATGATCTACGAAGCTTTTTACCAAATTACTACTGAGGATTGCAATGCATATTTTAATCATCCAGAGTATGTGTAATTTAGGTTTCTGATGACTTTCATGCATTTGTATTCGGCATCCTTTTAAAGGCGATTTTTATTTGACTAATTGGTAGGCACTGATAAATGTTACACCAGGCACTTTTTCTTGGAACTTGCAACCCACTTTTTGTTGACCAAAAAAAATGTTCCTGACGAGTCTACATCTGACGCGTGCGACTGATTTATGTCGTTTAACCTAATTTTTCATCGCAGAATTAACTACAAGCTAGGGATGTTAAATGAAACAGTTTTTCTTGGCCGTTGTGTTTCAAGTTGAAAAGAAAAATTGCCTCATGTTACCTGCTGTAAACTGAATGTTGCGATTTGACAATTCATGCAAGTTACCACATCTTTAACATGACTTAACCCGTTAAAAGTAAATTAGAATCTGATAATGATGAACCTACAAAACCATGCAGAATGTTTTTATAGAATGTCAGTTACAGAATTTCTAAATTATAATTGAAAGTTTCAAACATCATAGTTCAAACAACTTCCCCAGAAACTATCGCCTTTATTGTTTACATAATATACACAGATGCAATAACGGTAAATACAAAACCCGAAGAAAATTTGTTTCTTGATTTACAAAATTTTTAAATGCCCAAAAATAATTCTCGTTTGTTCTTTGTACTCCTCCTCAGTACGAACGTCAAGGTCTAGCAGTTCTTTAACATCTCTGAGTTGCTTCAGAAGCAACACTCTGCGATCGGCCTGCAATAAATAAAAAAAAAGAAGCTTAACGTCTTAAATATCAACAGCAACAAAGAGCAAATAACTTGTGTTAGTTTCTCACTATCTTACTAGGTCACTTCTTTATTGATCGACAGTTTTCATGACCGTCATAACTGCCGCCTCTGTTAAGGAGACTGACTCTAGAATCCGGTCATTGGACTTTTTGCCAGCTTCACTACATTTATTTTGGAAAAATGGTACATTTGGTGGCTCCTCAAGAGATTGATGTGTACCCATAGCCTAGGAGAAGCAAATCAGTCGTATTTTAAAATTAGAGTGCCGTCAAGCTGAACAAAATAAAAATCTTAAAAAGTACAAGTAAATGCACGGGGGGGCATCAGGAAGGCCTCTCAAAGAAAATGTGTCTTCCAATAGCTCCCTTGAAAACTTTTTTACATTAATTCTGCTACGCTACATACAGGGTGTCCCAAAAAAACCGAAAACTATTGAAATCACTTATTGTTAAAATTTGAATGCCCTACGAAAAAGCTGAACGTAGTGATGCGTAAAATATTGACAAGGTGCATGTATTAAAATTTAGGTAAGAAAATCGCCTTGTAAAGCGTGCGATTTTTTGCCCGTGGGAATTTAAAGCAAATTATGAAATTACTTATATCAATCATTTATGCACTCGTGGGGACCAACAGAGTGCTAAGGCATTCAAATTCTAACAATTAAATTGTTATTGTTGATTTCAATAGTTTTCGTTTTTTTTAGGAACACCCTGTATAATCAGTACTGCTTTCTGCGACCCAACCAAGTTCACAGTTTACATCCAGTACAGAACCTGTCCCCTTTCTAACATTGATGCAATGCATACTAAACTTTCCCTAATAATTTTGTTTTCGTTTCTCAGCGAGTCGAAGGAAATATGTTTCTGAAAAAAAGTTAGGGAAAAGGAGCCCGATTTTCTTCGTAAGCTGGGCCACTGGCCACATTTATATACGAATTATTTATACGCACCACCATTGTCGCCCACGATCTAAGCTTGTAATCTGGCCATTGACTTGAAAATTTTTCCTTTAGTTTCTTGAAGTTTCTGTCAGTATCTGCTTCCCTTTTATTCCTTTTTTTGGACGGGCTGTGCTCATCGTCGGAGTCTGAACTACAAGAGGTGTCAGCTCTTGGTCTTACTGGAGCTATAGTAATGGAAAATACAGTCAGTGTGAAGTTATCCTTTATTGCAATGTAGAATTAACGTCAAAAATAAGCAGTTGATCATGCAATACTGCCTAACTGCTCAGTATCCGAACCTGCTACCTTGAACTAGAAAGTATAAATATGAGCCAGAACGACTCATTTTACTATGCCCGTGAAACATATTCAAGATGGAACTGAAAACGCACAATTTGCTTAGTTTGGTTTGCGGAAAGCTACAAAGTTAATTTAAAGTATCTTTTAAGGTTATAGAAGGATTTTTATTGCACTAGTCAGCCGAAATAGTATCATCAGCAACTTGAGCACATGAAATGTTTGGGGTTTAAATTAAGCGAGAGTGAAATGCTATTGAGATAAATCAGTCGTAGTTTACTCGCCTTCAGCTAGACATTGTATGGTGCTGCTGTAAAAGAAACTCAGATTAAAACTGAAAAATACTTTCACGATCAAAAACCGCTAGGAAAGGCATGCAGAACGCACGTCTTGACTAAAAACAGCATTTCATCGTTGTTTAGGATTCGTCTGAATAAAGCGTATTAAATTCCATTTAAAGTGTTTTGCAGCAATTTAAAGGACAAAGCCAAAGGAATTCATCCTCTTCATTAATGTAGTAAACCCAGAATCGTAAAATGACCTTTCATAAACTCGCCCACCCAACAAATTTGGGATAAACAATACTCTGTCAAACACTGTTTTCCTGGCACCACGCAAAATCGGCTAGTAAGATAGTACGGATAAATTAATTTTACTCACACGTACCCGTAACGTTAATTACTTGTCTTACATGCAATCATCAGATGAGTAAGAATTCATAAGAGAATTGTAAAATTACAGGGCATTCCGCTTAACATAAACTGCACTTTAATTTGCCAAGTCACTGCAGAAGAAAAAGCTTTTATAAGTAATTTCGGGAAAACTTAAGGAAAAATTTTTTGCAGGAGACTTGCATTCTAAGTCCAATGTGCGATTTTAATAACTATACCCAATCCCGTTGTAAGTCATATTGGGGAAAAATACATGCACATCAAAACACGTGCTCAATTTCTCACTGGTTAGGAATTATCTAGGTAACGATCTTATTGGAACAATATACGCGATGTTTTCCTCTTCTGTGTTGTTCCGGAACAACATTTAAGCGCCGAACAATAGCTAGTTCCATTTAAAACTAACTCAAACTAAAACGGGAATTTATAGCAGAGGTAAAAACCTTACCTTTTATTCGCTTTGCCTTCCGCGTCGTTTCTGAACTCTGTGGAGTATGTGGATCAACCCAAAAACATACTCTCTTGAATGTACTATACTCTTGATAGGCTTGCTTCAGCGTTTGCTCATCCACGATATCAAACTTTCGGTTGCCACGACCTTCCACAAAATATCCAAATTTAAAATTGGTCGTTCTTGCTGGTGCAATAATATGCTGATGGTTTTCCAGTAAAAACAGCTTGAACTCTTCCGGAAGGGTAAATTGTGGGACATTGTTGATTTGAAAATGTGAGAACTTGGCTTTGTTTGTCTTATCCAAAACCCTGAGGTGCACGTCAAATGTAGTCATGTCGTTTCGTGCCTTCCAAATTATTCAAATTGCCTTGGAATAACAAGTCCCACAATGCACCCGATATGTTTGATATACCGTTTGCCATAATTTTTGAAACTTGCTGTATATACATATATATATAAATATACATATATATATGTATATATATATATATATATATATATATATATATACATATATATATAAATATACATATATATATAAATATACATATATACATACTTATATATAAGCGCACGCTCACTAGTCTCTAGTTAGAGCGCTCTGGCATGGCTTAGATGTACCACAAGCGTGGAACATTTGAGTTGCCTATATAATGTAGGCTTCTCCATCCTGCTCTTCAGCACTACACTGATGAGGCCCAGTAGGCCGAAACGGTTCCGTCTGTAGTTATATACATACATACATACATACATACATACATACATACATACATACATATGATGAAAAGTTTGTTCTCAAGCTTTAGCTCAGAAAATTTCTGAGCTCCCCAACGGTAATCGAACCCGTGTCTCCCGATTGTCGGTACGGTTGTTTTACCACTAGACTATAGGGTCTCAGACGGCAAGCATGATGTTAATTAGAGACCTGGTTCTTAATATTGATATGCCTCTTTCGTACTTGAAAGCTAAACATACCTGTATGATGATATTGTGTGTATGAGTAAATTTCATCTTACTGAATGTAGATGTTTGTAAGCTTGGATATATTTATGACGAAAAGTTTGTTCTCAAGCTTACAAACATCTACACTCAGTAAGATGAAATTTACTCATACACACAATATCATCATACAGGTATGTTTAGCTTTCAAGTACGAAAGAGGCATATCAATATTACGAACCAGGTCTCTAATTAACCTCATGCTTGCCGTCTGAGACCCTATAGTCTAGTGGTAAAACAACCGTACCGACAATCGGGAGACACGGGTTCGATTACCGTTGGGGAGCTCAGAAATTTTCTGAGATAAAGCTTATATACATATATATATATATATATATATATATATTCTATATATATAGAATTACTGTTTGTCATTACACTGTCTTTCATGCTAGGCAGCAATTATCAGATGACTAAGAGATTTCAACTTTCATTTTCAACTCATGAGTTCTTAACGAGTTTTATATATATACATACATCAATTAACTAGGAATTACGTCAATGATTGCAAAGAAAGTGTGTCTGATATCAATATTTACAGAGAATCAATCAACAAGACGGAGATCATACAACGGTAAAAAATAGTGGTAACTAATTAAAAAGTGAAAACTTGCTTCCATTGAGGCCTCAGTTCAGGTTTGTTGAACATAATATGTAGTAACTCAAGACTTAATAGCTGATTAGTGTTGTTAAACGTACTGGACCAAAGAATTCTAAAGTTGTCAATGTTTTCAATGTCATGGCCAATGTCGTCGAGTCTGTCAAATTGGCATCTTAAGTCAATGAGGAACTGTGTATGTTCACACTCCAAAATGTGTTGGGCAACAACGATTGCTTTGTGTGATGCACCATGTTCTAAGAGTCGTTGTCCAAGGCAGCGATCGGTTTTGCCAATATATTTTTTTATTACAACCGGGAAGAGAAATTTGGTGACTATAATGTTTGCTTTTAGACAGTTCCGGAATTAGGTTGTAGTGATCAGTGACAACTGACGTGATAACTCTGATCTATTATGAATACTTTGTTTATCCGAGGATGGGTGGAGAGTACATTTTCGCAGTCCAGTGGACGGTCAGTGAATATCACGTATAACTGGAGATCTATCTTCTGCTCACTGGCTGGGGAGTCTATTTGCAACAGACGAAGAGAGAAGCCTAGAAAGAATCCTAACCTTAATCCTGATAGAAACCCTTACCCTAATCCTTATCTTGAAATATCCTTCCCCGCCCGAGGCAACTTATTTCTCCACTTACTGGCTGAAGCCAAACGTGGCAAACATGGAGACAGATTTTTTACTTCAGTTTCAATCTCCAACACGATCTTTCCACTGAATCACTAAAAAATTCGATCAACTCACAACTAAATGAGAAACCGACCGATGAGTTTCGGCAGGCTGAAACTGATGTTCACCATATTTGGCTCCATTATTTTTTAAAAGTTTAGGGTTAGAGTTAGGGTTAGGTTATAGTTAGAGGTAGGATTATATGGTTCGCAGACTTAACCTGTGGACCAGTTTCACAATGATGGAAGAACGATTAAGTAGTTTTGCTATGCTGTTTTGATATATCGTGGATCAAAGTACATTTCTAAAAATATTTATGGTAAGAAAAGAAACTGGCGTACATGACAAGTAAATATACCGGTCCGCCGCTCTACCTGTCGAGCTATCGAGTCAACAGGGATTACAGACGAGTTTTTATCCAACTTAAATTCATGAGATATTCTCACGACAACTTAACGCTTATCCATGATAAGATGTGCAGTGTTTCCATTCTATTCCAGAATCATCCTCAGAGATAGATACACGAACAGAAATCTTTTCATAATTATCTGATACAGCAGAAGTCAGCTGAAAAAAGTTGACTCTAGCGGGATTTGAACTCGCACCTTCGGGACACTGATAAGTAACTACTATCCATAAATTGTTTACTTCCTTTGCCCCTTTGATCAAAAAACCTCAGCTACGACCTCCATAGATATTATTTGACTGTATATTGCTACCCGTCAATGATGTGTTCGTTAAAAAAGGCACTTCACTTAATAAAAGCCATGCACTTTTCAGCCTTTAAGAAACGGTCTGCTGGGTAAGTACCACTTGATTTCTAGAACCAAAACACCATGAGTTACGACTTACAAATTTCTACAGATTAATAAACAAATATGATTGTCTGTCCTCTCAGTCAGACACAGCAAGCTGAGTAATATGAGCACTACTTTTAATTCTCGGTTATATGCATCTTCGAAAAAGGAAGTGGATACTAAGGGTGCCACACCCACCCTACGGCACTCATCCCCTGACGATCGTTTAAGAAGAACCGTTCCTGAGATATGTTCTTGCAGAAGATTTCATTGATACAGACCTCTCCTGAAAATTTCTTTTCCAATTTGTACTCTTGAAAACAGCCACCAAAGTAAGCCTGTAGTTTCGAAGACGCCATGCGTAAACAAACGGATTGACGATAAAGTTCAGTGAAGCGATAGGCAGATAATAATAGGGAAATCTACTAATCAAAACAGAGTTTTCTATTTTTCTCAGCCGTCCCAAGAACTCTAGCTGCTTCGAGATGAAATAGGGAAAGGCCGTCAATATCAAGATAACATTAAGAATTATCACGGTTTTAGCGATATGTTTGTACTTCGTTCTCCTGTAGTCATTCGGAAAGCTTTTTCGATTTTCCACGATTTCTAAAATTACCAGGACTTTAAAAAACATCAGAATCAAGACAGAAAGCTCCAGTATTCCTATCCAAGCTATATAAAGCTTAATGGCGTACTGGAAACTGGTATAATAGGGAATTGAACCAAATAAAAGTGCCGCGCACCAGGAAAATGTGTAAGTAGCGATGACGTTTCTTCTGGTCAACATGAGCTTGCGACGTAAAGGATACTTCATTATGACATACATTTCCACTGTGAGAAAAGTCAGCATAAAGAAAGAAGCAGAATATCCGGTGTTTTGAACGAAATTGGCCCAAATCATTCCATCGTAAACACCCAATAGAGTTAGTCTACAAAACATAATGCTGCCCACACTTGTTAACAGATCTGCAAACGCCAAGTTAATTATAGTCGCCCATGGCTCTTTTCGTAGAATTTTTAAGGGATCTAAAATAGTCACAATGACGAGTAGTGTGTTGGATATGACCCCGATGATTGATACAGCCAACGTTATGTGGAACTGAATGGTTGGATAATCCTTCCTAGGATTTTTCTCATTTAACGCATCCGATAAATTGGTGCAGTTCAAATGCTAATAAACAGAAAAAAACAGAAAAATTGAAAAAATTACTTATAAAGAGAAGATCAATGAGGGAATAGTCTTTCCTAATTTTGTTATTCCTTTTTTTTTCCCTTCATTTTTTTTTTACTAGCATTATGTCGAACGTTTAGTCTATGCTTACGCTGGACCAAATTTCTCCCGATTCATAGGCAATCCAGAGAATTTTCCTAAGGATTCAAAGTACCCGTTTACACTTAAGTGACAAATCAGGAATAGAAATATCTTCGGTTTGCACACGAAACCGGACAAACGTGAATCCAGAAAAGAATCTGGATACTTTGAATCAGAAGAGCTAAGAGAGCAGAGAAATTTTTCTTGTTTTCGTATATATCTTCATAACTAGCCAGTGACAGGAAATTTTTTTTAATCAGAGGCTGAAATAAGCAAAGAATGAAAAGAAATTCTAGTTGTCCCAGGGTAACATTCAATGAAATAATTTGTCAGGATTTACGTCCATTCTTATATAAGAAAACACTATGGCGTTTAACATGAGCCAGATGCAACTAAAACGGCTAACAAATTCGAATACATTTTTTGTGTGAATCCGAATACTTTTTGAATCCCAAGACTTTGGCTTTAACTAGCCTTAGATAAGAAAGCAATGTCTGTGTTCACCCGAGCATGCAACTAGCCCAGATTTTTTTTTTTTTTTTTTTTTTTTTTGAGGAGTACTGTGTAAACGACGAACGAATCCGAATACAGCTTTGTGTGAATTCGAATATTCTTTGAAATCTGAAGACTTCTGCTGTTGTGTAAATGTAGACTTATAGGCCCAGGATTAGGTCGAACATGAGAACGAAAGATGCGTCTACTCATTCAATCTTGTGTTTGATACGCTGAAACGTATGAAAACTGAAACGTATGGGTCCTCTGACAAGCATGATTCATTGACTTTCAACTCTGGCTACAAGGCGTCTATGACGCAGTGGCTAAGACATCGAAAATGGGGTCAAAATGAGTGGGTTCAGGACCACACACCTTAAAGAAAAGTTGGAATTTGAAGGTTTAAAATGCCATGTCGTTTTTAGCGAGAAATTGGATTCAACAACTGGAAAGTATAACGGCATAATATGACATGTGGATAGTTCATTATTTTTCTTGGTTAAATCAATAACAGATATACTATGGTTTGGATGAAATACAGTTGTTATTTTCCATATATATATATATATATATATATAAATGTCTTAGCACCAGTAACAAAGTAAATACTTGGATTTTTCAACCGGTAATTACTGCAAATGAAAAGAAAACACTTTATCCTATATCATTTACAGGAAATAAAGAATTTGTTTTTACTTGCACTACGTTCCCAGACGTACCCCTCTTCTCCCCTCTAATGCCGTGCCTGTCAGGACTAAAATCTTGTCAAAACTTACACGATAACAACGTCAACACACCTCCTCAGTAACCCCATCTCAGGCACAAATTGTCTTTATTTATATTGAACAATCGAATTGAGGCCGATCAGTCAGAGTTCTGTCTAGTTTAGTCGACTATTTTTGTTATAGTTCTGAGTTTATGACAAAAAGAAGATAACGTGGACTCGGGTTCGAGTCAAGTGGATTCTTGTCATATGTGTGGATTTAACACATGACTTAGTTGTTGAGACCCAAAACGACTTCACGACTTCGTCTGCTTGTTTGTTCACATCTCGCTTCGAAAGTGGGTACAAACAGGAACTCTTTGCTCGACAAACATATTATCAGTATGATGTTTGAGAAACATGAGAGCTTGGATATATTGAGGTAGATGAATGATCTTCAAGCTCGATACTCAAAAAATGATATCTGAGCCCCAGACGAGGATCGAACCCGCAACCTTCTGATGACCGGTTAGACGCTCTAACCATTGAGCTACCGAGACTCAGATGGAGAGCTAAGTTGCTAATTCGATATATATATGTGCGACCTAAGCGGAAGCCACCATATATTGATAATGATTGAAGCAGTATATATAGTGGCTTCCGCTTAGGTCGCACATATGTATATCGAATTCGCAACGTAGCTCGCCATCTAAGTCTCGGTAGCTCAATGGTTAGAGCGTCTAACCGGTCATCAGAAGGTTGCGGGTTCGATCCCCGTCTGGGGCTCAGATATCATTTTCTGAGTATCGAGCTTGAAGATCGTTCATCTACCTCAAACATATTATCATACGCGTAACTTAATGCGTTTCAAGTCACGCTGGTTGCTGGTTCACGATCCAAGAAACTTCAACTTGGGACTGTATTTTTTGAGTATATATTTATTAACAAAGTACAAATATTTACACAAGTTTGCGCACGTCGTTACAATATTCGAGTTTCCCTTCTTTTTCGTCTCTTTTACACTTACTTCAGCCTATATTTATACTGAAAAACAGAAACATGACTAAGGTTATTTATTACGTAAATGGAATACGTTTATCCCTCTTTGCGGTCCATAATCTACCACACCTTTCTGACGTATGTCCGTGACGTTGGTGTGTTCTTATTACAAGGCAAATTTTTCTGTCCTCCCACGTTTACAGATTATATATATATATATATATATTTTTTGGTATTTTTCTATCACAAACATACAACATAAAGATATTTTTCAACATTATCCACGTGAATGGATATTTGAATATCTACGTGAATGGATATTTGAATATCCACGTGAATGATATCCACGTGAATATCGACGTGAATGGAAATTTGCAGTAAGAATCGTCATTGAAAATCGTTCTGTGTGACACCACCTTGAAATTCGAGCAAGCTAAATCTACAAGATCTATCATCATCTACCTTTGGGAAAAACTAATAAGCATAAATACTCAGAAAAAATGGGGACTATTTACCCATCCAAAACAAAAGTGGCGAAAGACGGCTTACTTCGCGAAAAGCAAGATTGTTTCTGAATTTTGTCCGGAACATTTTCGCCACATTCGATTCAGTACATTGTTTCGCGGTTTATATCTACGACTTTTTCTTTTGTCTCATGAGCTTTCAGCTGGAACTGTTGATGGATCTATACAATTTAGACAATCAAAAGTCGATTTGTGCGACAAAATTCGCCTAGTGGAAAACGGACTTTATGTTTATGCTTACAACAACTTCGCGTGAGAGCATCCCATACGTTACCAGATTCTCAGTACTGGTTTAATGGGTCGACATAAACCTGCAAATTGAATAACTTGACACTCAATACGCATGAGATGAATTAAGAGATGGACTACTTACTTTAGTGTCATTGTTTGTGCAGGTGGAATTGGCAAAATCTCTTGGATAAATTGGACACATAACTGACAAAATTACTCCGATTAGAAGCTCGAGTCGATACAGATGCTTGTTAAATGTCATTGTAAATCACAGCTTGATCTCTCCTCTTCCTGGATACTCCCTTAGACTAACGCGTGATGGCTGTATGCTCTTATATATACATACATGTAATAGGATATGAAATTGGCAGGTTCAGAGACTAAGGACGTGATTTTAACCAAACATTAATAACGTTCATTCATTAAAGATTAGCAAATCACGTTCAGATTAAGATACTAACCCATTACACGTGGCATTTACATTGTGGCATTTACACGTCACTTGAAGACAAACAGGAAGCTTTGGACTGTAAAGCAATGTTCTCAGTCTCGATCGCATTTATCAAAACATGCCAGTTATAAACTGAAGGAACAAAATCAAAATCTTCCAGACTTTATACTTCCAGGCATATCAATTTTTTTGTTCTTCTTGCAGCCAATTCGGTGTGCAACAAAGGATTTTCTGCAGGTGTTTTATATAGAGCGTGGTTTGAATAAATAGAAATGTGATCCTTATCTAAATCTACATTTTCCCAGAATACACCAACATAGTAAAAAGAAGAATATTCCACATTTGGGTGAATATGTTGGCACAGTATTATATCATCGTTGGCTCAGTTTCTTTTGTTCTCCTGAGTTTGATAAATAATTAATCAAACTCATTGAATTATTCATGTACTTTCCACCGAAATTCGGCCATTTCTATAAGTTTATTGGCAAGCTAAACGCTTCTTTAGAAACTGAGCCAACGATGATATAAGTCGGTTGTATACCTTGACCTCGTTGTTTAAGTGATATATCAAACTTCGGGCTTCGCCTTCAGATTTATATATCGCTTAAACAGCTTGGTCACGGCATATAACCTTTATTTAGTTCAGCGCAAAATTAGGGTTGTGGAGGAAAATTCTTTTAACCCTTCTACCACGATATATCTAGGGCATTTCCGCTTAAGGAAAAAAATCGTCTGACGTTTGCCAAAGATGTTAACAGTTTGCCAAATCTTAATGTCGCCATCATAAGTCTTATTATTACTAGGCTTTTATTAGAAGTACCCGCGAAAAAAACAGATTTTAATTATCAAGCGTTAACATGGATTTAAATGTATTCTGCATAAGTAACAATAAGAACGCCTGCGGTTATTTACTAAATAAAGATCTAAAGATATGTATTTGGTTTCTCTGAAGACATCAAATCTAAGGTTAGATTTTAACGTAGTAAATATACATATTAACTAAAAACATAAAAACTAACTTAATGCTTATTTATTGAGTGTACCAATGGACGGATTTTAAAACAGTCAGTTGTACATTTAAAACCATTATATTTACAGCCGTCATATCAAGTTCCTGGTTGCCGAACACCACTCTGTCTGTCAAGCTTTTCTACGACTCGTCCATTACCACGAGATAATAGGGACCTTGCGATCGACGAGGTCAACTTGGACGACGTCCTTTATAATTTCGGCATTTAAAGAAACCATGGCTTCTTGACCACCATGCTGGATACTTATGGCTTGTTTTATGACTCCCAAAATACTTCATTCCTCCAAAAACGAATGCAGGTTCGGGTTGAGTTCAGTCTTAACTAACAGCTTGTTTTCACCCCTCGAGCTGACGTCTTCCCTAACGCGTGAAAGTGGTCCCGGTGCCGTTTTATGCGCAACGACGACGGTATTGAGAATGCTCTGGAGAATAAAACTTATTCATTCTCTTTGTTTGCCATGAAGAATTCTTTTGTTTAAAGGACGTCGTCGTTCAAGTTGACGTCTTCGATCAGAGGGTCCCTAACAAAAGCAAGCGACGTCCGCACTCCTTGTTAAAAACTGTCATCAAGATCTTTCATTTCGGCCACGAGGACCTTCCTCCGGAAAGCGTTTGAGAAAATAACGACATGTGACCAATACTTCACGCAATAACCAGTAAAGTCTAAACTTGAACATAAGCATAAGCATAAGGACAAAACAAAAGGCAAAACAAAGAAATGAAGTCAAGCCTGTGACATAAGGATCGTCGTAAGCATAAGATCATAGTCCAAACATAAGCCGAGAACCGAACAAAAGACAAAACAAATAAAAATTCTTGTTGTTTTATCTTCGCAAGTTCCAGAGGAAATTTCAAGCTTTGTTTTCGTGCTGATCTTATCCTTATACTTACGTTGCTAGCGTGAACCAGGTTTAAGAACTTAATCATAAATACCAATGGTTTACTACAGAAAATAACAGCTTAAATCGGCAGATTTTCGATTGATAATCCGCAAAAGATTGTATCTCCACTTCGGCCATGGCCGGACCAACTTTCGAGAAAAATGGATTTTTTTAAAAGAATATCTCTTTCACAAAATAAGTTTTTATATTTTACGGTTGATTTTTTGCCATACAATATAACAGAAATATAATACTTCCGGTCTGAAAATGCTGTAAATCCCGTTTTAGAAGTGTTACATTTTCAAAATTTTCCGGGGTAGCATACCCCCGGAACCCTCTAGATGCTCGCACCTTTGGTGCTTGTAGTCTCCCACTTGACCGGACCAACTTTAACGTGCTTCCGCCGGACCTGAGCTTGCCACATAGAGTGATGTTCGGCAAAAAGGAACTAGATATGATTGGTATAAATTTTATCATTTTAAATGTACAACAGATTTGAAATGAAGATGAGAGCCCAGCTCAAAATTTGGAGATGTAGTGTCATCACACTCAGGAATTAGACAGAAACACACGAATAAAGTTTAATTGAAGTGTGTTTCTGTCTAATTCCTGAGTGTGACGACATTACGTCTCTGAATTTTGAGCTGAGCTCTCATCTTCATTTTACGTCTAAGATTTCCGCCCGGTAAATCTTTAGTGAACATGTACAACAGATTGTTTTAAAATAAAATTATGTCCATTAGTCAACGCAACAGAGGAACATAAAGGTGGTTCTTATGATTTTTTGTGAATAACTGCATACGTTTTCTTTGTCAGTTACGCAGGATGCATTTAAATTCATGCAAACACTTGATAATTAAAGTTGCCCTTTTCGTGTGTTTTTCTAACAAACCCAGAAATAGTAAGAGTTATGCTGGAGACATTACCATTTCGCTACTTTATATCAAGTCCATGGCTAATGCCAGATGATTTTTCTCCTCAAGGGAAAACGTCTTGGCTGGCTGGTTGTTATAGAGTTAAAACTATTTTACTTCACAAACTAAATTTTTATGGAAAAAATTTGGAAAGAAATGACCATCCGAATGTGGAATGATATTTTTACAACGTTTGTATGTTCAAAAAATGTATATTTTGATAAGGATCACACTTTTATTTATTTTCAACCACGCCCTATCTAGCCCCTTCCAAAAATTCCTTGTTGCATCGCCAAAATTTGGCTGCAAGAGGAACGATAAAAAATGATATACCTTGGTCTGGAAGATGTTAGTTTTGCTTCTTCAGTTTATGACCATTATGTTTTGATCGATATGATAAAACAAAAAATTTTTGTTCACTGCCCAAAGCTGCCTGTTCGCCTTTATCATCGGAGGCTCATCTCTTCACTTTACCTTAAGCAAGATTTAAAAAGAACAAATAATGTAAAAGAGTTCATTTATCATTTTCTAAAAACTTGCGATTTTACGAATACTAAAATTTGGACGAATTAGGCTTTCTCAAGCAGTTGTAAAGTCAGTTTATTTGCCCTTTCCGTCTAAATGCCTCTTGTGGGGGATAGTGTCTTAATCTACACTTGATTTTCTAATTTATATTATGTTGATCAGCAGCGTAGCCAAGGGGGGGAGGAATTCAGGGGGCTCAAACCACTCCCATAGCAACAACAAGCTTGAGCTTCCAATTCAGTAATAAGTTATAAGAAAATATCTGTTGTGAGGCAAATTTAGGCGGTGGTTCAATTTATTTTTTTTTTTGAACTAGTTCAAAAAATTTTAAACTAGTTTAATTTTTCTTGAACCAGTACAATTTTTTTTGAACTGGTGCAAAAATATTTTGAACCAGTTCAAATGTCAAGATTCTAAAAAGGGATTTTAATTTTTGGGGAGTCATAAAAAAGGGGGTTAGTTTTTTGGGGGGGTCAAATAACAAAAACAAAACAAAATAAAAAAAATTCCACACACCCCACCAAAATATCTTTAAAATGTTACTCCCCTTTGTTCACTCTATGAATTTCTCCATTTCTCCCTTTCATCTATTTCTCTCCTGAACGTTGTCCCCACTTATATCATACTAGACTTACCTGAGATAATAGTAACCCATCCACATGGTAGGCACGGCCGATTGGGCTTAACAATACGTAATACTTCATACTGACAATCGCGCTACACCACAAGGACGTTCAATACCGGGCCTTCTTTTTTGTTAAATAATTAACTTTACTCTTACCCACACACTTCTCTCTCTCACTCTCTCTCTCTCTCTCTCTCTCTCTCTCACACTCACTCACTCACTCTCTCTCTCTCTCACTCTCTCTCTCTCTCACTCACTCACTCACTCTCTCTCTCTCTCTCTCTCTCTCTCTCTCTCTCTCTCTCACTCACTCACTCACTCACTCACTCACTCACTCTCTCTCTCTCACTCACTCTCTCTCTCTCTCTCTCTCTCTCTCTCTCTCTCTCTCTCTCTCTTTCTCTCTCTGATAGCGACTGCTTTCGCTGGAGTGGATCCGTAAATGATTTGAAAGTGTTTATTAACAGTGTTTTGAAACTTGACGAAGAAGACGAAGGTGAGACGAAGGAGGACAAACTCCACAAGGCCTTCACCTACAAAGTGAAGGACTATTCCGTTAGATTCTACACCTCAAATGGTGTCCTTATGATACATGGGAAGAATCACACAGTACTATGAGAATTGCTTCACAACACCTGTGAGCAAAACAAGAATCCAACTTCAACCTTGACCAGCAACAATGGCGGCGAAGACGAGGAACCACGAAGTGAAGATCTTACCGTGATGGACAAAAGCCAATCTCTATTCATCAATGATTCAAGTTGCGATGAAAACATAGGCACTTTAATCAAAAGTAGTGCTGAAAAAGGACAGGCCGAACCTCACTGTGATTATGCCGCTGTGATGAAAGATCTGGCCGTACTAAAAGCTGAGGTACTCGAAATCAAGACCAAGTTGTGCATCCCTTCTGAAGGAAATGTAGAAACCGTCCAGCTTAGCAATGAATTACTGCAATGCCGAATGGAAATCAAGGATTTAAAAATCAAGCAAAAAATCCAAACAGAATATACAAGGCGACTTGAAGAAGAGAAATCCAGCTTGGTGACAGCCATCAAATTACTTATGCAAGAGAGAAATCCAAACACAGAAAACGTACACGACTATGGCGATGACAGTGACAAACACGACGAACAAGACTTGAATGAGCAAAACTTAAACTCAAAGAAAAAGAAAAACAAGAAGAAGAAAGCTGTTGTTTCTGAAGAGTCTAAGAACAACTCCAGTCAATCCAACACTGATTCAGATTTAGGTGAGCCAGTTCAGCCAAGGGATGCAATGAATACCGTTATAATAGGCGATTCGATAATATCCAAGCTCTCTGGTTGGAAGATGTCTGACAAAACCACCAGAATCCGCATCAGAGCCTTCTCTGGATCGAAGGTGGAAGATATGTCTGATTATATTAAGCCGATGCTGAAAACACAGCCCGACAATGTAATTCTCCACACAGGCACAAACAATCTTCGTTTGGATGAACCTCAACAAGTCGCTGAAAAAATGATCCAAATTTGTGAATAGATTGAGGAAAGTTGTCCCAAGACAATCATAGGAGTTTCTGAATTAACAGCTCGGCAAGACTCAGTTGAACTGGAACGAAAGAGGGTTACTGTAAATAAAATTATCCGCTCCTTTTCTAAGTCAAGGAGCTGGAAAGTTATTTCACATGACAATATCGATCCAAGCTGCTTGAATGGACGAAAGTTACATCTCAACATACAGGGAACAATTAATATTGCAAAGAATTTTAAAAACTTCTTAAATAATTTGAATTGACCTGTCAATGGAAGCAATGATGACAACGTATCGGTGAACTTACGAATCCCACAGGTAAGAGGTTTTAAAATGGTCTCGTTAAACGTTGCTAGTCTCCCCCTTCATATTGACGAGATTCGAGCCTGGTTAGATGATCAAATTGATATCGATGCAATTGCTATAAATGAAACTAGGCTCGATGATAGTATACCTAATAACATGGTGAAACTACTCGACTATGAATTAGTGAGGAAAGACCGTAGCCGATATGGTGGTGGCGTCTGTGTTTATATTAAAGATCAAATTAACTTCCGCGTTCGGCACGATTTATTGACTAATGACACAGAGGCCATCGCTGTTGAAGTTATCAAAAGAAACAGTAAACCTTTTGCTATGATAATTGCTTATAGAGCGCCTGATTATAATCCTGATATATTTTTCGATCATAGATCAAATGCCATCAAAGTGCTTGATTACGAATCAAAAGAAATATATATGATAGGTGACCTTAACTGTGATTTACTTAGTAATAGGACTCACCGACCAACCTCTATATTAAACTCGTTATCTGAAATTTACCAACTCGAACAACTTATCACTGAGCCTACAAGATGCACTGTAAACACCAGAACCCTAATTGACGTGGCTTACACCAATTGTCCGAAACGAGTTCTTGCATCTGGAGTGCTACATTTGGGAATAAGTGACCATAGTCTCATTTACGTAATACGAAAGGTCGCCATCCCGTATAAAAAGTCACACTTAATTGCCAAAGTTAGAAATATGAAAAATTTTAACGCTGATTGTTTTATAGCCGACTTAAAAAACATCCCTTGGTCAAACATCAATAATCTGATGGATGTTAATGAGCGGTGGGAATTATGGAAAAGCATGTTTTTGTCTATCATTGATAAACATGCACCATTTAAAACAAAAAGGTTAAGAAATAAAAAGAGTCCTTGGATGACTTCACAAATAAAACAGTTACTGGTGAACCGAGATAGGCTCAAGAAGGCGGCAGTGCTATCGAACAATGCGAGTGATTGGCAGAATTTCAAATATGCTAGAAATAACTGTAATAATTTGATAAAGGAAGCTAAGACTAAGTATTATCACCGGTTTTTTGAGGTTAACTCGGCAAATCCAAAAGAAGTATCGAACTCAATTAACGAACTGATGTCTCGAAACACTGAGCCTTGTAAGGTCCCTGTTCTTAAAAGTAAAAACCTTGAAATTGACAATGATATGGACAAAGCGGAATTGTTTAACAAACACTTTTCTGAAATTGGGTTGAAATTGGCGTCAACAGGCATTCAAACTGCACGATCACATTCGGACTACTTACAAACAACAACTACCGTGTTTACCTTGAATCCAACATCACCTAATGTTGTTTGTAAGCTGCTCAATCTGATACCAGATAAGAAAGCTACTGGATTAGACCAAATTCCAATTAAACTTCTTAAACATGCAGCGTCTATAATTTCTGAACCATTGTGCGATTTATTTAATTTCTCTATTCAAACAGCTGTGTTTCCTGACGAGTGGAAACTAGCAAGAGTAACACCAATCCACAAAGGCGACGCTAAAGACAATGTCAACAACTGCAGGCCAATCTCAGTTCTAAGTGCCGTCTGTAAAGTTTTTGAGCGCATTGTTTACGACCAGTTATACTCTTATCTTAACCAGAATAACTTATTGTACGAAAAACAATCGGGCTTTCGACCATTTTACTCCACCACAACAGCACTTCTAAATGCAACAACTGAATGGTTGACCAACATGGACAAGGGACTCCTTAACTCTGTAATATATCTGGATCTAGCAAAGGCATTTGACACTGTCAACCATGATATATTACTTAGTAAGCTTTATAGCTATGGAATAGACGAAAATAGTTTATGTTGCTTTCACTCATACTTGCAAAATCGCACACAAAAATGTTTCGTGAATGGCTATTTATCAAATGAATGTTCACTTAATTGTGGCGTTCCGCAAGGCTCCATTCTTGGGCCGTTATTATTTCTCATTTATATTAATGATTTTCCACACTGTCTCCAGCATTCCACTGCTCGAATGTATGCTGACAATACAAATATTACCACAACTGGATCATCAATTAGAGAAATAATAACACTCGCGAAAGAAGACCTTAAAAATGTGAGTGAATGGCTAAATGCAAATAAACTTAGCCTAAATGTAACAATAACTGAACACATGTTTATTGGGTCTGACGACAACCTTGACAAATTAAGAGAGATCCCGATGTTATATATTGATAAAAAACCCATAAAAAGAGTGCATGTAACTAAATCTCTTGGAGTATACATAGACGAAAGATTGTCGTGGGTACATCATATTAATAACACGTCTAGGAAAGTAAGTGCTGGAATTTCAGGCCTTTGACAAGTAAGACAATTTGTTCCACATCAAACATTAATTACTATATATAACTCACTAATTCAACCATTGTTTGATTACTGCGATGTCGTTTGGGGCAATATGCCCTCTACAACTGCAAACAGATTACAAAAATTGCAAAATCGAGCTGGTAGGGTGATTACAAGCCAAGGTTATGAGGTCAGATCCAGTGAAATAAGGCAGCAACTAAAATGGATATGTCTTGCCGAATCTCAGGCTAAGCATAAGCTAATAATGATGTATAAAGTCTCGAACAATATGCCCCCCCCCTTATTTGCGAGACCATTTTAAGACGTCTACCATTAACGAGAAGTATACGCTGCTGAATCGGAAATTGTGCTTGGTTTTACCTAAAGCCCTCACAGAATATTTGCGAAAAAGCTTCGCGTTTTCTGGATCAAAAATTTGGAACAACCTGCCAGAAAATGCAAAATGTAGTGAAAATCTCAAATATTTCAAAAGAAGTATCATATCATTTGCTTCCAACAAAATTTTAGTTAGTTCTTAACTTGTAATATTCTTTTTTTTTAATGTCGGCTTTCTTGTAAAGCAGTAATTTTACTGAAGAAACTCCGAATTTAAATAAATATTTCTCTCTCTCTCTCTGTCTCTCTCTCTGTCTCTCTCTCTGTCTCTCTCTCTGTCTCTCTCTCTGTCTCTCTCTGTCTCTCTCTCTGTCTCTCTCTCTCTGTCTCTCTCTGTCTCTCTCCCTCTCTCTCTCTCTCTCTCTCTCTCTCTCTCTCTCTCTCTCTCACTCTCAGAAAATTTATTCACATATTAGTATTATGATAATCAAACTTTGTTTCACATCCACATTGCCCTTTGGTGACAAACAAGATATGACGCACAACTGTACAGGCAGAGAACTAGTTTATGAAAAATTAGATGAACTCAAAGCAACCCAAAAGGAAAAGGAATCGCTCATAAACCTTTTCATAGAAGATAGCTTCGACGAAAAGGCCAAAACTTTCCTGAAGCATCAACATCAACAAGAACGAGAAATCACGAACCTGCAGCCACATCACAATGAAGGTGAACATGAAATTAAGCTCAATAAGTATGAAAAAGCTACTGTCGAAAGAAAGAAGTGGTCTTACAACGACGACTCCCTACTTAATTCCAAGAGGAAGAAAGTTGTTCCTAAAAACCAGATGTATGATGTCCTACGTCTAGCACGCAATCGAATCGCACATAGAGGCAGGGGTCATCCTAAGGCCTCCCATTTTCCAAAATGGGCAGTTCTAGTTGGAAAATGGGTAGTTCTAAAACCTAAAATGGGCAGTTCTATAAATTGAGTTTTGGAGAAAATATGTTGGATTACCCAAACGTGAAAGTGTCAAAACATTCAATATTTATTATATTGTTTATCTGTAAAACAAACTCAAGAAATTTAAAGGCCTTAATGTTTGAATATAATTATAGTAATTAAGGTTTCAAGTAGTTTGTCCTTCAGACAAGATTTAAAATCCACGAATTTTGAGTTTGATTTTGTCCTCTTCTTCGTTGTCTTCCCCAATTCCCCCCTCTCCCTCACTTGCACTGTTTGCCTCTTTAAATATGCCTTTAAACCACATTTGTTCTTTTGCTTTTCCTGTTTGTTTGCATCTTCTCTGCTTTCTTGCCAGCCACTTTGCAACAATTGGCATTGGGTCAAATTTATCTAGTGAAGGCATGTTGTAATAAACATACAGGTACAGATTCTCTGTGTTTAGATTCAGAGAGCTTCGTTGTGCCGTTTTTAATAGATTGCAGGCACTTATCAATCTTTCAACGTCACACGAATGTGGTGTAGCAGCAAGAATTCTCGCCATGGCGACTTTAACATTGTTGAATTGACCTAGATGAAATTGAAACTTAAGTCATGCAGATTTTAAATAAGAATCACCAAATGACTACATATTAACTTGAAATAGCTGAAAATTTCTTTATAAGACCAGAGAGAGAAAGCTTTCTCAGATTTTCAATTTGAGATGAGCAAACAAGGTCACTGAATTCTAAAGCAAGCTCTGTAAGATCTAAATCTGAGCACAGCAATGAATGAACTTTTGTGATGTCACAACTTTTATCTAGATGAACAAATGGTTTCAGTATATCCAAAAGGACCTTGTCAACTTCAAATCTTTGAGAGAGATACTCTACAAGACTCAGGAAAACTTCATTTTTGATAGCCTGAACATCTCTTTGTCCTGTCACAAACAGATTGCGAGCTCCTCTATGAGATCTTTCAGTGAGTGTTACATTTTTTAAAGAAACAACACCATTCTCATCTTCCTTGATAGCTGAATTAAGTGCAGATGACCAACTTCCCTCAAGAGGAACATCAAGCAACTTCTTTAGATTCCTAATGCAATTTCCAGTTACTCATCCATTGTGATAATTGTACAGCTGTCTCTCTGAAGCTGTTTCTGATAGTATTTAAAAACCAGTAGAACATCACATAGAAATGCGGCAAGTTCAAGATGTGCTTTACTTGTTATCCAGTTTAGATAACCTTGTGCTTCTCGTTCTTGTCTGCCTTGTAGAAAAAGTACCACAGCATTCCAGGATGTGAGGTGAGCATCAATTAGATTGAATATAAATTCACAAAAGCGAACTTCAAAGTATTTTGGGTACCTTTTGCAGTGAAGCTTTTCTGCTAATGCCTTTTGCTCAAGCTCTAGTCTTCTAACTGCAGATACTCTGAAGTATGTTGCAATGCCAGTACAAAATAAAACAAATTCCGAAAATAGACATCTTGTGTTCTTGATATTCAAGTTAAAAAACAAGAGTGTACAGACAGAGTCGGTGATATTTCGTCTTTATTCCAAAGACATTGTCAAACCAATGAGACTACAAGCAAGCGGTGATCTATATGTATAGCTATTTACAGACGCAGCGGAAGTATACAATTACAGGATGGTGTAAGCCAATGTGATGGTCTAATGGCTCTAGATCAATGACAGTTTTTTACAAGCTTTAAGACCACTGTTGAGTTGTGGCATATTACGTTTTATCAATAGTGATTCTAGGATAAGGAGTTGATTAGGATTGTTATTATTACAACGATATAAGATTTTAGTATTAGTTGGAATTAGATTACAAGGATTGCAAAGTAAGTCAGTGAAGTCCTCCTCAGATTCAATGTCAGGAAATGATGAAAGGCGAGAGATGAAGTTTGCGTCTGGACAGTCTAGGAGATGTTGAGATATGGCACTAGAGTTATTGTAATTGGTAGCGTGCTGTGTTAGTCGAGATTGTAGGTTACGTTCAGTTTTGCCTATGTACGTTTGGCCACAGCCAGGACATTTAAATTCATAAACAACGTTAGCTTTAGAAAGTTCCGGAATTTTATCCTTTTTGGGACAGAAAAATCCATAATCAGCTGGTTTACCTCCGCTATTGAACTTGTCACTGATTTCCATGCAAGCTGAGATCGATGAACTGCACACCATATTTTTAAAAGGGGAATATGGTCATCATGGGTAACCCCCTTTTCAATTGCA
The DNA here is from genome assembly GCA_030142905.1 of Heliopora coerulea. Taxonomy (NCBI): domain Eukaryota; kingdom Metazoa; phylum Cnidaria; class Anthozoa; order Scleralcyonacea; family Helioporidae; genus Heliopora; species Heliopora coerulea. The sequence goes on from JASJOG010000202.1 coordinate 22,652, forward strand.
TCATCAATTAGTTTCCATAAACCATTTCTCTCCCCGGAATTCAAACTTGTACCATCCGTCACAATTGATGATATGGACTTAAAGATAACTGGAAGTTCCAACTTGTTTTCTACATTGCCAGTGTTTCCTATCTCATCATCTTTATCCTTATGACAAGGCAATGAAAGCCTGATAGTGTCAGAGCAAGCTGCTGAAACTGCTTTCAAAACACCAGTTGCTCCTCTTTCTGGTGGTTCTTTACACCCCAAAAAAACCAAACGCTCTTCTCCAGATTCAGTTTTTAGCTTTACAAGATTGTAGATCTTATCTATTGCAGTTCTATCAACACTTCCATTGCATCTAAGTGACAGTGCAAGGGCATTTTCAAGCAGCTTTAAAAGTACTGGCTTGTAACTTTCAACTATGAGTTCGAGTATCTCCATGTACTCCCTGTGTAAAAGATATTGGAAGTCCATATTAAACTCACTTGATTTATCCAGTGAAAACTGCTGTGCCATCTCGCTTATAGCTACTCGTGCTGGGGAGCTGTGTTGAGACACGGTGAGTTTCTTGGCATCTCCATATATCACGATTGCTAACTTGCACATCTTGAGCCCAAGTTCTTTGTTAGCATTTGAGATGCACACTTCCATTTGCGTAGGCTTCTCTGTATTCTCTAAAGACTTTCTTCTTTCTGAAGAGATTGCCTGCTTATGATAAGCCTGGACCAAATGATTAGTAGGAGTATCGCGTCTAAATCTAGTTCCTTGTTGTTGTGCAATAGCTGGCAAAATCCCATTACGAACGTATAACTTAACAACATCTTGATGCTTCACACAAACATCACAAGAGACAAACTGTCGTGTAACTCCTGAAGTATCTTTTCTCTTAAGTTTTGTGAATCTACTACCTTGCACAGAATCCAAAGATGTCAGTAAATTGGATTCACAATGACTAGGAATGCATTGAGTTTGGTTGACATCTTCAGTTTCTTCATAACTTTCAGTATCGGTAACACTTGAATTTGGCGAAGTGATATTGTGCTCGCTTTCTACCGTCTGCGAATTAGCATCCGGCTCACTAAAACTTGATGACGAGTCATCCTGTTTTTCCTTCCCTCCTTCTTTTACTAGCCAGGCATCCAGAAAGGTCTTTTTCTTTTTCTTTTTGGGAAAACTCATTACTGGTATTATTTAAACGCTTTATTTAACTAAAAAATACCCTTTTATAGCTTGTTTATGAGTCGCGAAATTTTGAAACGCACACTACTTCATGTAATTTTCACCAAAGAAACTTTCCTTCTCTACTGAATCTACCCATCAAAGCTTTGTGGGCATAAAAACATAGCTTATTTGCTACTGAACACTTAAATATTTATCGAAATAGAGTTAAAGGTATATTTGTCATCTTAATATTGTTTTTTTTTTCAATCTTCATACCGTTCCCTACAAAGAAAATAGGAAATATCCATGAAGTGAAGGGACTTTAGTTACTACGGAATACGGATTTCACAAAATGCACCACTAAAATCTTTTTTGCAAACCTAAAATTTTTCCCAAATTGTGTTCTCAGAATGCTGGAAATGCCATTTCAGACACCCGAATTTCATAAATTTTCCGGAGGCATTCCCCTGCAAACACCACTCCCAAACCCCCCTTGACGGCTCTTGCCTACGGAACACGCTGGATTCAGAGCATGGGCAATTCTATATCTTTCTTAGGATGACCTCTGCATAGAGGAAGAGAAATCACAACGAAATGGACCAACAACAGCCTTGCTGAAGTGAACCTAAGGATAGTCAACCTCTTTGTCAGCCTGTCTCGATTTCATGCAGAACAGAAATGTGTAACAAGCAGAGTGAAAACAGTTCAGACGCCACTCCAATCTCCATTGTTTTTATCTCTAACAAAAATATCATCTCTAATGTTTTTAGATCGATTTAATGGACTTTAGAAACTGTGAATGTGATTGTATTGAGCCCCACAAATGGGCAGTTAACATAACTGATCATCACACCAATTTCGTTTATGTTGCACCGATTCACTTCAGGTCTGCAGATCAAGTGATGGAAGCTCTGCAAACCTTCTGTTTTACATACGGTTTTCCCCACAAGATAATCACTGACAATGGGAAAGAGTTCAACAATAAGAAAATGCGAACCTTTTGTAAAGAGAATTCCATTGAACTGGCTCATGGCGCCCCTCGTACACCAACCACGCAAGGCTTCGTGGAAAGATCCAATCGATCTTGGAAGGAGGACATGAGGACACTTATAAGTAGTACCGCCGAAAAAGACATCACGAAATGGTGCAAATATGTCTCCGAATTTTGCTACATAAGAAATATCACCTGCCATAGAGCCATCAAAGTCAGTCCTTATGAAGCAGTCTATGGCTTTCAGCCTCACAGAGAGAAAACTTCAACACTTGCTGAAACAAACACACAACGACTGCAATCAACAGAAACAACACAATATTTAGAAACTGACCCTACTGACAAACGACTACAATATCCAGAAGATGATCAATTTGTGGCAGACCAACACCCTAAACTACAAAAGATAATTGAAAGTCAAGCCAATTACAATAAAGCTATGGTAAATCAAACAAGAAAAAAAGAAGCAAGGAAAAGCAAATTTAAGGTTGGGGACATGGTTTCAATAAAAATTAACCGTGTCGATAAAACCACACCATTATACCCCAATCTTCTGCTTGGAAAAATAATAGCCTTCCAAAATACTTATGCTAAAGTTAAAACGCAATTTGGAGTAATAAGCACCTTAATTGCTTCGAACATACTCGATACCTGCACAGTCACGAATGTGAAACTGGATTATACAAAGGAATTTTCATTTTCAGCTGCCTGCAAAAAAGCTCACTCTGCTGAATAAGTACCATTCAAATGTAATCTATGTAGTTCACAACCAGTTTCTTCGCGAATTGCTGTTCAAATACAATGTAAAGCGATTACAAATATTATAATTTATGAACCCTTTATTTATTATGTACTAATTGTGACTTAAAATATGAAAGACTGCAACTTCATTAACAACCTATATGTCTATTAGATGTCAATGTAATAACGGGCATTTGTTCTCTAAATGGTCATATAAGACGTCAAAGAGCTACCATGTCACTTTTCAAGTACTCTTTCTTCTGTCATCATTCATTCCAAAGAAAAAAATACATTTTCGTTACCGTTAATACGAAAACCTCGCATTTTTGACTGTAACTCTGACCCTAATCCTAACACTAACCCTAAACCTAACTCTAATCCTGACACTAAGCTTAACCTTAACCCTAACCTAAACCCTAACCTCAACCTTAACCTCAACCCTAACCTCAAAATTTGATAATAATAGTAATCACATATTTAGAGGATATCACATGAAAGAGTAAAGATACCAGTTCCTACTTCTAAAAACATATAATTAATTTTAACCCCTTGTCTACCAAAGGTTCTCCCTTGACAAGTTAAATTGTCTCGAGTTAGATGGAGTAAAATAACAAGGAAGCAGGTTTCGCCGGTCTCCTAGAGAAAGGGTTAAAGGCAACAGTTCATAACTTGTACCAACAAAAGGCTCAAATAAAATTTGAAACAGTTCAAAAAAAAATTGGACTCGTTGGATAAAAATTAGACTGGTTTAACTTTATTTGAACCAGTTCAAAAATAATTCAACCACCCTTAAAATTGCCCTACAACATATCCCAACCTGGTAAGCTTTGATTTGCGAGCTTGTAACTACTCTTGGCGTAAAGATAAATTGTCGATAAGAACTATCTGAAATGTTGAAGTGAGGATGTGAATGTTCGGGCAGTTGTCAGTGGGATAGTGAACAAAGTTAAACAACCGTTAATTGCTGACGAATGCCGATTGTCGGCCAGAAAGCACTTGCAGGCTATTGAGTATAGACAGCACCAAAACCATTTGACGGTGAAGCTCGCACGCTCTATATTACTCATAATTTGAACAACATTGTTATTGACATTTTAAAGGAGAAAACTTTATCAAAATTACTGTTCTTTCCATTGCAGCGAAACATTCTTCCTAGTAGTGTTTGATGGTGTTACCGTCGATTGCATTTACCCGTGAACGCCCCAAGAGACTCATATATACAGTTGAGCTTTGCTAGCCCAAAACTGGGTACTTTTAAACCACATGAATAATTCAAGCAATATATTTCGAACTCCTTGTCGACTAAACTACCGAATACGAAATACGAAAATTTAGTCTTCAAGTTGAACCCTGGGAAATCCAAAATAGACCCGCTGTTTGAAATTCAGTAAAACACCTAGAGGCTGGAGTCCCCAAATTTCACAGTAGTTCTATAAAATAACTGGACTAAGGCGAAAAATTCCAAGTCATCACAGTCTATTCATCATAAAAAGTTCTGTAAATAGAAGTGAAATATACTAACGAATGGTTTTAAAAAGTACGGCGGTGAGCCAAACTCTCGATTGCCATTACGTTTAGATAACTCTCTTATGTGATAAACTAGTGTATAAAAAGACAGTACATTCTTTGGAGGGTTAAAGATTACAAGAGGAAAAAGTTGCTCGACATTGAAAACACCCGAAACCACAGCCAGCCCGACAACTTCAAGAAATATAAAACAAAACAGATTCCGAAAAATAACAACTTGTGAACTCAAAATTCGAGTTAATATTTCTGACTTTGAAATAAAGTCGGAATATTACAGTGTCACTATTGTCTTGCTCTAACTCGAATTTTGAGTTCACAAGGTGTTATTTTTCGGAATCTGCTTTGTTTTATGTTTATTGAAACAATGTCCCCCCCAAAGAAAAATTCCTGACTACACGCCTGATAAAAAATGAACTGCGTTATCACTATTGGATTAAAACAGTGATCCTCAACCAAATTTTCTCGCGAACCTAAAGTCCTGAATTCGCTCTACTCAGCCACCCCAAGCTCCAATCAATGAGGGTCTAAAAAGGCAGTGGCCGTGCTAGACATTTGTGAACGGGGGAAGTCCGAGACAACACAGAAATTGACGGGACAAATCAAGAAGCAAAATAAAGGCCTCTGAGTAAAAGAAAAATGTAAAAATGGCGATGGGGGCATTCGTTTTTCTCTAATAGGACTTTAATCACTTGGATACCACAACTGTAAACACAAATACTCGGTTTATGGAAAAATTGGCCTGTTAGGTAGTCGTCTTATATTTAGCCTTCCTTCGATTTTGTTGTTAGAAGATAGCATGCGGAATTGCAAGAGTCAATGTTATGAGACTTTGATGGCGCTTAAGTTCCTGAATGTCCTGACCCTGGGTTGCATGGCATCAAGATGCTTTTGTCGCTGTTACCGATCTGATCTCACTACTAAAATTAAAATTTGTGGAAAAGCCGTATAAGTTCCCAGTTACGGCGCTCTCCCTTGACTAGAAACTGCTTGTGACTCCACTAAGAGGCCAACTACATGGAGCTAGCTGGACCGGTTAACCGGGCTGGCTCGGTTAACCAGGCTAGCCCGGTCTGTAATAATAAGTTATTTTGAGGCAACGAGGGGATATGTATATGATATGTGATTACATTCCACATGGACGGGGTTGATTTGAGTGACAATTGCAGAGAATGCTTTTGTTCTGAGGATCTTTCGGAATGCGTATCTAAAGCGCTGAAATAATTCAATAGAGGCACGAACATCCGTCGTGGGATATTGATGAGGTATATCTAAATTACAAAATGATCAATTTGGTTGGTTTTATGTGCTGGAACTTGGTAAACATGAGTGGTGAGTCGGACGAGATCTTTTAAACACAACATTAGTGTGGAATCGAATCCGACTGAACCGGTCATAAGTATTCAAGTTCTCTTCATACCTACCAAAGGGTTAGTTGAGAAGATTAAGAGTCTGTTCCAGAAGTTTTACAACGAACCAAGGACTGCTTCATGGCCTACAAGAAAGGAATTTAACGTAGACGGTAGCGTTTCACGAGCTAAGTCATGTGCTTTCAATATAAGCAACTGCTCTGTTGTATTTAAAGTGTGAGATGTTTTACACGTGTTTATAAGACTTGTTAAAATGTATATTGTTGGAGTGTACTTCGTGTTCCTTACTTTTTTGAATTAGAAGGAAGATAAGGAGCGGCGCAGGGAACATTTAGGGAGAATATTAGAGGGAAATTTTGGAGGGAAATTTTAAAAGAAGATACGAATTCATTGTTATACAATTGTTTTCCTTCATTGTTTATGGCCCTGCATTCCCTGTTTCTGATAGAAAGTACTACAAGCCTTTTAAACGATCAATTGACAGGGGCTATTGAATATATTCGCCTCAAAAGAACAAAGGAAACCTAGCCATGTGGAATATAAATAAATAGTAATAATTTTTCTACGATTCGATTACATGGTAAGCAGGCTAGCCCGTTTTGTCAGGATCCTGGCAGTTGCAATCCGGGCTAGTCCGGTTAACCGGGCTGAAAATTTCCTTGCAATCGTTTCATCTCGGTAAGGCGTGCTGAAAATAGTTTGATGCATGTGTATTCTTGAAGCGTACTGATCCACGGTTATTCCTCTCCTCATGATAGTGCGCTTAACACCGTAGAAAATCAATGGCCTATCACAGCAGTGCTTAAGGAAGAGTGCGTAGACGTAAATCACTCCGGAAAACTGCACTAAAATGAAGTAAATAAGACTAAATGGTGCAACATTAGTTCACGGTTGTCAAAGGTTGTGTCGAAAGATGTTTCACCCACCATTTTGGTTTTTTTTTTTGTTTGTTTGTTTGTTTGTTTTGTTTTTTCACGGTGGATTCAAAGCTTGGGGTCAAATTTTCTGCGAAACAAATCTTCCCTAACTAACCAGAGTGCTGGTGGGGTGCCGGTAGCACAGTGGTAGTGCAGGAGTGTCTCACCACTGTGACCAGGGTTCGATTCCGGCTCCGTGCGGCATCTGATTAAAGTTACCTTGGTCACATGTGATAAGAGTGCTGTCCACTTTAGCCCTACCAAGCACCACAGGTTTTCTCCGGGTACACCGGTTTCCTTTTGTAGTAACACTGGACCGATGACCCTTACTGGACCTCTAGGGAGAACAGCTTATGTATAGCTGATAGGGTTATCCTGTATAAATAAAAGCACTTTGTAGTGTATGTTTACAACTAACCAATATCAACAATTCATCACAACAGCCAGACACATAATTCGCGAGAGCATATAGCACAGGCAACCCTGATACATCACATCTCCTCCTCTCCATTCAAAATGCCAATTCTTATTAAAGTCTTGAACAGCATAAAAAATAAAAACTAACAATAAATAAATCAATACAGAAATAAATAAATAAATAAATAAATTTAAAATCAGGAATACTGTTTTGATGTAACGTTTTGGTGTTCTGCGTTCTCTCGCTGGGTAACGACGTACTATTTCTGTGGTACCTTCTGGAACGCCATTATTTTCCTCGAGCTCTGGTGCTTCTGGTGGTTCAGCTGGAACTGCAGAGTTCGGTTTTTTGGTAGATTCATAACATTATCGGCCATTTTTGAGTGGTAGTTTGGATGAACTGAGACATGCTGTTCTCTGGAAGTGTTCCTCTTGGTAGTTTCTCGAATTTGGTTGACATGATGTCTCCAGTAACTTCCAGTTTGGGTCTTGATTTCGTACATTAATGGTCATAAGCGTGCATTAATCTTACCGTCCGTCCATTTGTTTTGTCCTCTGTAGTCTCGTGCGGCCACAGGTTGACCAATTTCAAAGAAACGGATAATCGCCTTTTTGTCATTTAGTGATTGTCTCATCTGTTTATCTTGAACAGTTCTGTGTATGTCAGTTCGAATCAGATCTAGACTTGAACGAAGATTTGGACCAAAGAACAATTTGGCTGGCGTCTCATTGGTTATCAAATGAGTTGCATTTCGATACATCAACAAAAAATTAGCTATCTTCTTATTCAGCGACATAAATTCATCTTTCATTGTCTTCAAACTCTGTTTGAAGGTCCTTACAAATCTTTCAGCTAAGCCATTTGTTGCGGGGAGAGGGGGTGCTGATTTGAAGTGTGTGATGCCATTCGTCTTTATAAAATTCTGGAATTTGATGGAGGTGAACTGTTGCCCGTTATCGGAAACAATTTGCTCCGGAAGACCGTTTCGTGCAAATACTATTCGCAGGATTTCTATCGTTTTTATCGCTGTTATCTTGTTCATTGGTAAGACTTCCGGCCATTTAGAATGGTCATCCACTATTGTAAGAAACTGCTTCTCCTCTAAAGGTACAGTGAAATCGATGTGAATTCTTTGCCATTGTTTACTTTGCCATTCTCACGGGTGGATAGGTACCTTTCTTGGATTACTTTGCGCTTCCACACACCTTCCACGACGCTTTGTCATCTGCTCTATTTCATTATGGATCGCTGGCCACCATACGTAACTCCTTGCCAACGCCTTCATCTTGACAACTCCTAGGTGTGCAGAACTCAGAACTTGTAACACTCGCTTGCGAAGGTTTTGGGGTATGACGATCCGAACTCCCCATATGAGACATCCTTGGGCAATTGTGATCTCACTGCGTCGAATATAATACGGCATAAGATCATCTTTTGTGGGTTTGCACCAACCTGACATTGTTTGTTGATAAACTTGACGCAGCGTAGGATCTTTCTGTGTTTGGCGTCTGAAGGTAGCACATCTAATCGGCAACTGAATAAATTGTGTTCAATAATATGCAGAGACGGGATCAACGAGCCTGCCGGGAAAACAAAACCAACCGGAGTTCAAGGCATCGATATGTCATCTTGCCTTCCAAATTATAGTGAAGTGTGTGCTGATGTAGAAGGCTTAAAGCTCGACTTGGCTATTTTGGAAACGAAGTACAACAAGGATATGCAGATAAGTTTACAATATGTGGTTAAACTTAATGATGAAATACTCAGATTGCAAGAAAATCTACATAAGTTTAACGAGTGTTTCGAAGACATATTAAATGCAAATCTTCAAACCAATAGCAAAAATTTGCATGTGGAAAAAGAAACAATGAGTAGGCAAATCGCAGAAAACAATGACATGAGCAATCCCTCTGTCCCAAGAGATAACATACACACAAAAGGTATTGAGACCAAGCTGAACGGAAAACACTTAATGAAAGGAACAATAGTAATCAACGAGATGTCATCTCTAGGGAGTTGGAAACAATAAGTAGTCAAAACAGTGAAAACAATATGAGTAATATTATTGTCCCAATTAATAATACCAGCACAAAATGTAGTCAAGAGCAAATACGACGCGATCCAAATATTCCCAAGCATACTATTCCATGCCCATTTTTACGTAAACGTGGCTGGTGTGTTAAAGAAAATTCCTGTGACTTCTCCCACCATATTAAAAATTTTCAATATCCAAAGACATTTCATAACATGCAAAAGCGCAACATTCCTTGTCCTTTTTTACAAAAGAGAGGCTACTGTCTGAAAAAGGAACGATGTGATTTTCTCCACGATAGGTCTTCGTACAGAAATACGATGAACAGTCCTTTGCCTCTTGCCCCTTTTTTATCCCGCGATCGAGTGCCAATGCCACCAAATATTTATATCAACCCTCCTCTACAGTTCCCAGACTCCCACCAGTATCCGTGGCGACCTCCATATTCTCCAAGACAACTGAGGAAAACTCTAGTGCCTCTTCCTTCTTCCCTAGTGCCCCCTCCCCCCTTTCCAAGACCATTGATGGAAATTCCAGTGCCTCCTCCCAACGTTCCCTTTTGAAGAGTCCCCCATACCCAATCAACGTAGTATCACCTGTTCCAGTCACAGAAGAAGTAAGTGGCGTTGTAACAACTATGACTATCCCTACAAGAATTACTGTACGTAAAACCTTACCATCAACTAAATCTATTGGAACTAAACGAAGTTTAAAGCTTAATGCTTTAAACTGTATTAAAGTAGCAAGAACAAAACCACCGTACGAGGTACGCCCTCCAACCTTGTTTGTACCATCAATTATGTTATCCAATGTTATGTACCTTGCCCCCAAGATAGACGAGCTGCGCGAATCAATTACCCTTAGAAACGTTGACCTCATTTGCATCACTGAAACATGGTTACAAAATCATATCCATGATAACATCGTCTCCGTTTCTGGTTGCAACATTGAACGCCGCGATAGATCCAATGGCCAACATGGCGGTGTTTATGTCTATATAAGAAACTCAATAGGATACGAAGTATTGTACGACATGATGAACACAAATATTGAAGCTTTTTGGGTAAAACTAAGACCTTTACGTCTTCCTAGGGGAATTCCTGTATTATGTTATGCAACATGTACCATCCTTCCGGTGGAAACGACCAGGAAGCGATCAATTATCTATATGAGTCATTAACAACAATTGAAACCAAATTCCCTAATAGCGGAATAATTCTACTTGGTGATTTTAATAAATTAACCACATCTCGAATAATCAACGGTTTTAAACTCCGACAGATTGTAAAATTTCCAACACGAGGTCCGAATCGACTAGATTTAATTTTCACCAATATGAACGATTTTTATAATGACCCAATTAAACGCCCGGCTTTCGGCCTTTCTGACCACGACACTGTGGAAGCCCAACCTTTAGAAAGACAGCAAATCCCAAAACCAAAAATTTGTGTGAAATCCAGAGACCTGAGACCATCAAAACGTCTTGCGATGAGTACCTTTTTAAATAAAGTTGATGTCAAGTCGTTGATCGCTACGGAGAATACCTGTGATGGAAAAACACGGATGCTAGGGTCAATTATTAAATCTGGATTGGACTCGTTACTTCCCATTACGACGAAAATTAAATATTGTAACGAACCGCCTTGGATGTCTCAATCTCTGAAAGAAGCAATTCATCGTCGTCAAAAGGCCCTAGCCCAAGGAAATACATGTCTGTTCAAAACTCTAAGAAATCGAGTAAACCGCGAGCGTAAATCGTGTCGATCGAAGTTCTATAAGTCAAAAGTAGAACACCTAAAAGAATGCTCGCCGTCTATTTGGTGGAAGGAAGTCAAAAAGCTTAGTGGTTTGGCGTCACAGGTCACCTATCGCGAAGATTCGATGTCTTTATTGCAAAACCTAGAATGTAGGACTGGCCAAACACCCAACACTCCATACCACCTTGCCAATCTAATAAATCAAACCTTCCTCGAGCCAATGAAAGTCTTCGACCCATTGCCATCTTGTTTTACGAATCGAGACGCTATTGAGAATTCCCAACTAACTAACCAATCCTTCTGTACGTCCGAGTTCTCTGTCTTCAAACACCTGGTAAGCTTAAGCCCAAACAAAGCTAGTGGCCCAGACGGCATTCCAGCTTGGTTATTGAAGGAAAACACTGATATCTTAACCTCACCTATCTCAGACATATTGAATCTATCCTATAAAAAAGCGCGTCTCCCTTCGATATGGAAACACGCGGATATCGTTCCAATTCCGAAAGAAAAACCCATTCGAGAGGTAAATAAACATCTACGACCAATATCCTTAACACCTATCATCTCTAAAATAGCAGAGGATTATATAGTAGAAGAATACATTAAACCAACTGTACTCCAAAGAATTGATCCTAATCAATTTGGCACAATTCCAAAATCTAGCCCGACGTTTGCACGTTTAAGTATGTTACACTCTTGGAATGGTTCTACCGATGGAACTGGTGCTACGGTCAGAGTCATCTTATTTGACTTTAAAAAGGCTTTTGACCTGATAGATCATGGCTTATTGGTTACCGAACTCCAAACATATAATTTACCGCATTGGGTTGTCAACTGAATTACAGATTTTCTCACATGCAGAAAACAAAGGGTAAAGCTAAACCAAGAAGATTACTCGGATTGGGCTGAAGTTCCCGCTGGAGTTCCACAGGGTACAAAATTAGACCCATGGCTATATTTAATAATGATCGATAAACTAACAGTCTCTTGTGGTGACATGTGGAAGTTCGTAGATGACACAACTGTAGATGAATTAGTCAGCAAATGCAGGGAAAGCAGAATTCAGACCACAGTTAATGATCTACTAACCCAAATCTCTGAATTAAAATTTCAATTAAATGAAAAGAAATGTAAAGAATAACGTATTGGCTTGGTGAACCAAGTGCTACATTCGATCCAGTTATTGTGAACGATACCCCTTTGAGACTAAGGAATTAATTGTATTTTACAGCACATGTATTAGACCAATCTTGGAATACGCATGCCCGGTCTTCCACAACAGCCTGTCCAACTACCTATTTAATGACCTGGAAATGATTCAGAAAAGAGCGTTGAAAATAATCTACCCCTGGACCTCATATGCAGATGCGCTGATATTTACTGGCCTCCAACACCTCAGTACCAGAAGAGAAAAGATAACGAATAATCTTTTCCTGGATATTATGAGTGACGAAAACCACAAACCTCACGAATTTCTCCCTCCTCGAAATACCTATGCTACCGAACTTAGGACCAAACATAAGTTTAATGTAAACTTAAGAACAAACCATTTTAAAAGCAGTTTTTTTATCGCGAACACATTAAAATTTTAGCCAATTTTAGTATTTTAGATTGAATAACTCTTAACATTAGAATAGACCTTTCCAAAAATGGTCCACTAGAGTAATTTTTTACTTATCGATTTTAAACTTCCGTTAGTTCCAGGTAAATTGTAGAACTGGTGTAACATAGTGGAAGTGAATGTATTTTGTAATGTAAACATAACTCAGCCTGTGGCTGCAAGCTTTACCAAATAAAAACATCTATCTATCTATAAACTGGTCAAACTGTGTTAGATGAAATAAATCGACCGAATCTGGATCAACTTCTTTGTTTGAATCTCGTTGTTGAACTAATCTCGATAGGGCATCTGCATTTGTGTGGTGCTTTGTGTTCCGATACTCAATGTCATAACTATAACCAGACAGGAATACAGCATACCGTTGCAATCTTGCTGCTGTTATCGCTGGTAATCCTTCGCGGGATTAAAAATGCTTACAAGTGGTTGATGGTCAGTAATCGAGGTTAAATGTCTTCCATAAAGGTAGGTGTGAAACGTCTTGATGCCAACAACAATGGAAAGGACTTCCGTGTCTATCTGTGAATAATTTCTCTCAGTCTTAGGCTACGCGATGAGAAAGCGATGGGTCTTTCTGTGCCATCTTCAAACGTGTGTGAAAGAACCGCTTCTACTCCAAAATATGAAGCATCGCAAGCTATCGGAATCGTTCTTTCTGGGATGTGATGACTAAGAACTTGGTCTGATATCACTAACTCCTTTGCTTCCAAAAATGCTTCTTGGAGTGGGCTAAGCACTGAAGCAATAACTGGAAGAAATCTACGGTAATAATTTACCAGGCTAATAAATATAAGCAGTTGAGTAAGGTTTTGTGGACACGGTGTTTCTTTTATGGCTCTAACCTTCTCCTCTGCCTGATGGATTTCATGCTTGTCAATTTCATGCCCACAATACTCAACTTTTTCCTGTAAGAATTGACATTTTGCCAAGTGAACTTGTATTTCTGTAGACGATCCAACACACTTTCCATATTCTGCACGTGTTCAGCATCATTTCTCCCAGAGATTATTATATCATCCAAAATGCAAAGGACTTGCGGAATTCCTTGTAAAATGTGGTCCATTGTACTTTGCCATATGGCAGGTGCCGATGTAACCCCAAATACCAACGAACTAAACCGGTATAAACCTTTGTGGGTGTTGACAACAACAACAACAACAACAACAGTCGTTTTACGGCCGTTTTTCCTACTTACGCAGGGGTTGGCCGGCGGCTCTACACAGCAGCCTCCTCCACCTCTCCCTATCCTTCGCATCTTCCCTTTTCAACCCGCACTCTCTCATGTCCCTTTCCACCACCTGGCTCCATGTCATCCTCGGCCTCCCCTGTCCTCTCTTACCTCCCACCTCAAACGACATGATCTTTTTCACCCAATCATCATCATCCTTCTGCAGCACATGTCCCAACCATCTGAACCTATTCCGTTTCACGGCATCAGACACTGACTCAATCCCCATTCTTTCCCGCAGCTCTGCACTCGGCACTCTATCCCTCAGGGATACACCACATAGCTATCTCACCAGCCTCATCTCCGTACGTTCCAATCTCCCACTCTGCTCCCCCGTCATGGCCCACGTTACACTTCCATATACCATAGTACTCCTCACACATGTCATATACAGCTTCCCCTTCAGCTCAAGTGACACTTCCTTTCTTGTCAAGATCCCTGATAACTCCTTAAACTTCCTCCACGCACAACGCGCCTTTGCAACGGATCCAGAATTCGTTCCTCTACCCACATTCAGCATATCACCCAGGTAACAAAACTTTCCAACATTCTCTAAGTAAACCCCATTTCCCAGATCCAAGCTCTCCTCCACATTCCTCTTCTCTTCATCACCTGCTCTTTCACACGTCTTGCACACAAACGTATCCTCAGTTATTTAGATCTAACGTTTCGTTGCTTAAGACGCAACATCATTAGATAAAGCAACGAAACGTTAGATCTAAATAAACCTTTTGACACAAATATGCCTGTCTTACGAATTTTTTGCTGGACCTTGATTTTCATCCTTCGAATACGTTTTCTCCCAGGTTCTTCAATTATATCGAATTTCTAAGGCCTTATCAAGTGGCAAGGTTGTCTCCGACAATATTCTCTTCTGGATGTTTTGCTCTTTCAATCCATAAGAGATCATTGTCGGAGACAACCCTGCCACTTGCTTTCCAGTGCTTTTCCTCACATTAACTTCAGCTTTGTTTTCCGTCCTTCTCTCCGGTTGTCTCACTTTTTTGTCTTTAAGGACGGGATTCCCAAGGCTTTGAGATCTCGTGTTGTTTACTGTTAAGTGTCAACGAGCATCTCTGCATCTTACTGGCATCTCTGCACTTACTGGCAAGAAGCGAGTCAATCCTCCTCCGACAAGCATCCTGTCATATCACTGTGACACTGGACACCCCGTCTCACCTGACGACTTCACCATCTTGTCCTCTTCGTCCTTCAACTCTGAACTTCTCGTCAGAGAAAGCCTTCTCAAACGCAAACTCAGTCCATCGCTTGAGCCAACATGAGCTCCCTTCCACTTTCTATATTTTAAGACTTCGTTTCCTGACGTTTCGACTACATCTCAGTTTACTGTTTCCTTGGGACTTATAATTAATGATTTTGAAAAACATTGTGAAATTGGTCGAGCTGAAGACATCTGTGGGCTCTGCTATTCACTTCAGAAATATTTTCGCACTTCTTGCCATCCATTTGAATAAGTTCTGTTGTCGAACCAATTTAAATAACTTATCTCAAAGTCGTTCCTAGTCGTTAAAATTATTTATCCTAATTCTCAGGTAGTCACCCTCAGTTGATACCCTGGAAGTCATCTGGTAACTGGATGACTTCCATAAACTTTGAGCGCAGGAAAGATGACACAAATCTATCTCGTCAGATATTGTTCAGAATATCAAAGTGGCAATGAAGTGATAACTTTCTCACTTCTGCAAGAAACGTCTTTACGTTTTCGTCTTCAAGCTTATGACTGTTGTAAAATCTGAACCTCTCTGCGATTATTGATGGTTTTGGCGCCAACTGTTTATCCACCATTTCTATAAGTTCTTGGTATGTCTTCGACGCTGGTTTTGCTGGGGCGGTTAGATTCCTTAATAGGTCTGGTACGTTTTTCTTCCTAACAAAGTTAGCAATACTGCAACTTTCTTTTCATCCGCAATTTCACTGAGGTCGAAATACTGTTCTAAGCGCTCCGTGTAAGACGCCCAGGACTCCAACGAGTCGTCGGACTGTTCTACTTTCCCCAGATATCCACCTAGTGTGAAACCAAGTAAAGCAGTATAACTATTATAGGGTTTCTGTTAAATAATTCCCTAACTCGTCAGAGCCATCATCGTCGCCAGCTGTAGTGTATGTTTATTTAACTAATCAATATCAACAATCCATCACAACAGCCAGACGCATTATTCACGAGAGCATATAGCACAGACATCCCTAATACATAACACACTTTACCTACTGACCATTGTGGAATCATCCACATCATCGCTCACTGAAAATCATTCCGGCTAACCTAGTTAGCCCGATTAACCGAACCAGCTTGTAATCGGCCCCTAAGGACTGAGTGACCTCTGTGACCACAGTCGATCTTTACGACCCCATTTGAGACAGTTGTCTACCACATTTGGGGTCGCTGAACCCACTTTAAGAACCGATGGATTGAAATCACCTCTACAGTGCTAAACCTGCAAAATTTTTTAAGCCATTCAAAAAAACTCACAAAACGTGCTTTATCGGATCTAAAACACTTGGCTCTCGCCTCGTGTTTTAAATCCAATAAAACACTCCTGCCCATTTGTTAAATATTACATAAATTAAGGTATAAGATATGCGTCTTTAATTTTTCGAATATGGGCAGTCTTATTTACTGACTGCAATTAGCAGCATTGGTAGCGAGAGTAAGATAGCTCAAGCTGACAGAATATCTCGCCGATTATATCTAAGGCTACGTTTACTCTACAGCAAAAGTATCCGGATTAATTGCATGCTCGCTTTAAAGCAAACAGTGCTTTCTTGTCTAAACATGGACATAAATTGTCACAAATTTTATTGAAAATAACTCCGGACAACCAAAAAATTTCTTTCCATTCTTTGTTTATTGCACCTTATGCTGTTCATTACCAGAAAATATACTATCATTGACGCCAACCTCAAACTCATTAACGTGAAAATACATTCATTTTGTTCAATGAACAATCACTAAAGTAGATACACAACCATTTGCATCAAAGGGCATTCTGTAGCGCCAACAGACCATTAACACCATTCTACTATACATTAGGGATAATTACACTTCAATTAGGCAAGATATTTCTCTTATGTAATTGAAATTTTATTATCCCTAACGTATAGTAGAATGGTGTTAATGGTCGTCTGTTGGCGCTATGAAATGCCCTTTGATGCAGATGGTTGAGTATCTACGCTAGTGAATGTCGATTGAATAAAATGAATGTATTTTTGCGTCAATGAGTTTTACGTTGGCGTTAATAATTGTATATTTTCTGGTAATGAACAGCAAAAGGTGTACAGCCTCTAAAAAAAATTTGTCCTACCACTGGCTACTTCTGCTGCTGTACACAAAAACGAGGAAGAGTTTCCAGAGTCTTAGCTGTCCGGGATTCAAAGTATCCAGATTCCTTTCCGGATTAGTATTTATCCGGATTCGTGAGCAATCCTAAAACCATCTGTAGCGGATTCGTTACGTAATGTTTCAAACACGAGTTGACGTTCTTTCTCCCATTTCTAGATACCGAGAAACAAGTAGAAAAACGAGGCGAAACCGAATTTTTTTAACGAGTTTCGAGTTATCTAGAAATTGGAGGAAGAACACTGAATGAGTGTTTGAAATTGCTTCTCAAACGAACCAGTGTTTTGGGAGAAAATCCCGCCGAAAGTTGGAAAAAATCAGCTGTAATCTTCCTACGATTTCTAAATACTGATTAATTATGTATTTCTTTTGTTTTTGCTTTATGAATTATTGATAAGTTTGAGAATTAAGTGCAAACGATTACTTTGAATCCGAATAAAATATCTCCGGATTGTCTACGAATCCGGAGAAATTTGATGTGGTGTAAACGTAGCCTACCACAAGTGTGGGATATTTAAGGTGCCTATATAATATAGGCTTCTCTATCCTGCTCGTCAGCACTACACTGATGAGGCCCAGTAGGCCGAAACGGTTCCGTCTGTAGTTAGTTTATATATATATATATATATATATATATATATAAATCAAAGGCATATTTTTGTCTGCTGTCGCTGCTCTGTGTTTCAGCGCTTAGGCGATGAATTGGCAGCAAACAAAAATTTGCCTTTGATTTGCGTTTTCGCTCTGCCTATTACGGTATCGAACGCTCTAGACATCCATGCCATACCTGTAACACTTTCGTTACATTTATTCGGTTTATATATACATATATATATATATATATATATATATATATATACATGTTAACATACCAGGTTAAGCTGTATAGTTATGTCGATATATAAGTATGTCTGCATACATCAAATGATTTAATAGGGACCTTCAAATCTACGACGTCAACCTGAACGACGACACCTTATAAAATTTCGTTATTTAAAGAAATCATGGTTTATTGACCAACGTGTTTAATACTTGTGACTTGTTTCATGACTCCTAAAACCCTCCAGTTCTCCTAAAACGACTGTAGTCTCGGATTTAATTCAATCATAAGTAACAGCTTATTTCACTCTGCGAGCTGAGGTTGTCCTTTTAAGACGTGAAAATGATCTGGGTGACGTCGTATGCAGAGGGAAGACTGTGTTGAGAATACTCTGGGGAACAAAAATTATTCATTCACTTTTTTTTTCTTTTTTTTTTTCCAGAAGAATTCCTTTGTTTCGAAGGATGTGTCGTTGAAGTTGACGTCGTAGATCTTAAGGTTTCTAATTATTTATGTCAGCAGGTTGTTTACATGGCGGAAACCATAATGTTACAATGAAGATCAGTATGGAGTAAACGTGACAAAGAGTCTGCATGTTATTTTGACATCATACATTTTGTCACATATTTTTCAACATCTTCAGTGAGCTTTTTACATAACAACACTAAGTCAAAATATATTCCATAGTTTCTCTATTAAGCCTCCCCTCTCTCTTTTAAGTCTCCCCCATCCCGTTCCTCGTTTCCCCTCACAAGTGAAAAAATAAACAATAAACAGTATTACGCCTTTTGCTGTTCATTACCAGAAAATTTACGTTATTATCATTAACACCAACCACAAAGTCATTAAAGGAAAAATACATTCATTTTAATCAATCGACACTCACTAGCGTAGATACGCAACGATTTGCATCGAAGGGCATTCTATGGCGTGAACAGACGACCATTAACACCATTCTACCATACGTTAGTGACCATAAAATTCCAATTACGCAAGAGAAATATCTTGCCGATAGTAGGGCCACTAGACATTTCCAGAGTTTAAAAAACTACTTTCACGTTAAGTAACCTTAGTTTGAAGGACTCAAAGTAAAATGGGAGGATCAAACTTCCTTGCCAATGGCTGGATAATGACCCATCTTCTGCTGTCTATATCGTGTGCTCCCCTTAATCCCACTTCACTTAATAACGTGGCCCATCCTCTAAGTAATCGCATGTCAAAATACCCCATGACCAACATAGGGATTCTGCTGAGTCAAAGTCTGTCGTGGGGATTTAATAACCACTTCTCGCGTGTAGCCTTTTTCCATATTCTGGTATTAGAACAGACAAAATATGGCTTAATCAAGCGGGTGAAAATCAGTCATAAACTAATCCGCCTTTTAACAAATCAAACAGCAAGAGCCAGTCCTTGTAATGATATAAGTTCTACGTCGTCGACATGTCAAACACTCAAGTCCGGAGTCGAGTCCTGCAACACTGCACCTAAGGCGCAATTTTTTAGAAGGTTTAGTAGACATGCTCCCCCGGAACTTTTTTTGAAAATAGGCATAACGGCATTAATTACTCCAGGGAAGACCTCTGAATTTGATTATTGGTGTCACTGAACTGAGTCGAGGTTGTTCAATGAAACACATGGTACTAATAGCAATTTTAAGCTCATTCAACTTATGGTTATTCTTCTCCTTTTGTGTATATCAACATTTTCTCTGTTTTCTTTTTTAAAAAATTTTGCAGGATCAGGCTTGCAGGCCTATGAGCTGGGTGCACCACTGTATGCGGTGTAATGCATGCTAATGCTGAAAGGCATTATGGGTATGTTCGAATAAACAGGAGATGTCCATCATGGCGTAAACCATAACACAATACATGGTGTCAGGAGAATCGAACGAAATCGCGCTTGAAAAGATAGGCATCCAACGACTATTTAATCAAAAATATAAAGAAGACAAGCCAGAGTGAGGAAATCAACAAACAAATAAATAAATAAATAAAAAATGGATCAGTTTCCAACCTCAAGTCACCCGCGAATGAACTGGTGAAGTGGTGACCTCCCGAAAGCTTGGAAAGCATTTCAACAACACTGTGAATTTACGTTTGGAGGGCCATTAAAAGGGAAGTCGGAAGAACAGAAGTGCAATTACCTAACGATCTGGGTTGGTGACAAAGGCAGAGAAATGTATAATACATGGACTTTAACTAACGACGAAGCAAAGAAACTATCGACTTACTATGAACGGTTCGAGGTACATGTCAAGCCAAAATCTAATAAAATTTTTGCTAGATATAAATTTCATAATATCGTACAGCAAGAGAAAGAATCCTTTGAACAATTCCTGACACGCTTAAAGATTCAAGCCAAAGATTGTAGTTATAACGATGCAGATGAAATGGTTCGAGACCGAATAGTCATTGGTTGCCAGTCAGAGAAGGTGAGAGAAAAACTAATTCAAGAAGGATCAGACCTAACCTTAGACAAAGCAATAGACATTGCCAGAACTCACGAAATATTAGATGCCCAGTTACGAGTAATGGCACCAGAAGACCCAAATGTTAACAGCCTGAAAGTCGATGAAGAACAAAAAAAAATAGACGGTCCGGTAACACTCAGCAAAATAGTCGAAGTCAAAGAGATAATAACCGTAGTCAGAGGTGAAATTGCAACAAATGTGGCTTGAATCATGAGAAAAACAAGCGTCCAGCACAAGGTAAGACCTGTTCACACTGTCATAAGCCTAACCCTTTTGCAAGAGTGTGTAGAACTAAGCAAAAAGAACAGAAACAGAAATATTCATGGTGTTCAAAACATTGAGAGTGATAGTGAAGGTGAACTATATGTTGGAACTGTTGGCTTCAGTAACCATGTGGATGAGTGGAATGAAAATATCAAGATTGCCCAGAAAATGATAAACATTCAAATAGATACTGGTGCAAAGTGCAATGTAATTTCCATCAAAGATCTCAAGAGTCTTGAAATTGAAGCTCACATAAAAAAGTCAGAAGCAAAACTTAAGTCATACTCAGGCCATGTAATAACAACAAAAGGTGTAACCACTCTACCTTGTGAACACAGAGAGAAGAAGTGTCAAGTAAAGTTCCATGTTGTTGAAAGTGATGTACCACCAGTAGTCAGTGGACAAACCTCCAAGGAAATGGGCCTAGTTAAACAACTGCATGCCATCCAAGCTTCAGATGACATACAACAAGAAGCAGCAGCACCTTTACATGAAATCTTGAAAGAATATCAAGATCTATATGATAGTCTTGGCTGTTTACCAGGTGAACATACAATTAAAGTAGATCATTCAGTCCATCCTGTTATACACCCACCAAGACGAGTACCACTGGCCCTTAAAAAGAAAATTAAGGAAGAATTGCAGAGAATGTTAAAAGAAGGAGTAATTGCTAAGGAAACACAACCAACAGACTGGGTCAACAGCATGGTGACTGTAGTGAAACCAAACAAAATTCGAGTGTGTATTGACCCCCGCGACCTGAATAAAGCAATCAAAAGAGAACACTACCCAATGAAAACAGTTGAAGAAATAATAGCTGAAATGCCACAAGCAAAAGTGTTCTCTGTATTAGATGCCACATCTGGTTATTGGCAGATAAAGTTGAATGAAGCAAGTTCCAAACTTTGCACATTCAATACACCTTATGGGCGATATCATTTCACACGATTACCTTTTGGAATCAAGTCAGCTCCTGAAGTGTTTCAACAGAAAATGTCAAACCTGTTAGAAGATATCAATGGTGCGAAAGTAACTACTAAATCAGGATGCATAAGTTACCCACCAGACTACTTTTATAAACTAGAAGCGATAGATGATAGGCATAGGATAAAGAGAAGTTAGAAAGGACAAGTCTCAAAACTACATTTTACATTGTTACTTCTTACAATCAAGACAGTTGAATGTATATAGACTACCTGTACAAAAAAACTTTCAAATTGATGTTCAATTAGGTGTGGAAAGGGAGATCTAATGTATGCTAATGCTGAAAGGCATTATGGGTATGTTCGAATAAACAGGAGATGTCCATCATGGCGTAAACCATAACACAATACATGAGCGAATACCAGTAAATATCGAGAAATTGTGGACAAAGATGAAATTTCGGATTTCTTCATATTTTGTTTGGATATTCCTTTTGGTGAACTGTTATTAAAAATCACGATAAGACTTTCCAAAAGAATTTCGTTTTGAGGTTAAACGTGAAATACTGCATCGAGTCAGAGACGGCGTTTCATCGGCAGAAAATTAGCAAAATATAACACGCTCGTGACGCAAAATGGTTTATCGTATTTGTACGAAACCGAACACTTCAATATTTAGACATTTCATGAACCATAAAATGAAATAAAATAAAAAATACGTCCATTTTTAGAAACGCTTCGGTGAGCATGAAATCTGTTAATTTCAATACCGTGACAAAACTGTAAATGAGGAAAGTTCAAAGACAAAATTAATGCTCTGGTATTTTGAATTTTCCAATAAATTTTATATTAAAAGAAAGCTCTATCATAGCATTATAGTATATAAAAAATTTAGCTTGGGTAATTGAAAAGTCACCAGTCAAGAGCTGCAAACGTCGGGGCTATTTTCCATAAAATTGCCAATGTCACACCACTGGTATTAAGATATCTTTTAAACTCTCAGTGCTTACTCGAATTTTTTCAAATGTTTCGCATTTTTCAATATCCATTTGTGACGTGTGCACAGAAAAATAGTTCCTAAAGCTCCTGATCGACCTTTTACCACAAGGGCAAAATGTCAAATATATTAGCAAGTGTTGTGTGAGCATTAATTAACAAAGTTAATTACTCCACGAGTCGCTACCAACGAAAATCCTCGTCCATTTTTTCTAAAAGTCGTCAGAAATCAGACTAGAAATTTTCGAAAAAGCTTTTTTGAGCAAATTTTTTTACTTGGTAGTGAATGCGCTTATATGATTCATTGCACTTTTACGCAATACACCACAGTAATTGTCAAGCGGCAAGCAAGGGAAATATTTAGGAATTTGAACAACGGCGCACTTGCAAAGTACAAAATATACTAAATGCGCAAACAAAATAGATAATTATTTGGAAAAAATTTTTTTTATTTCAGCTTGATACCGTCATAGGCGTACCGGGTGGGGGGCAGGAGGGGGCAACTGCCCTCCCAAAAATTTTGGAGAAGACCAGATTCGGGCAAGTAGCTCGGGTAGAATTGGGAAAAATAAATTTCTAAGCGTGATTAAAACAGAAAAATTTTCAAAAATCGGTAACGATGAACAAGAGTTTGAATATTAGCGTTCATTCAGGTTGCCATATACATACCGTATGCAGTATGTCGTTATTATTCCTAGGTTTGTTCTAACTAAATATTCGAGCAGAGCGATTCGGGCAGATCGTCTCTGGCCCCCTAAAATGATTAGGGTCCTTATACAAATGAATACCTTTGGTGAATTAACCTACAGGGCCTTTAGATATGTTGTATAATATACTATAATATTCTGCCGACCTTCTTCACCTTCTTTTGGTAATGCACTAAGTAATCTAGCACTCAAATTTAATGTCGAGCCAAAGAACAAGGCTATAGTTTCAAAGGTGTGTTCGACATCATAGGAACCCGGTTACGTAATTTTAATAAAAGAAATATTAGTTCTTGTAAAATACCTCTGATAATAATCACTTTCCGAATTGTTGCGGTAGATCCATGTTTGAACCATCTTATGATGGTAACGTGCTCATTTTCTTCCTTAGTGGATGGCGAGAATTCTTGCAGGCAAACTGCGTGGCATATGTCGGTTAGAACTTGTGTTCCTCTGACTGAGTGAGTGCCAAAACAGGTAATACGACATCTTAAATCCCGCTTACTCTGCAATATTTTGAACATGGTACGGCACGGCAAAATTTTCAGGCTTGGGTACCAAATTTTAAGACGTCTGCACCGTTTACCTAATGAGAATCACCCGTGCCTTGCCCAAAAATAGCGGCACCCGTACCAAAATTTTAGCAGTACCATGCCCAAAATGTTACAGTGTAAACGGGGTTTAAGTTCTAAGAAAGTGTACGGAGATACAAAGAAACTGACTGTGAAATGAAACCAATTCTAGATTGCCCAGGTGAGAAAAACTAATAATAAATAATTGTGGCTATTATTGGCTGCTGTAATTTATCAGAAAAAGTTTTCAGGTAAAATTTGCATACCAAAAATGACAACCGGTAGATACCTTAACTTTTTCATCACCACTACACCTTACAGAATGGTATTTTTCTTGTTTTGAACTCATCTCCAACGGGTACCATTACTCGTCCACTTTGTTTTCGGCTAGTTCCCCAACATAGAACAATTCTTGTTGTCGATTGCACACTATCGATTCCACGGTCACCCTTTGCTGAAGATGTGTTGTGACCTGCAATCTCTTGCGGGTCCGCCAGAAGATCAAATTCTGCTGATTCCCCGGCTAATACCACAAGTTACTTTAATATAATTATTTATTATTAGTTTTTCTCACCTGGGCGAACAAGGATTAGCTTCATCTCAAAGTCAGTCTTTTGTATCTCCGTACTCTTTACTAGAACTAGGATGTTCTAGTACTTTTTGGTACTCACTCAGGGGAACACTGGTTACTACCGATCAATGGTTCGCAGTTTGGCCGCAAGAATTTTCGTCATCTACCAAGGAAGAAAATGAGCACGATGCCATTGTACGAGGGTTTGCGAATCAACGAAACTCTAACTTTAATGAGCGAGAATCTGCTTCAACTAGAAAATAATATGGTCATTAGGTTTGGATCTTCGGCGACAATTCTGAAACTGATTAATGTCACAGGTATTTTACAACAAGTACTAATATTGGCAGGGGCGGATCTAGGATTTTGTGAAAGGGGGGTGCCAGACCAGTTAGGGTTCCAGGTTTATGAGATGGGTTGGTCAACCAGACCTTTGGTTATTCTAGCTTTTTAAAGGATGGTGGTTCCTTTATCACTTGTATAAGGTGCACAATTAAAGAAAAAAAGATGCAAGTCAAGTTTATTAGGTAAACATGGAGATTATAGCGAGGAATCCTCATATTGTTTTGTGGTTCAAGGGGGAGTTAACTCCTTTGGATCTGCCTCTGAGTCGTTTATAAAATGACGTAAGTGGGTTCTTATTACATTGGAACACACCTTTAAAACTATAGCCTTGTTCTTTTGGCTCGACTTTAAAGGGAGGGTAGTATTGGATTATTTAGTGCATTACCAGGAGATGAGGAAGGTCTTCAGAATATTATAAAAAGTTATACAACGTATCTGAAGGCCGTTGGTAAATTCACCAACGATATCAAACTGAGCTAAAATTTATTTTTTCAAATGACTTTGTACTTTGTTTACATGTTTTTGTAGATGCTGTTTTATAGCGTTGCCACGTATATACTTATTTCACCTGATTACTCACAGTTCTTTGTGTAAGTTTGGTGAGAGATTGTTAGTAAAACAGTAAAACTAAAAGAATCTGTTTCATCATTGCAGGTGCGCCCGTCACTCAAATGAGCTCCTTGCTTGCCCTTAGACAATTATTGAGTCAAAGTGCGAATAGAAAAAAGTGGTGCTGAGCCAATAAAGCCTTTAAATGCCAATATTGGCTCAGCACCACTTTTCCTTTTATAATTTCTTCTTTACTCTTCCATGCTGTTAGTGTTACTCATACCTGTAACTTTTATTTTTAGTACGTCCTCTGATTGGTTAATGCATGAATATTATTACACCCAGTAACTGTATACTTAGGCTTTAGGCAGTTATGTAAATTATTCTCTGATGATGTTGTGATGAATACAACGAAACGTTAGAACTTTATTAAATATTACGATTTTACTTCTGTGTCCGACTTGATGGCTTTCGTAAAGATATTTTGCTGGGCTTTGATATTCCTCTTTGAGATAACCTAACCCTAGTCTAAGTTTAACTTTAAAACATCGTGGGCATCGTGAAACATCGAGGCAGCAGGTCATATGGAGCTAACACGAAGTGAAGCCGTTCCTTGTTCAAGAACCGCTGAACAGTGAACCCTAACGAGGTAATGGCGAATGTCGTAAATCATCTAGATTGCTCAGAAATCTGAACATTTTTAACATCTTTATTGTGACGACCTGTTGTGGTGCTAGGTAGTGATATTAGTTCATTCGTTAGTCTCTTTCATGTTCTCTTGACCACTGTTTGGATATATTTGATCACTGAATACATTACCACAGAAGTATAGAAACACAAATAACGAGTAGCAAACATGTGGCACGAAGCAAGGAAACAGGAGAGGAAAATTCGTGGTATTATGGTGAACTACAAGAAACGAGCTGAACGTAGAAGAGCCTTTTACGAGAAAATGGTCAGTAAAACTGAGCAGCAAATATGCCGTTCAGTATTGAATTGCTTCGCTGTAAGGCTGTCCTCATTTGACTTGTATTGACTTCAGGAATATCTTCCTGTTGTTGGGTAGCAATCAGTTACTTGTAATTTAAAAGACAAAAATATGGTAGCCATGACGTTGGTCACAGGAAATAGCTGTTAAAGAGAATCTTTGGTCAAAAGACCGCCAGCATGGCTGCCATATAATCTAGCAGCACGTATCAATTCCTAATCCGTTCAAGATATTCTCACACGCAACGTTTAGGGGGCACAGTACTTAAGCATACCTTTAAGTAATGCCCTCCCCTCCATATTTGATAAACCTCATTACTCAGAAAAAAACATAATGCAAAACTTTGAATATAAACATCATATCTGTAGTCATCACTGTCATTTATGGTTTTCAAAGCAAACAGCTTTAACGTAACTTGAGTCTATGTTAAGTGAATGAAAATTTTCAAGTGTCAGAATATACATAGTAAGATCCAATCAGGACCAGTGGGAAAAAAAGAAGTACTAATACATTGCTCTACTAGTTGAAGTACAAAGACCAAAGCTGTACCTAGCTAGTAATTTACCCAGCATAAATTTTGTGTAAGGTACTCCCTCATCTCTTTCTAACACACTGCAAGCTTTTTATATTATAATAATTATATACCAGTACAACCGGTATGCAACTATACAACATACTTTTGTAGAAACAATTTTTTTGGTGCCTTTTTCTAAACCTTGGAGGTGCAAAGTTGTCCATTAACCCATTAGTAGGCAAGAGTGCACTTTAGTATTTCACTCTTGCTAAAGCCAGATGATTTTACCCATCAAGTGGATGAGCCCTGCCCCTTACTGAGTTAAAGAGGTGGCTATTCATCCCTTTCATGAGTACAATTGTCTTGCATTAGACAGAGTAAAGCATTAAGGTGCACCCTTGCCTCTTAATGGCTAAAGACCAAAAGTTGAAACATTGGTTGAACATTGTATTTGAGCTTTGCAAAATGTTTTTGAATCTAGAAAAAAAAAGATCAAAAGCAGTCAAGTCTTTTTTTCTGAAAATTGTGCCCCATAAAAGTTTATGCCCAAGCTAAGTGCTCCAGTGGCCCACCTCTTGGTAGGGCATTAACAAAGATCATTACCAAGAGTATGATCATGAGTTCTTTAATGTATATTAGAACCTGAGTATCAATACAACCACCCCTATTGCCAGGTAGAAGTGGTCATAAATTGCAGGTGGTTGTAAATGGCAGTTAGTAATATGACATTGCAGAAACTATGTTCAAAGATGCTATAATGTTTGCACCTGAATTCTGTACTTCCTACTCAACAAAATAAGGGCTTTGCTGCAATATGAAAAAACAAGCATTAATAATGAAGGAAAACTTGAACTTTTTCATAAAAAGAACTTTCAAAATATTTTCCACTAAAACCAAGGCTTATCATTTTCCAACCAAAAACACCAACAATTCCATTACCAATTATTAGTAGATCCTGGCATTTTGGTTTTGTCTTTTAAACAAGAAAAAAAATAGAGTTTAGTAGGGTATAAAGAACTATTTACATTACCATCTATGAAGGCCTGTGCTGCCCTTACCATCCATCAAATGTTACCTGATGGTCATATTGAACAGGGTAACTGATGACAAATACAACAGCAGACATGATAGTAAAGCCTTCATTTGTATGTGAGGTGTCTGAGAGGCTGGTCCAGAAGAAGACAATGATGTTTAGTTGTGCAACCCTTCAGCTTTTTTTTTTTTGAAAAATATACACTGATGAACACTTGTAATTTCCACATTTTGTGCCTTTATCCTTTTTCCCAGAAAGCTGATCCAACAACATTCTTAAGGATTCAGGGAACAAACTACAAGATTCATATTGACCATCAAAATACATTATCAGATGATGGTATAAATATGTAAGTTTGTAAATGCAATTTATTACTGTTTTTCAATGTCAGACCACTGTAAATGGAATAAGAGTATTGAAAAACAAGCATTATTGTGGATTGCTGATATTGCATATGTTTGGTACATATCTGTTATTTGTGAAGTGTTTAAATTTCTTATGACTATACTGTGATTAATGTTTATTGGTTACAATTTCAGGATGCCTTGGCAAGGTGACAGAAGTGTTATGATTGATAGGTAAGTTCTAAGTTGTGTTTACAAGATAACATAAATTTGGCTGTATGTACAGTAATCATTAAATTCTATTCCAGCTCTACTTTTTGGGAAGTTTCCTTAATGTCTATTAAATTACTGTATTATCTTGGATGTTGGGATATGCACCTCCTTACTTGACTGGGTGCCAATGTCAAGGGGCATGTTATTCCTTCCATCACGTGCATACATCCACTGTGATTTGGAAGAAAATCCAATACCGTATTTTCCTGGGAATTGCCCGCAGGTTATCTGCTGATTTTTCTGTTTTTGAAGTTGCTGTGGGTAATACGGCAGTGCGGGTAAAATCTTAATTTCAACATCAACATTTAGCAAAAATCTCGTATCAAATCATCACAAGTGCTGTGCAGTAATAGCGTCGGGTTACTGATTCCAAATACTCGTGCAAGCCTTCCAAATAATAAAGAAATTTAGGAAGTTTCTAGTTCCTTTGGAGTAATTATCAGTTTTAGTACACTATCATTTTATTATAGTCTGGAATAAAAAGCGTATTTGACCGGTGCAATACTCTAATGTATCGGACCCTTCAGCAACCAATCAGCATGCGTGATGTTGCGTACAGATCGCAGAACAAGCATAGCCATATCATAAATTGTCAGTAATGAATTTTGTTGCAAGTACTGTTTGGATTGTTTTACTGTCCTTCAGGTGCCTAGTAATAGTTTTGGTCATTCGCTAGTTATATTCCGCTAGAGACATGGACAACGAAAGATATATTTTATTCCAGGACACTGTTGTCAGACATTTCTTGGGGACAGAATGTTTTCCCCTTTTTCCTTGACTGGAAAAAGGAAAGAAAAATAGTTTAATGATGAATTAACGGAGTGAGTTTTATAGGTTTGACGTTCGGGCTCATCTGGATTACATACCACCATATTCCTCTGTTGGAGTGAGGTAAATTCTATTACTTCTTTGCATAATAATTTTTGAGAAGTTAATTATTGTCCTCAATGTAATATTCTGGGAAAGAGATATACTGTCTTGTAAAATTACTTTAACAGCTAAAAACTTAGCAGTTAAGTATTTCCTTCTTGTAGTAGAACTTGCCGTCTCTGTGTTTTCACCTGCTGAAAACGTTGAAATTATTTGTTGAGCTACACTAGCCTATCAATATTCCCCGTTTCCAGTTGCTTTAATGCTTTAATTTTGTATTTAGTTCATCGTTGGAATCCAATGTCGAGGAGCAAAAATTGAACTATGAACGATATCGAACCCTGGTCATGATTGAAGCGTCCGGGGGTAAGTACTTTGATAGAAATGAAAAATGTTAAAAATGGGAGAAACATTACGTTATTTTCATCGTAATTTTTGGAATGACCATCACCGCTACATTCGCTATAAATGCTGTCAGCCATCGATTACAGAACGATTTCAACTGACCGTTTTGATCATAACACATGAAAACGCTGAAGTGCAATACTCCACTTTCCACGAAATTTGTGTCATTAAGGGAGGACGTGAAGGCCTAGCGAAACTTGGAGAGAATGTTGTAGAGTAAGTGTTGCCAAGAGCGTTCGTGTTGTATTGCTACGTATGATATGGAAGCTAGCTTGCTTCCCTGAAACGGATCATGTTCCTGAAATGTGAGGACGCAGTGCCCCGCTCGTTGTCATGAATTTTCTTTTGTCCTGTCCGTATCTCACAACTCTTCTCCCATGTGATCGATGAAAGTCGATTACATTCGCTGCGTTACGTTATAGTACTTCTCGTTACTTTATGGTATGTCGCGTGGTGTCGTGTTGAGACGTTTCGTGTCGTAAGTTGTATTTCATTAGGTAACTATTCTTGTTACTGTCACTGTATCTTTGTCGTTGTCATTATCTTTGTGGGTATCATTGTCGTTATGGTTGCATGTCGTTATAGTTATATGTGATTATATCTATCGTTATCGTTGTTGCTACATATGTTGGAAATGTGGGAGCTTGAAGATGTCTGAGATGATATATGGACGTTCGTCAAGCTCTAACTTCAGAAAAACGATTTCTGAGCCCCAGATGGGGATATGTCGATCTTGCACCTTAGCTCGCCATCTGAGTCGCCGTAGCTCAATGGTTATAGTGTCTTAAGGGTCATCAGAAGATGGCAGGCTTAATCCCCGTCTGGGGCTCAGAAATGTTTTTCTAAGGTTAGAGCTCGATGAACTTTCAGCTATGATCAAAGTTATTGTTATTGTTGTTGATAATGCTATAGTCATTAATGTAACTATTACTGGTGTTATTATTACTATCGTTAGTTACTGAGGAGGCGTACTTAAGACAACTGGATCAAGAGGAGCAAAATCCCAAAGCAATGGTCGAAGGATATGAGAAGAAAGAGAAGTACGAACTAAATAGATCTTAGATAACTATGAAGAAAAACACATGCTAAAACCATTTGATTTCTTTGTCAAGATTGTGTTTTGCAAATTATTACATTTTCTAAATTTGGTGATCATTCTAGCCCTTCATTTAAAAGTCTTGATATTTTGAAACTTGTCGATCTTGTATTTCTTTACATTGCCCTATTTATGTATGATTATCGTTCAGATAAGCTTCCATGTTCTTTTAATAGCTTCTTCAAACATGGGAAAACCGTACATAGTTATACGAGACTAACTTCAAGAAATACCTTTCACATTGATATAGTAAGAACTAATTACGGCAAATTCAGTCTTCATTTTCATCGTCCTTGAACCTGGAATTCTATCGACAATGAAATGAAAACCCTTAGCAGATCGTCTTTCAAAAATAAAATGGCGGAAAATTTAATTAGCAGTTACTAGCAGCATAAATATATAATTTCATCATTTGAATAATATATATTAATATGCTTATATTATTCAACATATACCTTACACTATTCTACTTTAGAAGGTTACCTGACTCGATTACGGCAAGTTATTTCTTGCAGCCTCCACCATCTATAAAGATATACGGATTTTTCTTTTTACTAATTGTAACTTAAAGATATGGTGGGAAATAAACTAGTTGTTGTTGCTGTAAAGGACAAAACAAGTGTCGAAAAGTACTGACATAGTAAGAACCCAAGGTTTGAGTATACCAAACGACGCAAAAATATACACGACTAGCATATATCTCCCAGGTGAATTGTGTTATCTGTGCAATCGGATTGATTCCTCTTTGTCGGAATATCCTGCACTATTCACCTCCGAGCAAAACAAGATGATTTCCCGTTTCAATTCAGCTACGGAAGAAGAAATTTGCTTTGAATGGACGAAGCCGTCGTAATAGATAATGCCAAACAAACAACAAAATTTGGCAGCAAAGTACTGAAATGTATGTATTTCTTTTATAATGCTCTCAGGATGTGTTATATATAAATGGATATATAAATGCTCTCAGGATGTGTTAAAAGTGTTTCGTTTACAAATGACGAGCGGGCGACTAGCCGATGTTTCGTAATATTGTTTTAAAATTTTAGTAAAAAAGATGTGTGCGAAACAATTATGCGAGATATATGTAAAACAATTCGCGGGTCGGTAAATATTCACCTTATAACATTCACCTCCACTCCAGTGAATAATTGTTAATCATGCTTCGACTTCATTTTACAATTATTATTAAATCGATTTGCCTCTTGTTCGAGAGACAAGGCAACGTGAAAAAAGGCTGAATATGAATGCAATCAATACAGCAATAGAGAAACAAAATAACAAAGCAATAGAATAATAAATTACTGGACGATTAGAAGCCATAATGTTGTTTTAATCAATTTAATCATTTTAGTGCAATTGGGGTTGGCATAAATGTGACTGTCGTGATAATTTACCTATCAAAGTGATCCACCGACCACCTTCTGCCTTGTTAATCCCGCGGTCCACAGGAAAAGGCGGGATGTGACCCGCTGGATGCCAGTTAGTTAACCATCTATCGCCAGGTTATGAATGAAACATATTATTCCGGCATTTTCCAGGTCATAATCTACTTGTACATCTCTCTCAATCCATTCTATGCTTGTAGACGTGCATCTATTGAATTTTGTATGCATTTCATCAAATTGCTCAGCATACAAGAAGTCAATTATGCATTGCTTTTAATTACATTTTAGGGAGCTTGATTTCCAAGATTTCCACGTCTGTATCCCCGATACAGGCCATGATCCACCAGCGCTCTAAAGTCTACCAAATGAAAAAAATCGAAGCTTCTTGTGTGTTAAGCTTTTTGAACAAATTGACTCGACCAAACTGACTCTGGCTCCGAAACAATGAATGATCGACATCAGTGGTTTTGTAAGAAGCTGATTATTGCTTAGGTTTTTTTTTGTTTTGTTTTGGGGTTTTTTTCAGGTCGGTTGCGAAAGCAAGTATTGGTTACACCTATCAAAATAGTACGATTGTCATGGGAGAAGAAGAGTCAGATTCCAGTGAGGACGACAGCGATTTAGATCTGGATATAGGTAAAATTATTGTTTTCTAAATTTAAGTGTGTAACGTCACATGATAGAAATAATGATACTATTATTCAGAGTTTGAATATTATTGACGATGATAGTGAGGATAATAATCTCGGTGGTGATGATGATTATGAGACTGGTATTCATAGTAATGATGATAATTATGTGATAATGATGGTGATAGAGATGAGTAATTATGGTAATGTTGATGATGGTGATGAAAATGACGATAAATGTGATGATGGTGATGATGATAATGATGACGATGACGATTACTATGACGATCTTGAATGATGGTGATGATGATGGTGATGATGATGATGATGATGGTGATGGTGATGGTGATGATGATGATGATGATGACGGGGAAGAATTTGATTGGGAGAGAATATTAGGGGTAGAGGGGAGGAGGTGTATAAAGTTAAATATGTTAATAATAAAGAACGATTAGATAAGGCTTTTGTGATATCAAGAATTATCAACGTTAAATACTGCACTGCTCAGTAACTATTAAGGCGGCTTCCTAAGGTAGTTTTTGATAAGAGACTGGTTACTAATATGGCTGGGCACGCATGCGTAGATGGTGGTCTTGTCGAATCGTTATGCCGTCACAACGGCCTCGTCTCCGTCAGTGCAAATGTTGGTTTTTGGCTGTTTGCTTTGGTGAATTTCTTCAAATTTTAGTTAGTGAAATTATGAGGAATAAGTAAACAACAGAACTAACTTCCAAAATATTTCGTTCGACAGAGTTTCTCATAGTCCACTAAGTTTATTGCAAAATAATGATATTTTGCTATGTTAGGAATATATCAGCCCAAATCAATTTTTAGTAAAATTCACTGCAGAAAACCGAATATGATGTCTTAATTGTGCCATTGTAAAAATAATGCGACGTTACAACACTACAAAAATGCACAAGTTGACAAATATCTGATATTTATGATATTTCTTCTACAGTTAAACACAGACTGTACCCAACGCACAATATATTTTAAAGACAGAGCTGAATCAGTGTTCTCGAGAACAGGAAAACATACTCCATCAGGTTTAATTGCTTGAATGCATGGACCATGTTGCCAACACCTTAGTGTAGCAGTTGTGCCTCTTTTTAAGTGGCTGCGAGACCAAGGAAAGTTAGTTAGACTGCTGATCAACGATAAGATAATATTGGTAAAGTTAACTAAAGTGAAGAAACTTTTGACTTCCTTTTGAATTTGTAATTCCTCTCAGTTCTGTTCGGCGTGCGGAAGGCGTATTCGATGGGATGTTCGGTGTTGTTTTCTATTACACGAGATACGATACTGACTGATAGTGCGTCACAGGCTAACATGAGGGGGGGATTTCGGGTCTCAGTGTGGGAACATCTGGTGTTACCTTACGATCTCTTCCACTTTGACATTGAGATAATGGCATTCTTTGGACCACATCTACTTACGATTTTGTTCCAGTAATTTTTTCAGTGACTAACCGTAAGTAGGTTTGGAAGGAACCAACGGTAGTAAGTAACGAGGCGTGGTAATGAGCGTACAGTAATTCTTGCTTGATGGCAGGTTGTGGTGCTCATAGAACGGCTTTTACGTTCATTTGAGTCTTTTAAAGTCTATGCTGTTCAGTTAAGTGTCCATAAAAGGTGACTCTTTTGGAAGAAATGCCTTTTCTTCTCTCTTGTGCCTTCTTCAAGACTTCATACACCAGGTGTAATATGTGTTTTTCATCTTTGCTTCCTGTGATCATCGTGTCATCCATTATAGAGCTGGTTCCATGTACTTGATATAAACTATGGTCAATTGCTCTCTCCCGGATAGGTGACAACGAATTTCATCCGAAGACGAGACAGTCTTCTTCTATTTCAATTTGGTGAAATGTTAATGTAGTCCAAAACAGATCAGTGTGAGGTAATTAGTATATCTCTCTGGCTAAAGTTGGGAGTTAACAGTCGCTTTGCAATCCCCACAGATTCCTATATTTCCAGATGGCGTAATAAATGGAGCAACTGGTGTTGTTCAGTCAATGGAATTGACTTTATTCAGTAATTCTTCTTCTCCAGGACGTTTCAACTCTGTTTCAACTTTAGGGTTTATAGCATGTGGAACTGGTCTAGCCGTACAAGATATGGGTAGGCTTCATTCCTTTGTGACCTATGTTTTTTTTTTCCTTTCCTGGACCAGGAAAAGCCTTTCACAATCTTCTTTTGGCAGTACAAGATACAGTACAACCATTGTCCTTATTCTTCCTTTTTCAAAGTGCATTCGTTTACATTTGTTTCAGCCCAGATTATTTTGTTCTTGGATATGATCGTGTTGACACCTGTGTAGTCAATCATAATATGATCCTTGCTTTTGGAGTTATCTTCATTTGTTTCGTTGACGTTGATTTTTCTATCACTTTTCATGTGGTTCTTTGGTAGGGTTTTCTTTTTAGCACGATATTCTCTCTGGATTTGCCCAGTCTTTCCACAATTTGTGCGTTTTTCATGCGTGAACATACAGTCTGATGAGTTGTGCGAATTATTTCCAAATCGGCAACACTCTATATCATTTCCTGATTTTGTGCGTGTATGATTGACTCCTAATTGGTTACTTCACATTTTTTGTGTTGTTGTTATGATGCAGTATCCATAACAACAACAAACAGTGGTTTTGGTAAGCAACGGCTTAGTTTTCCAAACTGGTAATATTGCATTTAATGCTATATGTAGGAATTACCCGAAGGTAAACAACTGCTTGTGGTTACCTCATCCATTTTTTTGCGTAGTGGCTTATGCAAGACTGTTTTTTTTGTAGATGTCACTGTGAACGTTGATGAATTGGATGCAGAGCAGGTGAAGCAACTTAGAGCTTTTGTTTTAAAAAAACAAGGGTAGAAAATGCTTCTCACTACATTTAGTTTGAGGTCCGTCGTTTTAGTTCCTCATTGGGTTTTTCTCACCTCTGACTTATGTCTAAAGTGCGTCTCGCGAGAGTCATATATAGAGGGGAACGAATATCCGTGGCTTATTAATGCAAAATGGGGCCTAAAAATTTATTTTGAAAGATACAATACACGAAATAAAGTCCACATTTGGTGAAGGATTTTTTCATTTACATTCATATAAATATATTTCATATATATTTCATAATGCATTCATACAAGACCCAAACGGGACGAGTTGCGAAAAACGTAACTCGTAGGCCTGCCGACAGGAATTGAACGCCCGACCCTGCGAATCAGGTGCAACGTTCTGCCTACTGAGCTACCAATGCCGTCCTTCCAAGGTTGTCCACAAGTTCTGTATATATGAATGGCGATTGTGAAGTGTATGCTTATTGAATATTTGGCATTTTCACTAGATTGCTTTAGATGAAGTTTACATTTGCACGTGAAAATTTTCGTTTTCGACATGGATGTAATCTAAACCCAACTGGGACGATACGAGGAATTCATTTTTTTATTAGTCTCCAGTTTGGAATAAAACTTTTGACCCTGCGAATCTAGTGCACTGCTCTGCTAAGCAACGCAAAAAGAAGATCTTAATCTCCGTTTTTAAAATGATTAATGTAAAATGAAACGAAAGTTCCAGCTTATTCATCGAAAAAACAGAAATATCGTATGATTTAAGAGAACAGTCTTCGAGAATTCCGAAAGTAAAAACGACGTACGGACAAAAATCATGGAGATTTACAGCGTTAAAACTGTGGAGCAAGTTACCGGACGAAATAAGGCTAACAAAAGACATAACGTTTAAAAACATTTACTAACCGATGTACTGGATCTATAGTATAGAACTTTTAGTAAGGATATGACTGAAATACCTAATGTACTGACTTATATTTATACATATACATAAATGTATATTGATATTGTAGTAACAGTCTAGAATGGTTTATTTTAATCTCAATTTTTGACAAATTTAATTTGTGGCATACCTGGAAAATAACGTTTTTGTTAAGTGTATATTGACCTCGTTATATTAGGCGTATTGTATTCTGTTGTATATTGTTTTGATCAGAGCTTGGCCACGCGAGTTCGCAACTCGTACCATTTGGGTTTAAAAGTGTATTCTAACCCACAAAAATATACTTCAGCAAATTTAAACTCCATTTCTTGTAGTTAAGTGTAAATGCCAGATATTCAATGAATACAGCCTTCGTTGCATCGGTATTTACACTATTATAGATACAGGGTCGCGGGCTCAATTCCCACCCGCTGGCCCGAAAGCTGAATTTTTCGTAACTTACCTCAGCTGGGTCTTGAAGTACGTGATTCTTACACCAGGGGCTGGTCCAGGGTTATTTTAAAGATGGGGTGGAGATTACCGAAAAGGAGATAGGCTAACGCTGAAGGCGCAGAGAACCTCTAGGGATGTCCGGGGCCATGCCCCCGGAAAAAATTTTGATAATTTCTGATGCCCTGAAACACTATTTCCTGCATTCTGATGGCAGTTTTACAACAAAATGTGGCCACAAACAACGACTTTTATTGGCTATTTCATCATTATAGAAAAATGAACTCAACAAAATGGCCCTAAAGTTTAATATTCTTCCTGGAAAATATTGCAGGTAAAAGCGATATACTTTTGATTCGTTAACCCAAAACCTCTTCTCTTTTTTGGATATTATAGTTGTTTTCTTCAATAATTGCTGTTTTTGAACCGGTTATTTCAGTCTATTAAAAGCAGATAAGGATGAGGCTGAGCTTGTGCAAAGGGTGAAAGAAGAAGAAGAGGCGAGGGGTCATTTAAGGGTAAGTCCTACTCTTTTAGTCTGGTAAGAAGTAGTAATTCTTCTTCCAAATTTTAGAGATATCATAAATCATAATTTCCTCGTATTGTTGTCGTGATTTTTTGACAGCCACTTTCGAGCTCAGAAAATTGCCGTTTCCTATTATATTTTGTTGCTATCAAAATTGACAGTGCCATCCTGACGTTTGGTCAAGAACGTAAGGTTAATGTATTCAGGGCGAGTATTCTTTTATTGATTGCAAAGAGGTCAGTGGAGGAAACGTACAGGGTTAAGCAAAGAAATCAATTGACAAAATGAATTTCAAAATTTGGTTGTCACAACAGTTCACTGGAATTAAGCGTCGGGCAAGTTTGGCCTGTACGTTACATAATTACGAAACGACGTCTTGCTTGTACTTTTTCTTTTGACCCTAAGTTGATATAGTTGATAATTCTAAACACCCTGTACAGGATTCTATAGTTATCGACTATTGTTGATTACTATAAACCCCATCATCTATAATTACCTGCCCAATTGTAATGTATTTGACAATAAAAATACTATACAGTGCGCTTTGGTAGAGAAAAAAAATATATCAGAAATGAACCGTGTGAAGATATAAACTGTGAATTGGAATCATCTAATTTTGTTCCCTGAGTGGTACGAACTTCTCTGAATTTCTTTAGGTAGCAGCACTATACAAATTTCTTGAATTTCATTAAAACCCTCAGTAATTGTCCTTTTTCATTGAATTCCTGTTAAAATAGTGGAATTGTTTATGACTGTGAAACACGTCGAGAACGAAAAGGTGATTACTTAAAAGATTTCCTCTTGACAATTTCTTGGCATTTAGGAATATTCTGTGGACTTCTAATTCATAACATCGACGGATCTATTCAAATTCAAACCCGTTCTTTATGGTGATTTCTTAGTAATTCTCAGTTAAATGAAAATATCCTAAACTTTCCTCATTTGAGATTGGGGGATTCTCATGTCAAAAAGCTAAAAAAGTATAGGTTACCGATATGCTTTGGAAAATAGTTCATATATATATATATATATATATATATATATATATATATGAAGGAAGAGTGGTGGTTATCATGCCTGGAATATATGTGAACTAAATAAACGTTGAATTCTTCCGGCAAAGTTTAAAAGATTTTTATTATTAATCTCAGACGTTTCGCCGGTCAAGGCTTCATCAGTGGGTAAAAATCTATAATAATAAAACAGTCCTCTATATATACATAAATAATCAGTTAAAAAACATAATTAAAGTAAATACATACTAAATTTAAAAGGTTTATTATGATAATCTCGTATAAAAAAGGTAAGAAAAA
Organism: Heliopora coerulea; assembly: GCA_030142905.1. Lineage (NCBI taxonomy): Eukaryota > Metazoa > Cnidaria > Anthozoa > Scleralcyonacea > Helioporidae > Heliopora > Heliopora coerulea. The sequence goes on from JASJOG010000202.1 coordinate 61,546, forward strand.
AAAAGATTTAAAAAAAATCATGTATACGTAGATAGCAATAATTTAAAAGTTAGATAATAAGGACTCTACCAACACAACCGTTCATAATATTTTCTGAATGTTTCCGGATTTCTAAAGCTTCGATGGTTCTACGTTCATCATAGTTTTTTATATTGCAATGAAGGATTTCCCAATTGATGGGTGATCCAGTTTGTGGATAGATATTATGAGATCTGAGATGAATATACACGGTTTGTATTTTCATTCGAAGATGCTCTTTTACACGTGAACCAGTTGATCTTCTAGTTTCACCAATGTAAACAATCGCAATGAGAGCAATTTATACGATAAATAGTATGCTTCACTAAGCAACGGTCAGTCTTCAAGGACATTTTACATGTATGGCAATCTTTTGGACAACTTTGTTTTTCTTTAGGTGGCATAAAAATTCTCGATAGCGGTTTCCCATTCTCAAAATGGATCCTAACGTTCTCTATACCCGATCGTCGTACAATAGCCAAAGCACGCCGTCTAAGATCTTCGTTTATAAATGGCAACTTTAAATAAACGTATTTTTTTGGATCTTCTCTCCGTGGTTAAGTTCACAGTGTTCATTTAATTACCGATGTAACAAACTGTTTTGGATACCCATTACGAGTAAACATAAGTGTTACTGTACGAAGCGATTTAGTTTTGGCTGTTGGGTCGGTTGATCGGGAGATGGCTCTTCTCATTTCTCTTATGAGGATGGACTTTTTGGAAGCTATTGAACCGTGACTGTCCCAAGGGGTAATACATTGACTGTGAATAGGCTTCACATACAACATTGTCGCAAATTTGTTCGTCTCTGAGTTAAGTGATACTAGAACATCAAGGTATGGCAGCTTGTTGTACGTGGGCAGTTCGATGGTGAACTCAATTGAGTCAATCAACTTATTCGCCATAGTCAATAATTTTTCTCCGTCAACAGCATTAGATGTCCATGTAAGGAAAATATCGTCAATAAATCTCCTCAGAAAAACAGATCCATTAAATGTATTTACGATCTGAGTGTCGAGATCGTTCATATAAATAGTTGCCAAAGTAGGGGCAAGATTATTTCCCATGGCTAGATCTGTTTTCTGCTTATTGCCTTTTCCTTCAATAAGTACGGTATCACTGGCCAAACATAGTCGCAGTAATGTTTCGAAGTCTTGTCCACTCAGCGGCGATAGTTCACATTGTGTTTTATGTTTCAAGAAGAAACGTCTCACTACAGTAAAGATGCCTGGAGTTATGTCATTAATGTCCTCTAATGGTATAGACCCATACAGATTGCACACATCGAGACTGCAGAAGCCCTGTATTTCGCCATCAATTTCCGATAAAGATTCAATAAATTCTTCAGGTTTTTTGAGGTGTGCTGGTACATATCTAAGTAATGAGTTTAGCGAATTAGCTAAGTACTTGGATAAAGACGTAGCTGGTGTATCTGTGGCAGCGTGTATTGGTCTACCTTTCAATTCACCTTGTTTGTGATCTTTGGGTAAACAGTATACCGGACATGGTAGTGGTTCAGTACATATGTTAGATTTTAGGTTTTTGCTTAGCTGTGGGTGGTCTCTCGTATTTCTGAGCAATTTTATTTAGTCGTCCATTAAAGGTGATTTGTTCTGTTCTCGGCTGATTTAATTTCTTAATTTCTCGGTAGTTTCCCGTGTTGATCGTAGATCTTCTAACCATTTCTTCGTAATGGGATTTGTCCAAAGCTACCAGTCGCTTAGATTTATCGATTTGAGTTATTGTCACTTGGTGGATGGTAACCAATATCGTAATTGCTTTGTTTTAAGTACATCCTTACCTGATTTTTCCTATGTGTCGATAATTCGTGCTAAACCTCCTTTGAATTCACTGATTGCATTTTCTGGAACGTTTTGTTCTTTTAATTTATCTGCTGCTAGTTGAAGACTTGCTCTTGATGTCACACAAAGCTTAGGGAAGAGTTTAGGTTCGGCATTCACGAACGAAGGGCCTTTATTGAGGATAGCAGTTAGACTAGCGTCTAACGACTCAACGGACAAATTCTTAAAACCTACTGGATCAGGTTTCTTCTGTTGGTTATCTTCGCGTTGTTGATTCAATAAGCTTTCAATCTTCTGCTGTTTCTTTTCTTTCAGAAAGTTCTACAGTTGTGTAAGTTGTTGGTTTTTTTGGCGATTCATTGGGAATACATTTCTCCCAATTTTAGATAAACGATAATACTGCGTATCCAGAGCAACTTGTAGCCATTGTCGACTGTGTTTAAGAGCCAGTTTCTCAGCTAGTGGAGAGTTCGTTGTATTGGCAAGTATAAACGAACACTATGAACTTAATCACGGAGAGAAGATCCCAAAAAATACGTTTATTTAAAGTTGCCATTTATAAACGAAGATCTTAGACGGCGTGCTTTGGCTATTGTACGACGATCGGGTATAGAGAACGTTAGGATCCATTTTGAGAATGGGAAATCGCTATCGAGAGTTTTATGCCACCTAAAGAAAAACAAAGTTGTCCAAAAGATTGCCATACATGTAAAATGTCCTTGAAGACTAACCGTTGCTTAGTGAAGCATACTATTTATTGTATAAATTGCTCTCATTGCGATTCTGTTTACATTGGTGAAACTAGAAGATCAACTGGTTCACGTGTAAAAGAGCATCTTCGAATGAAAAAACAAACAGTGTATATTCATCTCAGATCTCATAATATCGATCCACAAACTGGATCACCCATCAATTGGGAAATCCTTCATTGCAATATAAAAAACTATGATGAACGTAGAACCATCGAAGCTTTAGAAATCCGGAAACATTCAGAAAATATTATGAACGGTTGTGTTGGTAGAGTCCTTATTATCTAACTTTTAAATTATTGCTATCTACGTATACATGATTTTTTTTTTAAATCTTTTTTTGTCTTACCTTTTTTATACGATTAGACGTATATATATAGATGACGGTTTCATTATTCTAGATCTTTACTTGCTGATGAAGCCTTGACCGGCGAAACGTCTGAGATTAATAATAACAATCTTTTAAACTTTACCTGAAGAAGTCAACGTTTATTTAGTTCATATATATATATATATATATATATATATATATATATATATGTAATATTTAAAAACCGAGCACGAGCGCTTTATCGGGATTTAAAACACGAGGCGATTGCCGAGTGTTTTGGACCCAATAAAGCACGTAATTGGCGAAGAAAGTTTGGAAATTTCTGTTTTCTAAACAGAAAAAATTAACTTCCTCTTCACACAAAGTAACGTGTCTTTATCATAAATAAAGACACGACACGGTTATGAGTTTCGTTTGTATTTTCCTCATGCATTTTTAATGAATTTTAGAAGCATAAATTTTGGCAAACATAAACATATCGTTAAAAAGCATGTATAGGTAAATCTGTAACTGTGAATACTTTGATCAACCTCTATACATTCAACTGGCCAACGAATGTACCAAAAAATAAAAAAATAAAGCATATCTTCACTGACTGTTGAAGTGGGAATAAAATGAACATACAATGGTCTTGACATGTTCATATGTTGATATGTTTTGTGGCATAAGTTTTGCAATTTGCTGTATACATATATATATATATATATATATATATATATATATATATATATATATATACACACCCAGCAAATTGCAAAACTTATGCGACAAAACATATCAACATATGAACATGTCAAGACCATTGTATGTTCATTTTATTCCCACTTCAATGCACACACAGCAAATTCTTACATTCGAATGACTTTTTTAAGGTGGTCAGTTGCTTCTGCTGCACAACGCATATTTCATCAAATTAGCATTACCTGTACAGGTGTACGGTGTGCCACGAGTCAGATGCCAAAGTGATCGCAAGTCAAATTAAGGATAACAGGCTTGACCTACCTTATATAGGGTTTTATATCAGAGTTTCCTTCTCCTAGATGAGTTGCCTTTACCACGCTTTAAGACCCCCATCTGCCCTTTCCTGTAACCCTAGGTAGGGTGGCATGAGGGTGCTATCACTTGCCCAAGGTAAACCCTCAGACTAGCGAAGGGAAGGAGTCGTCTTAGGTGTCCATTCTAGACCGGCCCCAGACAAGGTCTAGCCACTACCCATATATATATATATATATATATATATTTATATATATATATATTATTTATTTTACACACACACACACACACACATATATATATATGTGTGTGTGTGTGTGTGTGTGTGTATAAAAGAACAAGATGTAAAGAATCAAACAGAAACCGAAAACGTCATCTCGTAAGCTTGATATTCAATTAAGAAACAGGACAAGACAGACACAGTCGAGATGATATTTAGACTCTATTTCAAACTCATCGCCAAATCAAACAAAAGTTAGTGTCAAACCAAAGAACAGAGGTAAGAAAAGAGAGGAAAAAACAAGAACCGTGACGAGACGTTTAGCGTCGTAAATAATGCGTTTGGTAAAACGTGAGTCAAAACCATGTTGGTAAGATGTAGCGAAAATACACTGGACTCATGGTCTGGTGTGGTGATCGTTGATCGTTGACCGTTGACATGAGTTTGTGGGTGTACAAATTTACCATCATTTTGGTTTACCGTCGTGAAGAATTTGCCGCAGCTGCAGAAATACCACCATTAAAATTGACGAGACAAACTTCATAAACTTGCACAGAAGGCACATATTCCATGTTTATTTTCTGCATGAATGGAAAGACGAGTTTTTAAACTGATATCGGAAACGAGTTTTAAGTGATTGAGTAGTAAACATACTCTTTTAAAAACAAATTCTTCGAACAAAAGGTAAGTTCCACGCGTCGTGAATTGACTGATCGCATGACACGGTACTGGTAAATGATAACAATTCAACTTAACAGTGTTGCGTGGACAAGCGTGCTATCCAGAATCAGGCCCACCCAGAGCGGGGGGCAACTTGAGCTGTTTGCCCCGGGCCCCAACCTCAAGAGATGCCCTGGGTACCAGCTCAAGAGAGGTTTCCTCAGCATACTGATAAATTTATTTCCTTTGTGTTTCAAATGAAGATCAAATCACTGAATAAGATTCGCTACTTTTGTTTAATCGACGGTATTTATTCATTTTACGCTGGGCCTTTACACATTGAGCCAAGGCAGGATACGCACGTCTTAACTCGAATAGTTATTTTTAGTCTTTCCGGTAAGGAACGCGATAAAAGCGTTATTGTCAAGCCCAACATCAATCAAAATCACTTTTGTAAGGGGACTCCCAAATATCTATTTTGTCCTGGGCCCCACAAAGGCTCTGGGCGGGCCTGTCCAGAATAGGGAAAAACGTGCTCCAAATCAACACAATTACTATCGTCCCTTGCCAATGTTATATCGCCGTCTCTAGATTTGCAGACTGGTAAATTGAATGTCACTGCTTAGAATTTTTAGACAAGTTTTTCTTTAAGGTTTCAGTAGTTCGTGGTCAAAGCAACACCCTCCCACCGATTAGGTCAGAACTCAAATCCTACTCACGTAGTTGGTATCGCATGTTTGATCGCATGTGGACAGAGTTTGTCAACCTGGTCGGGAATTTTTTTCTGATTCCCCGCTTTTCTTCCACAGGGAAGCTGGACAGGGTGGACTAGGATTAATAGTTTCTGAACTAACTTTAAGAATTGTAAACACAAATACTTCAAGTTTGGGTATAAAGACCTCGTAAAATTGATGTACTCGGCCACTGGAAAGCCCCAATATGGAGCGAGCTGAAAACCTTTACTTGCACTAACACTTCTCCGGTACATTGCATGGTGGTTTCAAAACTGGGCAGGTGTGGGAAGAATTCCTTTTTTGGTAACTAATTTCAAGTTACAACCATGAAAAGTAGTTAACTGAAAATTACAGCAAGGAAAGGCAAAGAGTTACTAAATGCAAATAACTTCCCAAATAAAGGTAGTTCATGACATATTACTGTGAAACTTACCTGTCCACCATGAAATTAAAATACGACCATTTCGTTGACTTATATGAGTAGTCGTGTAATCTGAGTTTGCAACGGTCGATAAATGACTTGAACTCTGAAAAGAGTGATATTCGGCAAGGTTTCTAAATCAGCGCGCTCTGTTTGGGCGACACTTTTTGCACTGACACGTCAAATCCTATCGTTCTTGTTGAGGAATGACTGTCTGGTAGAAAACGAAATGTCGAAACAATTGCTGCGAAGGAACTAGGGAGAAAGAGGTTAACAAGGCAAACGTTTTGTCACTCGTAATTTTCAATTTTCCGGAAAAAAATAACGTATTACAAATTAAAAATTACGCCCTTATATTGTTATTCATTACAATTACAAGGTAATTCGTTACATTAGGAATTACTCAGAAAAGTAATTTGTTACTGTGATTTGTTAACAAGTAATTAGTTCCCGCACAAATTTAAGAAGTGGAAACCCAATTGTCAACTGGTGGCCGATTGATGCCCATGTTTTAAAACAGTGTCAATGACTCGTTAAAAGTGAAAAAGTTGGTGAAGTGCCGAAACTGAAATTAGTAAAAGACTAAAAAACTAACGTGCCAAACAAAGGCCCACTTTCTTACTAAGAGCGTTCGCTTGAAACATGAGCATTTTTCTTATCTCAGCTACAGTAATTTATCAGCAGTTTAGCCTACATTTTAGCCTACCCATCCTACAACCATGTATTCTAATTGTACGTAGACTTTTTAAATTCCTAAGACAATTAACTAATAATTATTAACTGTTTGTAATCCAATTTAGTAATGTGGGTTATTTAATACCTGGTAGCCATTGACATTGAGTATTTTCGTTTTATTCGCATGTAAAGGAATATTAATGAACAGTGGGGAAATATTTGCGCTTGCGAACTTTAAATAATAACAATTAGTAGAAACTTAGTCGAGTACTATCGCAAATGCTGCACTCTGATTGGCTACGCTACTCGCTATCTATTCGTCGATGGATAACGAGTAGCGAAAATGGCTTCCGCCTCTTGTTTTTGTGAAGTTTCTGAAGACGAAATAGAATACTTACTTGAAAGTGCAATCCCAGAGAAGACGAAAAGTGTTCTTTGCAAAGTGTGTTTCTTCTAAAACAATTACATTAGTCGCTCTCGATTTCCACCTCAGAAATCTCGAGCTCTCAGAAATCTCGAGCTCATAATCTAATTGTTAATTAGCATATACCTCGCAAGTAAATTGTGTTATGCGCAGTCTGATTGGTTTGTCTATCTCGGAATATCCACCACTATTCACCTCCATTTCGGTGAATAATTGTTAAGTATATATACTACGTATTCTGGTCTTCGCTCGCATTTCATTTGTTCGCAGATAAACATTTATCATTTGTACTTTTAGGGGCGACGTGCAAAACGAGATAGACGTTCGCTCAAAGATCAGCAGAGAATAATTCGAAGCAATTCACCGCTAAGGTAGCCATATGTTATGAATATTCTGTATCGTGAGAAAACAAAATCAGCTTATGGGATTGGCAAGATCTTGATTTCACCATGTTCGTTGTGTTAGCCTATAAACTATGATTTCATCTTCATGGTATCCATTCCTTCTCCAGTATCGTACGTGTGGTAGGTACAAGTTAAACAGTAGATCATCTCTTTTATATCGCTGTATTTTGAATCTATAAGTCAGATGCAATATGTCATAATTAACTTTTACACTTCTTTTTGTGTCATTACTGTGGAGTTTTTAGGATATCATAGTGATTCCGTTGCATCTCTTGGCTGCATGGTGTTCATAGACGCACCAAGACTTTTTGTAAGAGGGGGTGTGTGCTATATATCACATATTGTTCCAGAGATCTCTGGGGGTATACTACCGCACCAATAATTTATATTTGAGCAATTCCGGCATGGTGATTTGGCAGTCTTTGTACACGATACACTATTAAGTTGACTTAGTTTTGCGTTACATTTTTATTATTTTTCTTTCGTGGCTGCTAAGGAAGGGGCTTAGGCCCCCTAACCTCCTCCCCCCCCCCCCCCCACTTGGATGTGCCACTGATGATGTTATATCCTGTTATCAGTATCAGTGATATGAACTGAGGGTATAATCATGCACAGAGGAAATGAACCTCGCTTTTAAAACTGTTCTCCTTTTGCGAACTGTTGGGTCAGGTTTTCGCCAGCCATTAGACGTTTTTGTTATCATCGACCTCAGTGAAATGAGTGTCTGGAAATTAGAGTAGTTATCGAAATCCAGATCACTGCTTTTGGCTAGGGGGGATATTACATGGAATTTCGATGAATTTGAAACTGTTATAAAATAAATATATCCAGAGTATTTCTGACGTCTTAAGGGATGGAGGTGATGGAATAAGGTATTTCTTATTACTCAACTCAACCAGTTTTCTTTTTTTGGCAAATATCTTACTTTTTGAGTATTGTGGCTGTGGTGTTTAACTCGGTAATCATTTTTATAATCTGTAGTCATGTTCTACATCCCTGTAGAAACACGTCGCCAGTTAGATTTCCTCGCCCATTATTGATATGCCCCCATATTTTGTCATGAATATAAGCGCTTATGATATGCCTAATAAATGCCGCCATGTTTAAGTTGCGATTAATCGATGTGCACGAGTGTAATGTCGGCTTAACAACACGAGTGAAGGTTAACGGCCACCAGAGGTCGTACTCTCTAAATGATACGAAAATCGAATAATGAGTAGACAGTGTTAATTAAGGTAAAAAGTTCAAAAGTTGGTAACTGCCATGATTGATCTCAAAGAATTCCGAACAGAACACGTTTCTTTCTCAGACGAAGGGCCTTTGCTCGACACGTTGGAATTCTTTGACCTCGGTCTGGATAATTCTTTATATCATGCTCAGCCTTATCCAATAATTTTTTATTTGCGATTAACCGCCGAATTTTGTGACTCGCCCACTCTGAAACGTATTTTTTGTTGGTTCTACTGCAAAAAAAGTAAATGAATAAAATAAAAACGCTCGTTGTTGCAAAGTAAAACACTCATCATTATGCGATAAATAATGTGAGAGGTGATTATTACGTTCTTTAGAATAGTCATGAAACTCTGTTGGATGGTTATCAACGTCCTTCAGTTAAGCGAATAAAAGACTTGGCGCTTCGGCTAGAACAACAGATTGTTGATGTTTTACAATGTAATGTTGTTTTTTAGGCACTCTAATTACCACTTCTGGCCTCTTCGGTTTTTAGAAAATAAAAACAAAAATTGTTTCAAATGAGGCCAGATGAGGTAATTAGTCTGCTTTGAGAACATCAGCAAATGAAACACCATTTGTAAGTAATTTCTATTAGGTCCAGTTCAAACGCTAAACTTTCCAAAAGCCAAATTCAATTCGAACTTGGGTCGGCCCAGTTCAACGACACCCCGCCTTAAGGGCTGTTTACACTTGATATTGTGTGCCTTGTGATTGACATCTAGGAGTATGTGTTCAACTGACCAGAGTGTCGTGGACTAACTACAACAAATCATAAGCGGATATCTTGCTTCATAGACTGTCATGAATTTATTACATACACCAGAATGACAATCACAACGTGTGATTTTGTGCCTTACGATTGACATCTTGGTGTATCTGTTGAACTGACCAGAGTCAGTGGCGTATATATAGGGGGGCAGAGGGGGCGACCGCCCCCCCCCCCCACCGGACTTTTCTGTCGGAAAATTTAGGGCTTGTCGGAAAATTTGAGGGAGGATACCTTACTATGTTTCGTTTGCTGAGAAGTCAAAAAACCTTCAGGACTAGAAACGTCAAAAATTGGACATTTGTAGATCATAGAAATGATACAATATTACAGTAAGTGAAAATTTGAAACAAATTTAAACTTCTTTAACCTAAACCGAATCAGTGACGTAATGGAACTACTGGGGGCCCTCAGGAGATTTTCGTTTGGGGAGGCCCTTCATTCGCCTTAGTATAGACATATATTTTAAGAGTTTAATCTCAATTGTCTTTACCCATTCATCGGGGGCCCCTTAGAGGTCAGGGCCTTAGAAGTTGCTCTAACCCTGACCACAGTCCGTTACGCCACTGAACCGAATGCAGAAAACCGAACGTTTTCATTTGAAATATGGCAACTGTCTGCCTACAAATTAGCGTGAGAAAATTCATTCCTCGCGATTCGTGTTGACAGGCGCCTAACAACGTGAGGTCTGCCCATAGCAACGTCAAAGTTTCGTCCAATAAATTTCAACGTTTTAATTTTGAAACCGCGTTAATTAACGTACAGTGCACAGTCAAATGCAAATGCGGTAGTACAAACATAGGAAAATCGTGTAATCAAAATAGCCTATAAAATTGTTGGTAACATTTTGTGTTCTGAAAAGAAGCCAGTCAATGGTAGTTGGCGCCGCAGTGTCTGCGTACTACAGCCAAGGCTAGACTGCTGTTACTAATTCTCAACTCTAAATGACTACTATAAATGCGTTTGCCGTTTGTTCAGGTAACCTGATTTAGGTTAACTCTTGTCGGAAATTTTTCAAATCTCGCCCCCCCCCCCTCCAGAAATTGTTATACGCCGCTGACGAGAGTGTCGAGGACAAACTCGAGCCAATCATAAACGGATATCTTGGTACATAGATTGTCATAAGTATATTACATACACCAGCATGAAAATCGCAACGTGCAAAATCGCTCGTGTAAACGGGCCTTTATGATTCCAACGCCAAACGTAATTCAATCGAAACTTCACTAAACTGAGAAAAGTGCACTACGATTTTTACAATTTTAAAAGGTTGACAGTTTATGCATTTGGTTCGGCTTATGAGAACTTCGATATCTGAACTGGACCTTAGAGAGCTGTACATGTGAGTGCGAGATTAGTTACTTTTTCGCTATACGCGTGCACGAAAGATAAGTGTTTTTCACCACTTTCTCGTATTTTCTGGTAACACGGCCAAAAAATGACTACGCGCGCGCCAGTGCTTACAACAAACTTCAACTCGCGTTACTCTGCTTCGTCTTGCAAAACAGATATAAACTTTAAGTAAACGACAAATTTTTTCATCGTAAACATGTTTCGGCAAAGACTTATGCCATCTTCTGTACAATTGATAGTAGATTGTGGTACTGAATTAATAGATTATTCATCGATCATTATATTGAAGATGGCATAAATCTTTGCCGAAAAATGTCTACGATTAAAAAATTTGTCGTTTACTTGAAGTTTATTTTATTATTAGTGCTCATACGCTCATATGGAAAACAGGTATATGTGTGTCGTATAAAATGTGTTGTTTACTTACCATAGGCTTAGAATTTTTGGTTTAGGGTAGCATGCAATCTTTTTGCTGTGATGATAAGAAAAATTTATGAACTGCTCAAACACATGGGTAGATTACTCTTCGAAAATATTAACTAGCTTGTAATATTTTTACCTTGAATTGAGTAACTCAATTTAAGTTATTTTTCATAATCGGGATTTATTTTACTAATTTGTTGAATTACGAGCTTCAAGTAATCTTCTGAGAAAGGTTACTGCGACCTGACTTATTGCTAAAGAAAAGGACATTAAAATTAGGCAACACAATGGGTTACAAATGTTACTGGTATCTCACGCATGCACGGACATTTTTCTGCGATTTTCTTTCTGCTGAAACAGGAAAATTAAAGCCTGATAGATTACGTTTGAATTTTCTGTTGTTTTGTGCATTTGTCATCAGAGAAAAGGAATGTGTATCTTAGTAGGGTGCGTTGTCACAGTTCTCGAAAATCTAAGGCGAAATGTCGCATTTGAATCCGAAGCTCTTTGTATAGTGCTCTAGAATATGCTGAAGTTGGTCAAAGTTGACAATGCTGCTATTTCTGCTTACAGTTATATGAGAAGAGCAAGTCCGTCCTATGAACCTTACCGTGGAAGTCGGTAAGTAATCCAGTATGAAAACTGTAAAAATATTAATACTAGGCCTTTTGATGGGGAGACATTTCCGTGAGGTAAGGTAACCCGTAACTGGTAGCCTTGTCCAGGTATAGATTTTTGCATGTTTAAATTCATACGTTGTAACGTGTATCAGTGTTGATGTGGGCGCCACGGGGAAAAAAACACAAAAAAAAACTACCACTATTGAGCACATATTCTATATTAGACAAACGATGGTGTGAGCTGTCGTTTCCGAAATCAAACGAATGAAACGCCTTTTACCAAAGAACTGATCTAAGGCACCTGTTTAATAGAGCTAGGTACATGAACTGAGGTTGATAATCATTCAATGAGCAGGGGTAATTAGTAATATTTAAAGGTGAAACAGTGAGAAACTAAATGACTATTTAAAAAGGCCCTTCAGCATAAAGTTTACAAGTGTCAACATTGTTACGACGTATACTTTCTTATTCGAGGAAAGATAGTCAACCTTATGTATTCTGCTTTTCGATGGCGCCAGTTTACAGTTTGCTCGACGGCTTTTAAGGTTGAGAACTCATCCACACGTATCCGTTTTCGTTTGAAAACGGACATTTTTCTTTGCGGATTGCCTTCCTGTTCGCATGTATCAGGCGAATACCGCCACCGAAAACGGAACTTTTCTAAAACACTTCCCGGAGAGGAAATTTTTTGAAAACGCCATTTTCCTATGCACGTGTGGACCGGTGAAAACGGAACTTTTCAAAAACTCCTTCGTCATGGTATCGTATCCCGCTCGAGATATAAGATGACAGACGGACGTATAACTTTTGTATCGCTTTTTCTTGGGCTTTTTTTCAACCCTAATTGCGTTTCTTGAAATTAACCTAGCTTTACTGAATGTTCAAGCTGACTACTTGAGTAGGAGATTCAATATTATCAGGTTACAGTTACTTTGTCTCTCAATCTCGATGGTCAGTCTGAAACGTGTTCACAGGGGAGGAAGACAAACAAGACCTTGAAGATTTTGGGTTAGACCAGGACATTCAAGTGCTTGGTGGGGTAAAAGGTTAAGTATTGGTGGGATTGCTTGTTGGGATAATAGGTCAAGTATGCTGTTATCGTTCTCAAATCGTGTTTATGTATTGGTGTGGACGGGCGAAAACGATTCGAAAACGCTATCGTGTGGACAGAAATATTTTTGGTAAAGGAGAAAAAAACGCGCTTTCAAACAAAAACGGATGATTGTGGACAGGGCCTGATATACGGAATGAGTTTTCTTTTCAATTTTGATATAACTGCGTGAATTTCGACTTGTGGGAATTCATTTAACTTCCAAACAATATCCGTTCATCTCAACCGACTTTATTACTCTGTCGGAATTTGGCCATTTTTATTTGAAATAAAAATGGGATGCTGCGTAGGCAGTAGAAAACAGCATAAAAAGTTAAAAGGTTGGTAAATTGCCAAATTTATGATAAAGAATTCTAACGTTTCGAGCTATGGCCCTTCGTCGGAGAGAAATTTTTATTCTCCCGGGGCCTCTGGCGGTTTCTCCCCTGGCCGGTTCACTGATCGCCGTTAAAAATGGCAAGTGAATTCCTTGTTGTTGCTAGGTCGTTTTTATTTCTCACATTTCATTGGTTAATTTTTGTCACATGACTTGCTTTAGTATACAACCTAGTCTAATTGCCATTCCTCTTTTAGAACTCGTTTCACTCTCTGACGAAGAGCCATAGCTCGAAACGTTAGAATTCATCATAAATTCCTCAGTCTACCAACCTTCAAACTTTTTGTGTCAATTTGAAATAGGTTCGTGAATAACCGGGTGGGCTATTTAGCATTGTTTTTTTTTTTCACGGTCAGATCATCCATGTCTAACCTCGACCCTTTTCGCATTTTATTAAATTCTGTGACATGCTAAACTATTGCTCTGGATAATTTTTAGATCACGATCAAGATCTTCGTCTTCGTTATCATCAGCTGGAGAACCTACTAAAGTGGAATACATCACGGAATTTGGTGCCGCGATAGATAGCAAAGATGCTACCAAGTTAGCGAGTGGTGATACTCATTCCCGGTCCGTATCGGTATACAGTTACTACATTAGTTACTTATTTCTTGCAGGGCACCTTAATTGCCGTTTATCAGGTTTACTACCCTTTACGTGTAATATTGTATAATATTTAAAGGCCGACAATGAAGACTAGACCTATCATTTCCAGTCCAAGGACTGGAAAAAACAGTTCAAGTCCTCTGCCCAGTATTTCCATGGTATTTCAAGTTCGCTCACGTGGTGCCATTCAGCGCGTCTGATTGAATGATATACTCATGAATTATTAATGATTTTGAGAAGCACGAATATGGATTGCGTTTTGGTTAGGATACCATATTTACTCGATTGAACATCGCGGCGCTTTTTAAGTTTGTCGGGCTTCAAGTGCGGCGCTTATTCGAGGGCGGCGCAACTATTTTCCCTTTCGTAAATGGTCGATGCCAAAATAATGTTCTCGTCATTCCCAAGTGTATTCTAGAAACCCTCACTAAATGATGTGGTGTTTGTAAAATTCTCGATTTTAACCACGATGAACTGAGCCTGCAAACCTAGTGTAGTGCCTCGTGCGGCCAAGAGTAATCGTTAATGAGTGGGTTCAAATTCCTGGCGAAATTATTTTATTTTCTTTGCACTCAATTTTTTTTTTTTTTTTTGTTTACTCCGCAGTATTTTATTTTCTTCGAACATTCGTATAGTCAAACTGTTAAAATTAGAATAATTAAACGACTAGTGGTCAAGTTAGGGTATAAGCGAGACGGAAAACCCGCTACTGGGACGGTTAGGTTAGGGTATCGGATTGGATAAGGTGACCCAAGATAATCCGTCGTTAGGATATAAGACAGGCAAAAGGTTTGGAGCGTGTTTCTGGTTGATGCTGCTTATAAAGTTAGGGTGAGAAGGGTACACTTGGGGATGGCGAGAACATTATGTTGACATCGACCGTTCCGGTTGGCATCGACCGTTTACGAAACGGAAAATTGCGGCGGCGCATATTTGGAGGCGGTGCTCTTTAAAAAATCACAATATCTGTAAACTATGACAAGCAAATGCTAACGAGAAAGTAAACATGTTTCTAGTTCGGCTCCTTAGACAATTCAAAGTAGTCTGATAATACTTCGATTGAGCGCCGCATTATTGCGAAGGAATGTGGCACATCTTCGATGGCGGCGCCCTTTAATATTACGGAGTTTACGGAAGCTGTGACGCCGATGCCAGTAAACAAAGCAGTTTAGATTCTACGGCCGTGAAGCAAACCTCAAATACTAAACTGAAAATGCTGTTTTCCTTTCTGCCGAATACTTCCCATTAATTCTGGTTGATCGATTAACGTTATTTTTGAGATACAGCTCAAAGCTCTCCGTATTTTAAGAGCCGGCGTTGTCGTGAAAACGTGGAAATACTCTTCATCTCAGTTTTTCTGGAGCCAGGACGGCGTGAAGAATACTCTAGGGATTACAAATTATCCCTTTCTTTTGTTTTACAATAAAAATGTCATTGTAAGGCCACGTCGTCCTTGACGTTCACGTTGTGTTTATGTAACCTCCCTATTTTTGTCTTCATATGCGGCGCTTAATCGGGTAAACACGATATGTTCTTGTCTGCATTGCAAACTACTTTAGTGATACGTTTTAAGCCAGTCTAATCATTTATCTTTCTTTTATTTCCATAAAATCTCCTGCTGTGGCCTCACTGATGTCTTCGATTGTCGGTATGTTTGTCTTGCCATTTTCTAACTCCTGGCTTGTCTTATTGTGCAAATTTATATTACATTTTTGACACGAATTCTACTACCACAGTAAAAAGAGCTCAAGTCATGCTAAAGAAGAGAGAAAACATAGGTCGCGTAAAGAATCAAGGAGGTCACGCTCATGGTCACGGTCCAGGTCCAGGTCACGTGGTCGTGAAAGGTCAAGGTCATCTAGACACATCAGGTCAAGGTCAGAAGAACGTCACTCGCGCAAATTCAGGGACTACTCGTCACGTGCCTATAACCGTAACAGGTCAAGGTCCCGTTCTCGCTCTCATTCCCGCTCTCGGTCTTCTTCTCGTTCTCGTTCACGCTCTCGTACTCGTTCTCGCTCGCGGAGAAGGCGCAGATCAAGTTCTTATGACAGAAGTAGATCTCGATCGCGTTCGAGAGAAAGACATTCCCGGTACTATAAAGATTCAAATCTCAGAAGAAAGAACCTTAGGGATGAAGAAAGAGACAAAGGAAAAAGGTCCTTAGAAGGCATTTCCAAAGCACTTGGGTAAGCACTTTTTAATTGGTATGGATGTTAACATACTGATTACATCGTTATATGTTTACTCGCATTTTCTGTATTTAATTCAGAGCTACAAAGACTAAAACTACCGTATCAGCAGATAAGGTAAGTGCTGTGTTAAGTATCGGCTTATCGTGCATTGTGTAAGAATCACACTCGTAGTAGCTTTTAGTAAACCTCTCGAGGTACACACCTTTTTCTAGATCACTGTTTGCAGGAACAGGATTGATCATACTCTTCCCAAACTATACAACGTGTAACGGAAATTCAAATAGGCTTAAATATTCGTGGTGAGCTTGCCACTACGTTGATTGACTGTGAAAACAGATTTTCCTTGAAATGCAACATTGTTTAAATTTCAAGCTGTTCATTTTGGAGCGCAGAATCATACACTGTTAGAAACTTTAGCGATGAATTTAACGAGGGAGGGTGACAACTAAGCGTGAAGCGCGAGTTTTATGAGAGGTGCGGGGACGCGGCCCCCAGGGAGTTTTTGAATTGTTGGGGCTTGAAAGTGAAAATACAAGTGTCGCACATCAAGTTTATAAATTCTGATCAGTATTAATAGGACAGACAAGCAAAATGTATTTTCTGATCAGATATTTTGGTATCGAGCTTTTGATTACCATAGTGGACCTCCATGATACTTTTCGACCACCATAATAAAGTATCTGATCAGAGAACGCATTTTACTTGTCTAATTATGTCTTTAGCTGATAGCGCTTCATCCATATTTTGAAGTACTAAAAGAGTGGGATATCCAATATAGTATATAGAGTGGGATATCCAATGACGTCATTCACCTGTGTGATTGGCCGGGCACGTGCCCGACCAGGCCCGGTCTTGGTTACGCCACTGACTTATGTTGCTCAATAGCAGATGTTACTGTAACGAAGTTTTAACTTTGAGCAGAACAGAAACGGTATTGTTATCTGACGTCTTCCTGGTCGTGAATTTATATTTAGGAGTGACCGGCCGGCCGAGGAATTCTGGTGTGGGAGTGCCAATGAAAACCAGACTTAGACGGGTTTTAAACTAATTTTTCTCAAATCTCGACTTTATTTTGGACATGTACAGGGGATTATTTTTTTCCGGCTTTAATGTCATAGTTTGTTACAGCAAGGCCAACTATGCTCTGAAGTTCAACAAGGTTCTTTGGCCATTCGTGAAATTAGTTTGAGCATTGGGATTGAATGAAATCTTCTAGGCTTGGCAGACTTGAGGGTTCGCTCGAGACGGGGTTGGTTGGATTTGTTGGTTGGAGTCTGCCGTGGAACTTAAATTGAAGGGGCCTTGATAAAACATTATCTTGAGGAGAAAGCAGTTCATTAGAGAAAGCTTTTCTTTTGACTGTGGGGTTATGTTGAAACAAATACTTCATTTATTGGCGTAACTAGAACATTTTTAGTGCTGGCCTTGATGGGTCCTTATTAAATTTGTGGGTCAGCGTCGGGTACAGATTTGAGGGAGTGTGGCTGAAACACACAAAGATGTCTTCAGGTACACGAACAATTGTAGACATGTCTCATTTGATAGTGTTTGAAAATTACCTTACTCCACAATCTGGGATACCTCAGCCATTTGTTTGGGAGAGTGAGCCCCCAGACTACCCTTGTAATTACATTGACGTTATGTTAATATTCTTGAAATTATTTAGTCCAAACTAACCCCGCAAGAAAAACTGAAAAAAAGGATGCAGATGGCTCTAAATAAACAATGTAAGTACATCTAGTCCAAGAAATCGCAAGTGTTTCTAAACCAGTGAGAAGCTTATTGGCATGCTAAATAGCTGGAAGGTGGACGGGATTTATAAATGTTTGAGACTTTTGGCCTCAGAGAAACGTTAACGGTCACTTCTTACCATTTTCACCATTACTCCGTTATTCATCATTCCTGAATTGAGTAAACGTTTTGCTCAATTGTTCTTGGTTATATTGTATCCTTTGGATGTTTAGCAGTTTTTCGCCAAAGGCGTAGTTAATATTGTTGAATAATCCCGAAACGAACCTGAGGTGAATAATTGTTTTAGTGTAATCACCTTTTCTTTCGACATAATTTACAGCAATCGAACGAAGAGTGGCACTTATTTGTTGAACGAAGAGTGTTACTCTTTCAATGTTACCCTTCCAGTGTTACTCTTTCAATGTTACTCTTTCAATGTTACTCTTTCAATGTTACTCTTCCAGTGTTACTCTTCCAGTGTTACTCTCTTCCAGTGTTACTCTTCCGGTGTTACTCTTCCGGTGTTACTCTCCCAGTGTTACTCTTCCATTGTTACTCCTTCAGTGTTACTCTTTAGAGTATTCGGTGCTCTCACGAGGGCTTTGAGTGGACAGGGACCTTTTCATTCGATATAGTTTACAGCAATCGAACGAAGAGTGTTACTTTCTCAGGCCAAGAGGCAACATTTCCAATTAATATTATCAGGTATTAACATGGTTCGACCACATCCTACCTCCAGCAAACACCAATCACGACACTGTTCAATTCCTACTGTAAAATTTAAAAAGTGGAGTATCGGAAAAAATCCTTGAAACTTGAGGGAAAAAATCCGAAAATCCGGCCAACAATAACTGCGATTTTTCAATCCAAAAAAATCTCATACGCTTTTTTGGGAGTAATGCGCCCCTCGGTATAGCTTATACCGTTTCAAATTCTTTTCTCTTTTAGTATTCGTCTATACATGTCTATCAAGGTAAAATTAGAATTTTTCCTTCTTTTGAGGAAATTTATACTTTAAAGATGAAATGCAACAAAATACTCAATTTGGTTTAATGTACGTGAAATGACGTACATGTACCCATGACATATTGAAGTGTCACTGAGGCTTTAGTTTTTAAAAATGCCGAATTTTTCATCTGGGGAAACTCAAAGAGAAGAAATTTAGAAAGTAATGCGTTTGAATGATTGAATGCGAAAAAATGGAAAAGAGAAAATAAATTGTTTAGTTTCTCAATAGTCATTAACGACTAAGTCTTCAAAAAATTATTTCAAGTGGCAATTGTGACGTCATTCGGATAAGTTTCGGATTTTAGCGATTCTGACAGCTGCAAATTCACTTTTTATCCGGCGTTTACTCCTTAGCAAAATTTTTGTGTTAGTGAAACGTTTTGCATGTTTACAGCATTGCTCGCATGTAAGCAAATTATAGATTTTTCTTGTATTTCACGATCAAATCTCTCGTGAACCATGGAATCAAAGATAATCGTTGCATAAGCAGTGTCAAAACTTTTGGCGAAATTGTGTGAAGAATGCTATTGACGGCTTCTCGAATCATGCGTTTCTCTTTCCTTCGTTCCTCAGTATTACTTCCGTTCTCCGAATTTCTACGAAGTTCACCTTTTTATCTTCCCAGGAGGTCTGTTTCGTCTTCCCGAGGATTTTTCGACAAGTTTCAACGTAATTTCTACTTTATCCTCAATCTGCCTTGTACTTCTATAATGTTTTGAATAATTGATTACATGGAATGGGAGAACAATTGGGAATTTTCGCAACGTCACATTTTATTGATTGAAACCAGTGAATTCGATTTCCATATCTGGAATGCTAGCTCCCAGTCATTTGCTCGGGCAAAAAGTGAAGCCAAGATGGCTGCCCATGGAGGAAAATTTTGTACATCAGTTTCAGTCCTCTTCGCGGTCTTGTACGTCAGTTGCAGTCCTTTACACGACTTTAATCTTCAGTTTTTGTTTGGTTCGGCTTCGAAAACATTCACAGCCATGGAAAAAGGGCACAGACGAAATACTGCTGGACCAATTTTACATATTCGAGTGTTGAAAAGGATTCTTCATTTCTGTGTGGCCTAAGAAGTTTGCTAAATTGTCTAAAGATGGTAAATTTACGGTAAAAAGAGGACGTGCACTTAGTAGTTTGCTAAAGTAATTTTTCGAGACTGTCTTACCAGGTTTCTTGTCGGTTTGGTAATTTATTTTCGTGAAAATATATAACCTGCAACTCGGTTTGACTTTGTCGAGATATGTTTTACACGTTTTGCTATTCGTTACCAGAAAATATACTGTCACTAACACCGACCTCAAACTCATTAACGCAAAAATACACTCATTTTATTCAATGGACATTCATTAGTATAGATAAGCAACCATTTGTATCAAAGGACATTTCGTAGCGCTAACAGGTGACCATTAACACCATTCTGCTATACATTAAGGATAATAAAATTTCAATTATGCAAGAGAAATATCTTGCCTAATTGAAGTTTTATTATCCCTAATGTGTAGCAGAATGGTGTTAATGGTCCTCTGTTTGCGCTTTTGAATGCCTTTTGATACAAATGGTTTGTTATCTTCGCTAATGAATGTCGATTGAATAAAATGAATGAATTTTTGTGTTAATGAGTTTGACGTTGGCATTAATGATAGTATATTTTCTGATAATGAATAGCAAAAGGTGTAATTTCCTAAATTCATTTCTATGTTTTGAAGACATGTTTTGTGTGTATTTTCAAAGAGAAATCTTCAGGAAGTATAAAAAGTCACGTGGGAAACTAAAACTGATGTACAAGCCCGCGTAGGGGACTGAAACTGACGTACAAAATTGCCCTCCATGGGCGGCCATCTTAGCTTCGCATTTTATTGGCCAGTTAGCATTCCAGATATGGAAATCGAGTTCACTGACTGAGTCAGGCTACGAATATCTTTGTGCCAGAGGTTTTATAGCAATGGAATATTTTGATAGGATATATTTTGGTGTGTTTGGGACTTCTTATCGTATAGTCATACGTCTGTTGTTAACTTTCTTTACTTTTATTATAGTGAAAATTGACAAAAAAGAAGAAAGGAAGAAAAAAGAGATAAAAGAGCAAGAACGACAGGTAAGAAATAGGTTTATGTTAAAAGCCATTTTTTCCCTTCAATTCCGTTTGCTCAGAAACGTAACACCAATGGAGGTGGAAGGCACATTCAACGACAAAGTTGGACGGTGGCAAATAGAAATTAATAGAACGCTATGTAGATTTTTCAAGCAACGTAGAGTTTGTTCCACTGATGTGAAGCCTCATGCAAACATAAAGTTCCCAGTCAAGGGTTGGGAATCTTTTTTGTAGATGGGTTTAATTGGTGACCCACAAACTCTCATTTGCTATTTATCCACAATTTTTATACCTCCACCACTTATGATTTCAAAAATTTAAACTAAACTGTCGTATTTGTGGGTTGGTAAACTCGGGAAATGTATGTGATGCTACTCTCTGTAACCACCCCTCAGGTGATAAGCAGAGACGAACTCTACCTGGTTGTGGCCGGGACTGCACCTACAGACTACAGTGAATGGGATGTTCCCTGGTGGCTAGACATCCGATGAAGATCAGGCAGACCTATACTCTGCTATAAGTCAGCAGCAGTGCGGTCACCTATCGCGAGCTTGCATATTACAGATTGAATTTTCAAGAGTATCGTGCGTACCCTAGGTCACCAATGAACTGAATTTCGCATTTTTGTCACTTTCTATGTTAAATTTGGTTGTGGTCATTGTCCATATTGAATTGCTGGTTCCCCTTATTCATCTACTGAATTCAACTACGAGAATGCCTTTCGAAATCTTGTTTGTAATGTTAATCGGAACAATTGTCTTTCCATTTGCTTTGGGAATTCAATGTTTGCATGAAATTGAAAAAGCCGATAAGTGTTCAGGTAGTTGAATTCAGCTGAAGTAATAATGGTAGCAGGCTATTGTGCTGATGACTAACTTTTGATGACTGAAAGTCTCCGATAGCAAAGTTATAGATTAATGTGTTATCTTAAACGAGTGGAAAACTGCTTTTTTTTTCCTTGTCTTCGTACTGCCAAAGACTGGAATCTGACAATTGACATTCCTCGGGTTCCCTAGACTTCACTCTGTTGTTGTTTCTTCTCCTCCTTTTCTTTCCATTCCTTACCTTTCCTCAAATTTGCATTTCTCTCCTTCCCTTCTTTATTTTCCTTTTATTTTTCTTATCTTTCGTTTTCCCGTGCACTTCTTTTCTTTTTCCTTTTCACTTTTCCTGTCCTTCCTTTTCCTACCATTTCTTTTGGTATTCTTCCCCTTTTTCCCTTTCTTTACATTTCTGTAGCTTTGCCCTTCCCTTCACATCCCTTGCTATCCTTCGTATCCATTAACATAATTTGACATCCCGTTGTCGTGTCTTTGCATCCCTACAACCCCTTCCTTACCCTACTCTTTGCGTCATTTCTGTCCCCTTTGCTTACCTTCGCTTCCTTTTCTTGCCGTCCACGTCCTTTCTCTTCTTTTAGCTTCTTTCCAGTTTCCGTCTCTTTCATTACTATCCCTTGCTTTCCAATCCCTTTTTTCCCAAAACCCCTTCATTTCCTACCTTTTGTTTTCCCCAACCCTTCTTTTCCTACCTCAGCCCTTCCTTTCTCTTCCTACGTTTTTCCTTCCCTTCTCATACGCTCCATTTCTCATCCCTTATCTTCCCCTCAAATTACTTCTCCTCCCTTCATTTCGCTTCTAATCCTTTACTCTCCATTCCTTTTACTTCGTTTTCCTTCCCATTACATTTCCTCAGACAAAATATGACCCCTCACAACAACATAATGACAGGAGACACACCTGTGATACCATCCTGAACTTTAGCCACCGTTTTCCAACCCAGTTTGTTCTACTACATATGTACTTGAATTAGGTTCTTTCAATATATTTTTGCGTGCTTGCTGCGCGTAATCGTGTACCAACTGGACAAAATTTCCATTACAGGCAAGAGATGACGATTTAAGAGAAATTTCTCGAAAGTGGAAAGAACAGTATGTTTATTTTTTTTATTTGGCAGTTTATTCATGTCTGTACGTCTGTATGCACTAATATATCTATGTCCGCACGTACCTGATTACGTGGGTTTGTATATATCTATGTCAATACGTACATGATTACGTATGTATGTATGTAGGTATATAGTTTTGCATTTATGTCTGTATGTATGGGTTGGTTAATGCATTAACTTTATTTCTTCTGTTATTAATTTTTTACTTTTTAACGTATCTGTTTGTTTGTTTGTTTTATTTAATTCCTTTAATTTGTTTATTTTATGTTGATTTGATTTTGATTTTATTTCATTTTAACTTATTTCCCTCTATTAATTAATTAATTTATTTATTTTTTTATTTATTTGTTTGTTTATTTATTTGTTTATGTATATATTCATTTTTAGAAGAAAATATAGGCACAGTCGCAGCAGATCAAGATCGTTGTCACCGGGAGGTAGATAAATAACACTCTGAATCTAAAAAATCTACTTATTCATTTACTGCTGGCTATTCATTTTCCAATTGCTTTTGCATTTCAACAGAAAAAAACTAAATCTCTCATTTTGAGATAAATAAATGTAAATACAATTTATTTGGACTACGTTTCGCCCCGATATCGAGCCATCTTTAGGTGTAAAAGATGTAAAAATCTAGTGCCTTAAATATTTTACAAATATGTAAAAATGTCAAGTATAGATAAATTTAAATTTCATTAAAACATTCTGTTGTTCTATTAATAGAATAGTGTTATATAGTGTGTTCTATTAATATTTAAATTTATTTATAATTAACATTTTTACATATTTGTAAAATATTTAGCGCTCTAGTTTTTTACATCTTTTAGAGCTGAAGATGACCCGATGTCGAGTTGAAACGTAGTCCAAATAAATTGCATTGAGATTTTGCATTTCTCTCGCTTTGTTTTCATTCATGTTAGCTTTTATGGCCTGCTTGCTTGATTTCCTGCCTGCTGGTTTACCTGCCTGCTTGATTTGCATAGAAAAGGTTTAAAGATACTTCTCTCTGTTTGGCAATGTCCTGCCTTTAAAACCTTTTCTACGTTAATTCAGAACTGCCTACACAGCACTCCATTTTTGATATGCTTGTTTTAATTCTTCATTTCTTTGTTTGTTTGCTTGTCTCAGTTGGCTTGCCTCAGTTTGCTTGCATGGTTGCCTTGGTGATATATTCGCTGAATTCATCTCTGAGGTCCTGATTGCACTAGACGAGCTCGCCCGACTGCCGGGTGACCTCGCTAACCTGCTAGCCCGCCAAACATTGATAAACTGAAGTCAATCGCCTTCAACAAGAAATCGAGATAATTAATTCGTACCGAAACGATTCAGTAATTACCGCCGATAATACTGATTTTATTAGTACGCCACCTACACCGAGTTTTGATGAAATTACGGAAAAGCGTGTCGAAGACTGTCGGCAATTACCACTAACTCATCTTGTTGGAAATGAAGGGAAACGAGACCACAATGTATTGAATACTAATGATCAAATTTGCATACAACAATCCAAGCCTTCAGATAAAACAGCGAAAGATCCCGATTCGACAATTGTTAGAATATCGCGGAAAGCGTAAAACCAATATCGTTACCCATTCAATAGGAAACGATATCCTGACCGACTCGATTAAGACACAGCTATTGCAATATCGTGAGAAACATAAAATTAACTTTAAGCAAATTAACAAACGTCGTAGAAAAGAATGGAACGGTTATTTACGGGGTTATAATGAGTCATCCAACCAAGTGCAGACGGATAATATCAACCGCCGTAAACCGAAAACCTTGACATCTCGCTTACGTGTTAACCGGGGCAAGAAATGGTACAACTGTAATCATTCCAATGAATTGAATAACTTTGGTTTTTCAACTTTATATAACAGCTCTCAAATACCTGATGTAAACTCGACAAGCGGCAATTTTGAAAGGCAATACCATGTCGTCCCTGCAGTTCCTTATTTTCACCATTGGTTCAGGGCAAAGCGACCTCCAAATTGGACAGAATACCTAAAACTGGTGCACCACATAACAACGTCGTAGACCAACAGTACCCGCGAAAAAGGACTGAAGCACGAATGAATATTAAGCCCTCTCGTCATCTAAATTTTATTCCTATTCGTATAACAAATCGTAGTCTCGAATATGAATATGATTTCATCGAAAGAATGCGCTCTAATCGTAATGGTCATAACTATAGTAATTTGACTAAGGTTCAAAGACTTAAACCAACGATACCCCAAAGATCATTGCCTAACATTTTAACTCTTAATGCGAGATCCATTCTTAATAAAATGGATGAGCTGGCGTTTGTTATCCATAATCATAACTCAGACATAGTAATAGTTTCCGAAACTTGGCTATCCGATGACATCCCTGATGAAGATTTAAATTTTTCTGGTATTCCTGGATTTAGTGTAATACGAAACGACAGGAAAACTAGAGAAGGGGGAGGTGTTGCCGTTTTCATTAAAGACACAATCCCTTTCACGACACGTCAAGATCTTTCTAACTCAGCTCACGAATGCTTATGGATTGTATTACGTCCAAAATGGCTACCTAGATCTATTTCAAAAATTGCAGTTGCATGCATCTATTTACCACCATCCCTAAACTCTGGAGAAGTTGGTGATTTTTATGAGTATTTCTTCTCTTGTTATGACACACTTACAGGCGAAAGCCCAAATATGTTAATTGTTGCAGCAGGTGATTTTAATCCTTTGGGTAACGGTTTTCGAGAGAAAATAATCACTAATCACTGCCAATTGAAGCAAGTCGTTAAGAAACCCACAAGAGGCACAGCAATTCTGGACCTTATATTAAGTAATGCTCACTCATTTTATGAAGAGCCAAAAGTTCTCCCTCCTCTCGGCAATTCAGACCATAACATCATAGTTTGGAGACCCAAAATACAAACATCGAATAAGGGTAAAACCAAGAAAATTGTCAACCGACCTATAAAGGATTCTGGCCTTCAGCTATTTGAAAACCTTATTAGTCGGCAAAGTTGGATAGCAGTGTATAATTCCCCTTGCATAAATAGTAAGGTAGAAGCGTTCTTATCTGTAACGTCTGAGATGATTGACACTGTTTTCCCGTTGAAAACTGTTAAAGTGCATGAGAATGATAAACCCTTTATATCAGGTAGAATTAAAAAAATGATTATCAAAAGGGATAGATTGTATCAACAAGGAAAAATGAACGACCTCAGAGTAATGCGTAATAAAATCGTGTCGGAGATTCGCAAAGAAAAGCACAAATTATATAGGGAAAAGATTAAATCTGCCCGAGATCATGACCCGGAAACATGGTGGAAAAATATTAAAAAGATCATTGGAATGAAGCAACAAAGCTTTGTCCTCATTGACCCTGTAACCGATGCTCCGCTAAACCCAAAAGAAACAGCTGATCAAATGAACGATTTTTTTACCAATCTCACTAGTGAGTTTCCTGATGTAAAATGTGAATGGTATTATATGGGAGCTGGTGATCCCTTACCGTATATTGATTTTGATAGTGTTGCAAGCAAGTTGAAATGTCTTAAAACAAATAAAGCCGTTGGTCCTTTTGATCCCAATATGAAAATAATAAAGACGTTTGCGAACTATTTTGCAAGACCGCTGATGCACATATTTAATGAATCCTTTCATTGCCGGGTATTCCCTGATGTTTGGAAAATTGCTAAAATACGCGGAATACCGAAATGTAAACCCTGCTGTTCAGTGGATCTTCTAAGGCCAATTGCTCTTACAAGCACCTTATCTAAAATTCAGGAATCATATGTTGTAGATTGGATCTATGAAGACATCCGCGACGAAATTAGTCCGTTTCAGTTTGGTAGCCTACCTGGAACATCCACCATTCAAGCCTTAATTTATTTGATTCATAAATGGCATTTGGCAATGCATACTCCTGGAAAGGTTATTAGAATTGTTTTCCTAGACTTTCGGAAAGCATTCGATTTAATAGATCACAATAAGCTTTTGGAGACGTTTACCAAAATCGGTGTACGGTCAGCTTTAATGAGCTGGTTCGCATCTTACCTTTATGGTAGATCGCAAATGTCATCATTCCAAGATACACAATCTGAATTGAGAAGGATTAAAGGAGGAGTTCCTCAAGGAAGCAAATTAGGTCCAATCGCATTTATCCTTAAAATCAACCAACTCCCACTAGTTACCACACTTAATGATCAGGACGAGTTGAGTAATGAATCTGAGGATCAAGATACCGTAATGTTCGTTGATGATACTACATTGTCCGAAGTCATTAATGTATCTCAACATTTGTCTGGTAGCTCAATTGGCAACACACAAAGGAGCGTAAACAACGTAGTCCAATTTGCTAAAGATGAAAGAATGCAATTGAACACGGTAAAATGCAAGGAAATGCTAATTGACTTTCGGAAAAACAAAACTACCCTACCACTAATTCATATTGGTGACAATCAGATATCTCGAGTAAAATCGTATAAACTATTAGGTATATGGATAGACGATGACCTCAAATGGAATACCAATACTGAGTACATCACTAAAAAAGCTGCGAAGCGCCTTTATTTTTTAAAGATCCTAAGCAACTACGGTGCACCAATAAGTGACCTATTATTCTTTTATTGCACTGTGATTCGGTCTGTACTTGAATATGGGGCGCAAATTTGGAGTGGAGGCCTGACACAAATGCAGAAAGAAAACATTGAACGAATTCAAAAACGAGCCCTTAGAATAATTTATCGAAGCTACGAATACGACTCTCTATTATCACAGAGTAATCTGTTGACATTAGAAGAACGTAGAAATAATCTATGTGCTGCTCTAATTGAAGACTTGTTAAAACCATCCCATAGGCTTTACAGTTTACTTACGAAAAAAGTAAATGATATAAGAGAAAGAGAGACCCGGACAAATGGCGAGAAGGTGTATAACTATTATTGTAAAACTGAACGATTTAGAAATAGTCCTGTAGTTCATGCTATCGATGTGTATAATTTTAAACTTGATAGGTAAAACTTCTTAGTGTTTTTTTTTTTAACAATAATATGTAAAATTTTAACTTCTATCATAATTAATGTAATATATTTAATGTAATATACTTAATGCTTGTAAACACGTTGTAATTTAGTTTTAACACTATTGAACGTGTATTAAATATCCATAAATATCCATTATCATAAACTCATTAAAAAATGAGATTACATGGCAATGTGCCAGCCCGTTCACCGGGCCAGCTCTGTAAGCGAGCCGGCCCACATCATGTAATAACAATGAAAATGAACGAGCCCGGCAACCGGGATAGCTTACAATCCATGAGCATCGGTACCTAGTAAATTCAAGCGAAAATCCAGCTCGTCAAGCGGGCTCGCTCACTTCATGTAATATCAAAGCAATCGTCGCGGCCACAGGCTAGCCTGTTAGTCAGGGCCTAATTTGGTTACTTACTTTTAATGCTAACTTAAATTAGGTTGGACGAGTAAGAATCCAAGACGAAGATCAAGTTCTCCTGATACTAGAAGGTAATGTCTAGTAATGTTTTCAAAACAAGAAATAAAGACTCCTCAAAAATACAGTCTCTGCCCAACGGAGCAACCGAACTTAAGTTCTCGCTGAGTTATCCCATGCATTATCGTTAAATTAATATCAAATAGCTTCCATATTTTTAACAGCTCAAAAGTGCGGCACAGGCGCCTCGCAACCCTTTCCTGGGTTCACCAATGATCGTATAGAGTAAGCTGGAAAAGAGGGGAATTTCGTCATCATCTGTCATATGCCACTCACGAAGATGACATACCAAAACTGCTCATTTCTGATCCCGGTTGTGGTGGTTTATGGATTCTGCCAGTGTTTTAACTCAGTAAAATTAACTCAGCCACATAGTAAGTGAGAAATACCGTATTAGCTCATTGATTCTTTTAGAAACTCGAGTCATTCACTCGATGTAACACGCAGTTTTGACAGAGGTGGGAATTCCTGACAGATGAAAAGTCTAAAAAGGGCGTACGACTCGAATCAGAAACACAGAATGCGTGAAATTGTATCAGTGGTTGAGAAAATACCAATCAAAGCAAAATCAAATTGCTGTGATTTCAAACTACTGGTCAATAAGATGGTTAACTTTTATTTTCAGAGAGCTTCGAATATTATATATATATATATATATATATATATATACTATAGTAAGAAGTTAAAAAGGCTAAAACAAATTCTCAATAACTCGAGTTTCACGCTCTAGGCGATCATCAGACTAAAATTACAACTTTTTTACCAAACACTTATATAAGAATTAAAATTATTTACATAAAAATTATTTGCTTAAAAATTATTTACATAAGAATTATTTACATAAAAATTATTTAGATAAAAAATTAACAAAACAATTTGCGTAAAAATTTGTTCTTGTGTCTACACAGGGAAATAAGCTCCGATTTCTTATTTAATAAAGTTCGTTTATCCGCGTTTAATATGCAAGTTTTTTCGGCAAGGCACAAGTTACACAATTTAGACCCGCCCCTATAAGCACGAGCTCGCTTAATGATTGACCATTTGATTGAATAATCCGCATGTGACTTTTAATTGCCAGACGTACTTTGAAAGGGCAGTTGCTGTTGAGTACTTCTTATGCTTAAAGGACTGCTGGTGATTATTATATCTTATTTTAAATGCGTGCTCCGTCATGCCAATGTATTCTTTATTGACTTGGCCTGCTGCAGTGACCGTTGCTTTGTAAATGGCGTTGTCTACTAGGCATTCGCCCCCCAGAGGGCAGCTTGATTAGTTGCGGCAATTGCATGATTTGTCTTGAGGCTCATCGATAGATTCTTGTTGGACTTTTGCATTGTGTCTCCTTATCACGCTGGCCATATTTCCCATACAACTGTAGCTGACTTTGGTGTTTCCTCGATTGAACAGCTTATGTAATGGGTTGCCAATCGGGAAATGCTTGTCAATTAAGTCGAGGAAAGTGCGGGCTATATTGGTTTTTACGCTACGGCTGTATGGAGGGTTGAACCACGTAATCTTTCTGCGTCGGTTTCTTCTCGGAAGTTTTACATCTCGCCTTTTGTATTGGAGGTTGGCGTTAAATTCACTTGATTGCAGGGCGTGGTTATACTGTGTGGCTGCTTTGTTGAATTCGTTTTCATCACACGAAAGCCTGGAGATTCTATCACTGATGCTGGTCGACAATTGCCTTATAACTGATGGAGGGTGGTTAGACTTGGCGTGGATGCAAATTTTTATGTTAATTTTTATGTAAATGATTTTTATGTAAATGATTTTTATGTAAATGATTTTTATGTAAATAATTTTTATGCAAATAATTTTTATGTAAATAATTTTAATTCTTATATAAGTGTTTGGTAAACAGTTGTGCTTTTAGTCTGATGATCGCCTAGAACGTGAAACTCGAGTTACTGAGGATTTGTTTTAACCTTTTTAACTTCTTACTATAGTACATTGGCTCTACCTTATGGTACTGAGCTCTGTTGACCAAGTGACAACTGATATTTCATTTTATATATATATATATATATATATGTGTGTGTGTGTGTGTGTGTGTGTGTGTGTGTGTGTGTGTGTGTGTGTGTAAGTAAATACAAAAGACAAAATTTTGCTGTCGCTACTCTGAGTTTCATGCCCTGATGATCGCCTGAGCGCGTGAAACTCAGAGTAGCGACAGCAAAATTTTGTCTTTTGTATTTACTTATTCGCTCTACCAGTAATGGTATTGAACGCTCTATATTTTCATACCAACGCTGTAGCCTTCGTGGTACTCATCATTGGTATATATACATATATATATATATATATGTATATAAGCGATGCCCACCGCTCGAGTAGCTGTTAGAGCACTCTGGTCCGTTATCAATCCAAGTTCGTTCCGAGCTGCACTGATGAGCTGTAGTACAGCGATATGTGTATATATATCTGTGTGTGTGTATGTAGTCAAAAGTAGTTAATAGTTTTTTTGAGGACACATTTTTTGGCATAATTTTTTATCCAATGGGCCGTTTTGGTTCATTCTTTTTTTGAATGACACGCCATTACCCTTGCTACAAGGCTACTGCAGTGTACGAATGTAAAAACGACATAACTAAGAACTATTATCAAACATCTAAAAATGCGAAATATCACCCCCTTCTCTGCAAAATATGCGCGTTCTATGTCATTTAAGTTTTGTTCTCTAATACTTGGTGTGACCACCCTTTGCCTTGATAACTGCTTCATTACGTCTAGGCATTGAATGGACTAAGTTTCTCAGCATCTCTTGAGGAAGAGCTTCCCGTTCACGTTTCGGAAGCGCAAACAGCTCGTCTTTGTTTGAGAGCTGGAGTCGGGCATGATGAAGTCTGGTTTTCAGTTCCTGCCACAGATTTTCAATCGGATTAAGGTCGGGGGACTGTGATGGCCAGCCTTCGAGGGCTTAAGTACCCAGCATGTTCGATGTACTTTTCCACTGACTTTGCGCTATGTTTCGAATCGTTGTCTTGTTGAAGTATTACGTGATCTTTTCCTCCAAACTGCATTAGTGATGGCCGCATGTGGTGCACTAAAATTTGCTTGTATACATTCTGATCCATGATGCCTTTAATAGGGTGAATATGCCCAACACTGTTGGCAGTGAAACAGGCCCAAACTTGAATCTTTCCTCCACCATGCTTTACAGTAGGTATCAGACATTCCGCATTGAACTCCTCACTAGGACGTCTGCGAACATATGTTTTTCCACATTGCCCGAAGATGCTAAATGGGAATTCGTCTGTCCAAAGAACCCGTTCCCATTCCTTTTCAGTCCAGTGCTTGTATTTTCTTGCGAATGCTAGTCGGCGGCGTCTGTGGACAGGTGTGAGCATTGGCTTTTTCCGAGCGACACGCCCCATCAGGTTAGCACCACAAAGGCGATGGCGAATAGTACTGACACTGGCATGAACGCCTACTTCTTCCCAGTCCTCTTTTAGCTTTGTAGCAGGCTTAAAGCGATCTTTAAGAGATCTCCGTTCGACGAAACGATCATCACGCGGAGTGGATAGTCTTGGCCGGCCTGAGCACTTATGGTTACGATCACTACCAGGGTCCTCAAACCTTCTCTTCACATGAGACATATTGGTTCTTGACGCCACTTTAGTTAGGCTGTAAACTTCCGCAAGAAGAGGCCTGGCAACAGCTCTCTGTGCTTCAGTTGTCCGCGGTTTCTTTGTCCTTTTCTTCTCTTTCCCCTCCAAGAGGCGGAAGACATTTATTCACTGAATAGTACGAACAAGAAGAGGCCTGGCAACAGCTCTCTGTGCTTCAGTTGTCCGCGGTTTCTTTGCCCTTTTCTTCTCTTTCCCTTCCAAGAGGCGGAAGACATTTATTCACTGAATAGTGCGAACACTGACCTTAAATTGTGAGGTGATGTCTTTATTCTTGTACCCATCTCGTTTCATCTGGCAAATTTCCGCTTTTTCGTTATCTCGAAGATGCCTGCCAGCACGCAGTTCATCATGGCGAACCAGCTGAGATGGCATGTCTTGAATTTTGTTGTCCAGAAGCCAAACTAGGATTGTGTAATCTTCCCCAAAATATCGAATTCAGTCGTCTGGTATAGAGGATTTCTAAGGCTATTATATATTGCATTGAGTTCGTCAAAATTGTGGGACAAGATATTTTCGGTGACTTCACTAATTCCCTGCCATTATTTGTAGTTTACGCTGAAGTGATAGTGACTTTTAATTTGCGACAAGGGGGTGATATTTCGCATTTTTAGATTTTTGATTATAGTTCTTATTTATGTCGTTTTTACATTCATACACTGTAGTAGCCTTGTAGTCAAGGTAATGGCGTGTCATTCAAAAAAAGAATGAACCAAACGGTCCATTAGATAAAGAATTATGCCAAAAAATGTGTCTTCAAAAAAACTATTAACTACTTTTGACTGCCACTGTATGTATGTATGTATGTATGTATGTATGTATGTATGTATGTATGTATGTATGTATGTATGTATGTATATGTATATGTATATATGTGTGTGTGTATATATTAATATATATATATATATACATACGTCATCTCAAGTACATTTTGTCGTTTCTTCAGACGTCAGAGAAGCCGATCAAAATCTGCCTCACCATTTGAAGAACTTCCATGTAAGGATCGTCGTTTCGTATTTTTCAGCTGTAAATAACTGAAAGAACTGGAATCGGTGGTATTCCGTTGTTTGCCTCGTCAAATACAGCAAACGTCAAAGTGAAGTCCAAACCGTGCCTAGTTAAGGTTAGGACACACGAGGCGTCAAATTACGGAGACATGTCGCAGCGACATGCCCCAGCGACATGCCCCAGCGACAAATCCCACCGTGTGCACTAAGGAAAAACTTTGTCGCGGGGACAAAATTTCGTCTCCGCAACTTGTTGCATGAATTCAAATTGATTTGAATTCCTGCAACAAGTCGCAGGGACGGAAGTGTGTCTCCGCGACATTTTCGTCCATATAAACAGTTCATGTGACAAGTTTCATCGATGAAGTCCTAGGACAGCCAATCACTGATCGTCATTTAATTCCCAACTCACACCACCTCCTCCCATGGGTAATCACTCAATAAAACAAGTCAATCATATAAAACAAGTCCCCGCGACAAGTTTCTTCGCGTGTCTGACAAAAGGGACACGTCCCTGCGATATGTCTCCGCGACTTGACGCCTCGTGTGTCCCAACCTTTAAGGCCACCTGTGTTTTGTGATTATGCCCGTGAAATAGCTTTACCGACGTATACCTTGGCAAAATAGATTTAATTAAAGTACTTTTTAAATTTTTGAAAGTTTACGCAGAGATAAAAATATAGCTGGAATCTGTGGTACATACAGCCAACTGCTAACTTGCGGACATCCCGTTATTACGAACATATCGCTGTTTCGGACACGAGTCAGACCTTCCAGGCGAAATCTATGTAGATTTTAACTGAAATAGCTCTCGCTATCACGAACTTCCGCTATTACAGCATTACGGACGGATATTTAATTCCAATAGAACAATTCAATTGTATTTCTCTCGACAAAGTGGATGTCTTGATTATTTGAAGTAATAGAGTAGAAAACATGCATACTCCGAATAGAATCATCATGAGAACTCAAGAAATGAGTAAATGCAAGACGGTAACTAAAGTGGTAATATTTCGGCTTTATTACAAAGTCATTATCAAACCTAATAATTTACAAACAAGCTGCTACTTATATACTATAACGTGTGGGGAGTCTATCACGTCGTAGTATATAAGCAGCTGCTTGTTTGTAAATTATTGTTTGATAATGACTTTGTAACAAAGCCGAAATATTGCCAGTTTAGTTCCTGTTTCGCATTTACCCATATCTTGAGTTCTCAAGATGATTCTATTCGGGGTATGTTTTCTCCTCTGTTCGAATGGTCAGCCGGCATTGGTTGATTATTCGACATGGCTTATCGTTGTTTGTCAGATGTCAACTTAAAAATTTTTATAATAAAATTATTTCCGAAATGCTAATTTTCGAGTCAATTTAGTGGATGTTGCTTGTTGAACATCGTATGACTTCGCTTTTTCCATGCAGTCTCGACAGAAGTCATTATACACTCGTCTTCTATTAAACATTGGTAAGCAGTGTCGCTGCTTTTTATCTGTTCATCAAGTCTATTCGCTTATGATATAATACTATCGATTTGTATTAGCTTGCTTTGTATGGTTTGCATTTTTGTTATCTTATCATAAACAAACACTCATTACTTGTTATTTTATCAGTTTATGATAATTAGAATGAAATGTTTATGGTGTTTCTAATTAGTAGAAACCTTTTCCCGTTTGTCAAATAATGGTGACTGATTAGTGTTTCTTTATCTGTTATTTCTTTTAGTGTCTCCAGTTGACATGGACTCGCACATCGAAGGCGAAGAAGTATTGCACTATGTGTATGACAAATAGTATTTCTTTGTGCCTTCTGCACAACCCTTCGTGTATTCTGAAACTTTGAAGTCATTGTCAAATGCAACAGAAATAATGAAGCTCTGATATTTTAGGCACGCGTTAACTTTAATTTATTATTATCTGAGGGCATGGATTAAAAATGTCCACACGTCTTTTCAGACCTAGAGGCTGGTTCACATAAAATCGGTAAGTAAGCGTAAGCCATCGCAGACGTCTGCGGCAATGCGCCGAGTGGTCGCCGACGAACCGTTCACATAAAATTTGTAACTGGATCTGTAGGCCGTTCAGTTGCCAATATGGCTGTATTAAATCGTCGGCAATTTTTACATTGGAGTCTTTTGTTTTTGTTGCTGGTGCGGAAAAGAAAACAACGGGGAAATGAACTAAGGAGGCGGATGAGGAGACGAAAGTTCTGAATTTTGAATTGAACGAAAGGTAATGACGAAAAGTTCTGAATTGAACAGGTAATGCAACTTTCAACGGGAATTCCTACTCTTACGCTAACCTCCTTCCATGTATTCGTATTCTTTCTGTGATCCTTGTCATCTTTTAGTTTTTCGTCATATAGACATCTGAACTCGACAATAAAGAACATAACTTTAAGGAATTCGTCGTTGATTTAACCAGTTGGAAAGCAATCGGTGTTCTATTGTCCATTGTGTTTCTGCCGCGCTGTATTATGGGCCACAATTTCTCCTGCAAACAGCATCAGTAGCAAACAGTCGCCGATCATTGCCGAGTCCCGCCGACTAATCGGCGATCGATCGGGGAAGTTGCACTTGGTTCAACTTTCCTATTCGAACGCAGATTATCGCAGACAGTTCGCGATCGGCGGTGTTCGAACTGTCTTCGCGTTCACATAAAAATTAGACACTCGTCTGAGACGGTATGCGATTGCTTAACGATTGCTTAACGATGTGAAGCAAGCTTAACTGAATGACCTTCAAAAACGTACAGAGTTTAGACATTATGTAGAAATTAGAAAGTAAACTTTGATCGGTAGACATCAGGGCCCTGAAGAGAGGGCCTGTTGGACCATTCTCTATAGTTCAAACTATCCGCTACGGAAGATATGCATGAAGCAATCACCACTGAAGAATTTCGCGTAATTTTTTAACTCCTAAGCTTCCACTTACAATATTATTTCTTTACCTTTTTTGTTCAATTCTATCAGATGTACGGGATGCAGTGGATGGGTACACAAGCGATGCTCAGGTGTGAAGGGGTCTCTGGTTAGAGCTGAGGATACGTTTGTGTGCAAGACGTGTGAAAGAGCAGGTGCTGAAGAGGATAGGAATGTGGAGGAGAGCTTGGATCTGGGAAACGGGGTTCACTTAGAAAATGTTGGAAAGTTTTGTTACCTGGGTCATATGCTGAATGGGGGTGGAGGAGCGAATTCTGTATTCGTAGCAAGGGCACGTTGTGCGTGGAGGAAGTTTAAGGAGTTATCTGGGATCTTGACAAGGAAGTGTCACTTAAACTGAAGGGGAAGCTGTATGTGACGTGTGTGAGGAGTGCTACGGTATATGGAAGTGAAACGTGGGCCATGACGCCGGAGCAGAGTAGGAGATTGGAACGCACGATGAGGATGGTGAGATGGATGTGTGGTGTATCGCTGAGGCATAGTGGCGAGTGCAGAGCAGAGGGAAAGAATGGGGATTGAGTCGGTGTCTGACGCCGTGAAACGGAATAGGTTAAGATGGTTGGGACATGTGCTGTGGAAGGATAATGATTGGGTGAAAAAGATCATGTCGTTTGAGGTGGAAGGTAAGAGAGAACGGGGAAGGCCGAGGATGATATGGAGCCAGGTGGTGGAAAGGAACATGAGAGAGTGCGGGTTGAAAAGGGTAGATGCGAAGGATAGGGAGAGGTGGAGGAGGCTGCTGTGTAGAGCCGCCGGCCAACCCCTGCGTAAGCAGGGAAAACGGCCGTAAAACGGCTCTTGTACCTTTTTTGTTCACCGGTAAATTCGCCCATCAGCCGGGGTAGCTCGCTTTCATGTAATCAAGGCCTAAATTTCCGTCGCAATTCTCCCTCTCCTGGACACCCACTCTTCTAACTTTGTCTTAAATTTCTGGTAAAGAGAACCACACCTATCAATGATCACACCTCTTTATTATTATCTTCAATTATGTATCTTTGACTATTGTATTTACACCATTTATCATTGGTTGTCAGAATGATCTAGGAACAACTATCAACTATCACTGTTCTAAAAGCTATTTGAACCGTCACTCTCCTGACTGCCTTTAAGAAAGACAGCAAAAAAGCCAGTCGAACGTTCATTACGTAAGCAATACCAAATGGACTTCCGTGTTAATGGAAACTGTACTCGAAACACATGGGATGTACACATTTACACTTTCGTATTCACCAATACAGGAAAACGTAGATGATGTTTACTTTAAGGTTGTCCTTCTAACACGAGTATTTCTGATGAAACGTGTGCAAAATATTTACGAAAGGAAATATACTGAAAGCCCCAACAAATGATCCAATCTGAATACTCATGCCACACCAGTATAATGCTCTTTTACTCTCTTCCCTCATAATTATTGAAATGGTTAGCCGTGTATAAGTACCAATCATGCTGATGGTTACGCCAACCAGAACCTGAAAACACCAAGGAGAGATTGACTGAGTTATAAATGGACGAAATGACAACCAGGAAGAAACAGAAGTAAAAGCAAGCAAAACATGGTTCAGTCAACGACAAATAGCTGAATATTTAGTAAGTAAGCTAAAACTTTGATCGGACCACGCCATTCAGTGTTCAGCAATGGATTGCGGATCTCATACGATGTATAGCCTGTGAAGGGACTTTTGCATTCACTACTTATTGAGGTTCCTATGAATGACAAATGGTTTAAGACATTGTACTTCTAAAGAACTTCTCCAGAAGTACAATGTCCTAAACCTTTCGTTATTCATAGGAATATGAAATAGTGTCTCGCATAAACGACATAGTGAAATGAAATAAATGAATGAAATAGTGACACGTAAACTTTACCCTTCCGAAGGGTAAAGTTTACGTGTTACTATTTCATTCATTTATTTCATTTCAAGGCAAAGTATTTATACCATGGTGGGTGTATTTAAAATCACGGTCACCTGGCCCAAGGACCCTTTCCATTTAATTAGCACAATATCATTGACATTTTCTCGATCTATTTGTATATGTGAATAGTGTTCACTTAACTATTTTAAATCATAACTGTCCAGCGATATTGAAAAGTAAAGAGTAAAACATAAATCAAACCACTGCTCATCACAGGCTAATTTCAACTAACAGGACCTCTAAAATAAATAGCTGGTGGGGATTGTTAGATTTACAGGAGTGATGATGATGATGATAACTTTATTTATTCACGCTTAGAGTCAATGAAGGTAAGATTGGTCAGATTAGGACATGAAAAGAGGCCTTTGGATAGTTGGTAAGAATATTAGAGCACAGCTCCATATCTTAAAGTTAGCGGCTTGTTGTGCATAAGGATAGTTAAAACTATATCTGTGTTGCAGTACTTGGGATACATTGAGTGGAGTGTTTGTTGAAGTTCGTCTGAACTTGACACATACTATAGCACAAGATTTTCGTAAAAATGGAGCCATTCTTTATCGGGATCCATGTGTAAACGGTTTACAACAGTCGTTTTACGGCCGTTTTCCCTGCTTACGCAGAGGTTGGCCGGCGGCTCTACACAGCAGCCTTCTCCACTCCTCCATATCCTTCGCATCTTCCCTTTTCAACCCGCACTCTCTCATGTCCCTTTCCACCACCTGGCTCCATGTCATCCTCGGCCTTCCCCGTCCTCTCTTACCTTACCTTCCACTTCGAACGACATGATCTTTTTCACCCAATCATCGTCATCTTTCCGCAGCACATGTCCCAACCATCGTAACCTATTCCGTTTCACGGCGTCAGACGCTGACTCAATCCCCATTCTTTTCCTCAGCTCTGCACTCGGCACTCTATCCCTCAGCGATGCACCACACATCCATCTCGCCATCCTCACCTCCGTACGTCCCAATCTCCCACTCTGTTCCGCCGTCATGGCGCACGTTTCACTTCCATATATCATAGCACTCCTCACACACGTCCCCATCTCCCTTCGTCATGTGTAAACGGTTTGTAAATCAAAATTAATTGCTAGACCGCGACTAGTCAGCTTCTTTTTTTTTTTTGACCTTATGAGAAATCTTGCCATTCTTACTTCTGTATATTTTTAGAAGAGTCCCACTAAGATCTAGGTGCTGAGTTCCCCTAAACTCTTACTTAATAAGCTGTCTTTGTTAATACAGTTATCACCATAATTACTACTATTATTATTATATTTTCCACCTTGTTATTATTGTGACTGTGCTAACTGACCCTGTTGTGTCCTGGGCAGCCTTTTTCCATTATATTCTGCTGACACAATTTTAGACAGTTTTATTCAGTAGATGGAAAACACAGATGGCCTGGCCAGCTGGCCATCATTTAATCATTTCAGCGTAAGGTGAGGTGTCAGATGGAAGTCTCAGCAGGAAGGGGGTAAATTTTCCTATCATTGTTATATCAATAATAATCATCATTATTATCACTATCATTACTGTATAATTATCATCTTTATTATCATCATTATTATTACCATTGCCACTATAGGATGATTATTATCATTATCACTATCAATATTATAGTGGTGATTGTTACTTACTGGACAGTATGATCCTTTACCACAGTAACCTACATAATAAATACCTATCTTAGCCTTATAATTCTAGTAAGATGCAAGCCTGAAAATAAGTGTTTGGTCACAGTTAATTGACAGACACAAAACATCATTTGACCAGCACTAGTCTCTGGGCACCTGTCAAAGTGACCGGCAGTGCAATTTACCAATTTCTTGGTCGTTCAATTTTTACTGTTTTTGTACTGTTTCACATGTTGAACCCAGCAATCATATCTAATGACCATTCTGGTTTGGGAAACATGGGAGAAAAATTAGATTGAGATCAGTTCCAGGCCATTTCAGGGCAGTCTGCGTGCTTTGTGCTGTTGTTTAATTTGCTGCTAGATAATTACACATTCCTCTGTCTAAAAGTCTAAATAATGGTATTTACACCAAATTCACAAATTACCAAGTAACTAAATCATTAATGAGAAGACTATAGATTTCTTTGGTGGACAATGACATTTAAACCTCAAAGCTTCCCTGTCAGAGGAAAATGCCAGAGTTGGCACATTTGTTGGCATACCTTTCAACTTAATATTTTCACAAAATTCATACAAGAAACTAAATGTCAGTCAGCAATTCAAAAATGTCCAGCACCAGCTTTTGTGCACCTGACATTTTGTAAGATGGATAATTTCATACACAACCCAGTTGTCCAGGAGATACCAGTGGCTGAAAATAAAAACCTCTGAGTGATTCTCCATTCTTTTTATATCTAAATGATGGTTACTTCACTTTTGTAATGCTATTTACACCTATAATACAACATTAGCAGCACTTCATCATTCACACAGTGAAAACATCCAAAATAAATTTCATCATCTTCAAGGTTTTCAGGACCTTCTGAACAACTGATGACCCTCTAGTTATACATGCTAAGTTGAAAAGCAAGATCATCTAAACTAAATGAAAACTGGTTAACCAAAACCTGCATTAAAAACTTTAAAAATACTTACAGCTATAACTGTTCCAAAATCTGATTTGTACAACAAGGGTGTAGGGC
The DNA here is from genome assembly GCA_030142905.1 of Heliopora coerulea. Classification (NCBI taxonomy): domain Eukaryota; kingdom Metazoa; phylum Cnidaria; class Anthozoa; order Scleralcyonacea; family Helioporidae; genus Heliopora; species Heliopora coerulea. The sequence continues at coordinate 102,080 of JASJOG010000202.1, forward strand.
CTTCACGTGCTAATATAACCAAGTATATAGCACAAGACAAGAAAATCACAAATCCAGCAAAAATATGGGTAAATGATGCTTTCTTTGACCATATTATAAAAAAACACACTACTGAAGAACCAATGGGACCAACTGAAGAAACTAAAAACCGAAGAAAAATTATTTAAGGAATTAGAAAATTCAATAATTTGTTATTCTATACTTTTTAAAGTCATCAGCATGCTGTAGTTTTTGAAAAACAAATGGTAGGCATTTGTCAAACTTTGACAGTTTGAAAAATGTTTCTGAACCCCTCAAAGAGATTGAACATATGACCTTCTAACAGCAACTAATGCACCAAAACCACTGAGTTGCTGAAACTCAGATGGACAGTCAACCTTACCAACATCTGTGGGTTTGATTTACATACAAGATAATAATATGTACATTACCAGCAGCTGGAATATCTTTGTCATAATGTCAAGCTTGCATATGTATGCAAGACTCATTACCTTGATTTAAAATTTAAATTTAATGTGATATTGAGATTACTCTTAAGCCAGCACAAACAAACACCACAAATATCAAACCAGCAAACATTTATAAGGAACTTTTTTTGTCTATCAAAGAGTTGATGGGTCTGTAGTTGGACTGTCTAACTGGCTAACATATGGTTACAGATTCTATCCCTATTGTAAGGCTCAAAAACATTTTCTGAGGATTTAAGCTGGGATAACAACCCATCTCCTTTCAATGCTTAATTTTCCAAGTGCAGTGTAAATTAATAGTCACCAAATGCAAGCAGTTGTTCCATTTGATAATCAAATGAAGAATAGTAGCCACCATTAGTGGCCTGGTTCGTAAATACCAAGCCAACAAAATTTTGCAAAAAGTTAACTTTGGAATTAGCTGACTTTAAACTAGTAGCAAAAATAAGCAGAACAAGTGCCTAATATCCATGCTTAATTTTTAGACCATTTATTCATGGCTTGTTTTTCCGTTTCAGAATCATCGTCAGGGTAACATAAAGATGGAAGTTCAAATCCCACTCTGGTCAACTTTTCTAGTTTACTTAATTTAGCAGTGTAGGTTAATTGTGAAATATTCTCTTGTTTGTCTGTAGCAGTATTAACTGGGCCTTCTACACAATTCATCTGTAGTGAAGACAGAAGCTGAGGCTTTGATATAACAACAATTACTGTAAACCAAAGTTAATTTTCCACATGCTCTTCAACCACCTATTTAATTTTACTGTGAGAAAAGAAAAAAAAAGTCCTCTGCTATAATTTTGGTCACATGCATCAATTTAGTTGATTTTGCTAGCACTTTTGGCAAACAAAATTAGGTACTGGTAGCCAACATTGTAACAATTAGCAAAATTGTTACAATGTTGGCTACCAGTGTTACCAATGCTGGCAAATTGTTACAGGAAAATTAATGTCATATTGAAGTCATCACTACAGTACAGTATATATATCAGTCAAATCAGCCTACATTCAGCAACAATCAGAGGCATTTTTTGATGATATAAAATTGACAAACATTGATTAGCCATCAGTCTTGAACCCAAGCTTGCAAAAACACAAAGTTCATACTACAGTTTACTGAAAAAGTGCATGAACTGTTAGATTGTCATTTGAAAAAAGAATATTCCTCGGTCAAGCATGCAGTGTCCACTTACTTAAACTAAAGTCAAACAGTACATGAAAAAAGACCTCAGAGGTTGCTTAAGTCCTAAAATGAAACAAAAATAGTTACATGTACATTACCCAAATGATAAGCAGTATCACCATATGGTCCTAAGGCATATGGTGATAGAGAAGGGATGATACCAAAGTTGAAACCACAAATAATTGCCTGCATACAATAAAGGACAATATGCTTGCTAGTAATTTGGGAACTCTCACAACACTGGTTAGTGTTTGGTGATGGTGACCTGTTGAGAATTTTGTCGCTGTCAGTGAAACTGAGTGAGTCCTCAGATTCCTCATCAGTAATTGTGTTAATAGACAGCTCCTCTTGTTCACGTTTTGCAAAAGGCAGAAAGTTTAGACCAAGAAATGCCAACCCACAGGCAAGCATCATTGCAAGCAGTATGACAAAGTAGATGTCTGCACCAAATAGAAGGCCACTGTCAGCATGAGCAGTGGTGGAGTTGTGGTCTGTGTGGTTCTTTGTAGTGTTGCAAGATGTTTTGGGTGAGCCTTGGATTAAAGCTGCCACACCTGGCAGTAGACCACTGAACGATTCACCAATATACAGCGCGGTCATATAACGTGGATCGTACAATGACATAAAAGTGAGAAAAACAACAGATGAACTGCAGTCAACCAAAGCCAAGGTCATTACAAGTAACATCAAAGCTGTGCTATGCTCAGCCCCTCCAACTGTTGTCGTCTTCTTCCAAAACAGTGCAAGGAATAAACAGGACAAGATCCCGATTAAAATGAGCACGTAAATTGTTAGCTTCTCGGTGAATATACGAGGACGTAGCCGGTTTGCCAGGGAAAATAACAGGGGGCCAATGTTTCCCAGCTGAACAATGACGACAATATATGAAGCAAGATTCCATTTCTCCGGTGCATAGAGAACTAAAACAGGCAATTCAGACCAAATGCCATTCACTGCTATCCACGAACTTACAGCGAAGACAGAGATTAATCCATAAGTCCGCCAAGAGATGTTAGTATTTTTCAAGGCACTCCTAATTTCCCTGCAGCTTTCCATGAAGCGTATCATCATCGTATCAAAACACATCTTGATCGGTTCCAGAAATGGCCTCTATTTACACCATGCACCTATCACATTCTCTTTACCAACGAACCTCACAGGAGCCAAATGTAAGTAACAGATGGTACTGGATAGATGACATCGAACTGTTGGCTACAGTTTTTTCTTTTCCCTGTACTGTACGCGTACTTTCGACTTTCAGAAATCTCGTTGAACGCAATGTAGGGCGACACTGTGACCAGGAGGGGAATCTCTCTTTTTATAATGGACGAGGGGAGACAGAAGAATTTTAGGTCACAGACAGCCGAAGAGGATCGCCAGAAATTCTAAAACGTAGCCTTTAGGTTGAAAGAAAAGCCTTTGCTTAATTCAATTTTCCGACACTACGTATCTGAGTGAAAAAAATTAACAAACTTACCACTCGTTCATAGGGACCATTTGCTTATTACGTTGCGCTTTCTCTTTTTTTAACACTTTCCTACCCCGCCGTAATCTTGCTCAACGATTATATAATATGCATCATGTAATGCGCGTGACGTGTGACATAACAATTGTTTTGTCGAGTGTTATTATGTAAAGGTTGTTATTATGTATCCAGCCATCTGGACCAGAAATATCTATCCTATTCTAGGAATTTAACCCCGTCGGATACGAAAATGGCGAAGGTGAGTCGATGTTGTTCAAGAAAAACGGACAAAAGCTAGTTCTACCGTAGGTATTCACAATGAATATTTTTTGGGAAACCACTGACCTATATAATATACCCGGAATGCGAGTCCTCCGAATTTTGACGGCGTTATTAGAGGTCATTTCACTCATGACGGATACCACTGACCTCCGGGAAACAGAGTTATTACTGTATGATACCTGGACAGAAGGCTCGTTGGTGAAAGTTTGCTTACGCCTGGACACTTTTCGCATCGATGATTTTCTCTCATTTTAAGCTTCTGGTTGGGGTTTTTTTTGTTTGTTTGTTTGTTTGTTTTATTTTTCCTTAACTAGCCACAAGAGAACTTCAATATTTATTTAGTTATTTGTTTTCTTACTAGTGAATAAAATTTTTTTTTCATATATAAGCAATCATTATAAAGATTTTAAAAAATCAATAATGCCAAATTTGACAAAAAGCTTTATTTGGGTCGTATGACGGAATATTGGAATTACAGAATATTTCTAAATCTGCTTATTGCTTCCCTAAACGTTAACGTGGTCATACTCAAAATATCGATTTTTTTCGGAAATGTTATTTTTGGTTATATTTTGTCTAAATGCTGTTTAGAATGCAGTAATGGTGAGCTTGACGTGACCTTGAATGACCTTGAGGTTGTTTTGAGACGCACTCGGAACCCGAAGGTTCTTCCCCACGATGACCTCGAATGATCTCGAAAATTTTTATGTTGACCTTCACCTTCACCTTCACGTTGGGACAAGAACCTTATGAAAACATTGAACATATGAAGAGCACCTTTAACTCCTTCTTCAAGATGTTGGAAGACTACAAACTCTGCTATGCGTGTCCAATGTTAAACTTTCATTTTGCTTTTCTCGGGATGTTAAAGTTGTTGAAAACCAACTTTTTAAAACGTGAGATTAAATTTGCCTTTTTACCGATTTCTACCAAATTTTCAACACAGATACCCAACATAACGATCTAGGAACTGAACCTATAAAATTTAATTTAATGTTGTAACACTTTCTAAAATTGTACGTTGTCGAGTTACTTTGTCTGAAATATTGAATGTTCTCTGCTACAATCTGAAAAAGCTCGGAAAATGTAGACATTTTTAGGTTTAGTACCTAGATTAGCTTTTTAGTAATGCAACAAAAACCTATAAAAAGCTTATCTGACCATTGGATAGTTCTACATCATGTTTGAAAGTAGGTGTAACGAGTTACTTCTTTAAGAGCGTATAAAGGTCTAACAAACCACTGTATACTTAGTCGATCTAGTCTACACTGAACGAAATCTACAAAAATGGCGCCTAAAAAAATGTTTATGTCATTAAGGTACCGGATGTCCAGGTATGGAAACCCTGGTAGGCTATATATCGTCACATCCCTCTCTCAATGTCAAGTTCGGTACTTCAATAGTTGGTCATGTCCGCAATTCTCAACATTTAAATTGTTAATATAAGCAGTTTTTCTTTGTTAGTGTGACTAGTAATAGTAATCTGGAGAATTTATCAATCGCCCCCTGGATGATCTTTTTCAACTTTCCCATTTGATTGTGGGAAGTGTAATGTCATGACATTTCGAGTTTTTTCTTGAAGTTCTCTTGGGCGTTCGGGATTGATTGGGAGGTGCTTTGTCGTGTCTACTTTTTCTACTGTTCGTGTGAATTCTTCCTCCTCTCTGGCTACGTGACATGGTAAAGTCACGTAAGCTCTACTCTGAGTGTCGGCAATGTACATATCAGATCCTCGTTTGTACACTACTTTCAAATTGTAGTTTTGCAGCCCCATCATCATTCTCTGGAGTCGCTTTGGAGCTGCTAGCAGAGGCTTTTGCAGGATCACTTCTAGAGGCTTATGATCTACAGTGATATCACGACCGAACACATACTGGTCAAACCGTTTGCATACATGTACAATTGCCAGTAGTTCTTTTTGTATTTGTCCGTAATTTCTTTCAGTTGCTGTTCGAGCTCTTGACGTTAACGTCACCGGTTGACCTTCTTGTAGCAACACAGCCCCAATTCCCAATTGTAATTCATCGCACTGGAGTGTTACTTCTTTAGTGACATCGTAGTAACATAAAACTGGATAGTTGGTGATAAGATGCTTTACTTCTTCAAAGGCTTTCTGGTGGTTTTCATCCCAATCCCATTGGACATCTTATCTTCCAACTGTCGTAAAGGCCCTGCGCAGCCAGCGGAAGCACCCGTAAGGAGTGTTAAAGTCGTCAACTTGCAGGATGCATCGTCAAGGTTTACTTGCCAAAATCCACTCTTGGCTTCAAGCACGGAGAATATTTTTGCATTGTTGAGTTTAGTGGCTGCTTCTTCAATGGTTGGTATTGGATAGTGAGATCTTTTGATGGCTCTTTTTAGGTCCTTAGGATCAATGCAAATTCTTAGTTTAGTTGGTTTGATTACTGTGACCATACTCGATACCCAGTCCGTTGGTCCGCTTTCTGGTGTCAAGATCTCTTCTTTAACCATTCACTCTAATTCTTTTCTAAGTGGCTCTCTTAATGTAACTGGTACTTGTCGAGTTGGATGTATTACTGGTTCCACGAATGGATCAATTTCTGTGTGATAAGCTCCCTCCAGGTATCCAAGCCCTTCAAATACATCTGCACATTCTTTCAAGATATGTGTGTTATCTAATGGTGATTTAATGACTGGGTCGATTGATGGGTTACTTTGTGTTACAGAATCAACTTCATGATTTAACTTTTCAGTCATAAGGACTTTTAGCAACTGTCATTTTTGACATAATTCAGCACTAAGAAGTGGTTTTACATCACCATCCGCCATTTGAAATTCTAGTATGTGCTGTAAAACACCTCTTGTACACTAAAGCTTACACTTCCCCACTGGGCATATAACATCTCCATTGTACATGGTTAATGTAGCTCTACTCTTTTGCAAGTACAAGTCTTTTGGGTTTCCCATAGCTCGGCTGTAATCTTTCAGTGGGAGGATGTTGCATGTAGCTCCACAATATAACTGGAATTAAACCCTGGCCTTATTATTTGCTGTCATGGGTGCATACTGTTGTTTGGGAGCATTGTTGCTGGCTTGTGTCTTGGTTTTAAGTGATCTAATACACTGGCAGTCAAAAAGAACTACTCAAGCTCAGTTTTTCTCATTGCATAGGGTTCCCATTGCTTATAGACCGGACCTAAGTACTTAAGCTAAACTGCATGACAGAAAACTCAATTTCCATATCTTTTGAGCAAGTCCCACAATTTTCCAGAAGGTTTTTCCCATTATAACCAGTTTTCAGGAACAGATGTGGTTTCTCTGGAATTTATCAGAAGGTTCAAATCATCGGTGGGTACAGCAAGAAAACTGGAAAAGTGGAAGGACTTATGGCTCCAAGGCCAAGAATAAGCCTAGAGAATCGTGGAAACGTTTTGGCACTATCAGAGGAGGGATACACACAAAGAGAGATCGCCATTCGAGTTGGGTGCAGTCAAAAGAGTGAGAGTGACATCTTAAAGAAGCAAAGAGACACTGGCACTGTAAGAGATAAGAAAATTCCTGGGCGAGAGAGGAAAACAACTGCTAAAGAGGACAGAATAATGGTCAGAAAAAGCAAATCAGATCGTTTTAAGACCGCCCCGGAGATTAGAGCAGAGATGCAGATCAAACACAGAGTCAATGTTTCGTCTTCAACGGCTAGGAGAAGGCTGAGGGAAGCAGGTCTGAATGGATACAAATCTTGGCAAAATCCATGCCTCACTTCTCGTCAAAAGAAAGCCCGTCTGCAGTTTGCAAGGTTGCACAAAGACTGGAGTGCAAGGATGTAGTCTAGAGTCATTTTCAGTGATGAATCAAGATTTCTGCTGCACAGGTGTGATGGTCGTGTCCATGTGCGGAGAATGGCAGGGGAAGCACTAAGAGAAAACTGCATCCAATCCACTGTAAGACATGGAGGTGGAGGAATCACGGTGTGGGGCTGCATCAATCGAAAAGGTGTAGGCATACTTGTGAAGGTCAATGGAAGGTTAGATAGTGAAGGATACGGTGGTATCCTGGATCAATGGACTCATCTCATCCACTCACACGCTGTCAATGCCTAGAAACTGGATATTCCAGCAAGATAACGCAACATGCCATACATCCAGATTGGTGCAACAATGGTTTCACGACGAGAATGTTACTGTGATGGAATGGCCAGCTCAGTCAACCAGATCTCAATCCAGTTGAGAATATGTGGGACCATCTGAAGAGAGTTGTCCAAGAGAAAAACTCAGCAAACATGGAGAACTTTGGACAGCTATCAATGATGCCTGGAAAGAATTTCCTCACGACCGTCTGGTCAATTTGATTGACAGCATGCCAAAAAGATGTGAAGAGGTCATCAAGGCTAAAGGAGGGCCCACTAGCTATTAAATCTTCCCTTATTAATAATTCGGATAGCTGTATCTGGCGTCATTGTGTTTTGCGTTGTATTTATTTAATAAACTATGTTCTTTTTGTTTGAATAGTTCTTTTTGACTGCCTGTGTATGATGTGTTACCATGCCAACTGGATGTTCATCTTCAGACAGGTCTTCATCAACCTCTACTAAACGTACACACTGTGGCTTTTTTCCTTTGTTTCTTTGCATTTAATTGCAAAATGATAGTAAAGGCCACACATTTGGCACTCCATTGTATTTTTCAAGAAATTGAATATCGCCCTTTAATTTTCTGTCCAGGAAACTTTAAAAGTTTGTAATGTAAATCACATAATCCCCACCAGTGGTGGCACCAGGAATTCCCTGATGCAGAGGCTGACGTCCCCAACAGGGGAGGCTGAGCCAGAGGGACCGGAACCACGCCCCATTTCTAATATCTTTATTTGAAGGTCAAAGCATATTATTTTTCGCAAGAATAATCGTAACAGCTGACTAGAAACAGTTTATTTTTAGATTTGACATGAAGAGTAGAGTTTATTATCTTTCTTGGCTAAATCACAAACAAGTACTAACAGTTTGTACCATTTATAAATACGTTATCAGTAAAAATGCCCCTACGAGCTTTTTATTCTTACCCGACGGGGGACTAAGGTTCCCCGACAACAGAGGCTTTAGCTCCCTCTGCCTCCCCTTAGGCGCCACCCCTGATCCCCACCTCCACAAAAATGACCGTCGGGAGTGTGAGAGTCGTTGGGCAATCAGCCCCCGATATTTCAAACGCAAAGGCTTAGTGCCCAGCAAACTTTAACTCTGTTTAAACTGCAAAATTTTGGGAACAGCACTGCAAATTAGCCGTGCCGAGTAGGCCTTTATAGATTGTGCTAGCATAATTTTTGGCATAATTTTGGAAAAACGAGCATAATTTTTGCACTTTTTATAAAAGTAGCGCTGCTAGCATAATCAGCATATTTTTACGGGTTTTTTTTTTTTTTTTTGAGGGGGGGGGGGTTTAAGGAATATTACCAGAGTTACGACTTGCTTGGTCTCTAAGATTGATTGTTTTCAAGTTCGGTCCATGGTTCACTCGCTTGACAATTTTGCAATGTCTTGGGGGAAGAAGGTTACCACAAAAAAGCGTCGTCCGTCGTCTAGAGTCTAGAGGACTGGGCACACCGGAAGTAAAGATTGTGTTGGTCGCAGTTCCCGCCTTCACTGGCAACAAAATGGCGTCGAACTTACAGTTACGAGAAGAACAGCCACCCAACAGGCCAGAACGGGCTCAAATCTCCAGAGATCGGAGCCTGCAACAAACCAAAAGCCAATACAAGACCAGAGGGGCATCTGACGTGAAAAAAGTTTCTTTACATGATCGTATTAATCAATTTCCAGGTCAGCATCTAAGTGTTAGAGGCAACACGATATTTTGCAATGCTTCCAAAGAAGTTGTTTCATCAAAGAAAAGCATATTGTCATCCCATTGCACTTCCAAAAAACACACCAGTGGGAAAGAGAAGATCAAGAAGTTGAGGTTGAGAGAACAAACCATTACCGAAGCACTAAGTCGAGAGAAGGGTCGCCAAGATAGCACGTTACCCTTAGCTGAGTAAGCATACCGACAGGAAGTAGGAGAGGAGTTTTAAAAGGCCGGATTCCCATCATAAAAAAAGACAGGCTTCGTCCTCTGGTGGAAAAAAATGGTTATCGACTTACCAGCAGCGCCAATCTCGGGCAGTACATAGCCCTTATTTTCAAACAGGAAGTCGTTAGGATAAAGAAAGAACTATCTGTGCCAGGAGAGGGAGAGATGACAAGGGATGTATCGGTAATTTTTGATGGAAGCACCAGACAAGGCCAGGCAATTGCAGTAATCGTTCGCTTCATCGATGACGCATGGAACATAACGTAATGCCTCTTACGAATTGACATCTGCTCCAAGTCGGTAAATTCAGAAGGGCTGGCAAGAGTTCTCAACGAAACCCTGTGTGTAGAATTTGGAATACGGGGAAAGTCGTTGCTTGCAGCGATGAAGGATGGGGCAAGTGTGAATCAAGCGGCGTTGAATCGGATGGCATTCATCTTCCCAGAGATTCTGAACGTTGTTTGTTTTTCCCACACGCTGGACAATGTAGGCAACCATCTCGATATTCCTAATCTTGTGGAGTTTGGAAACCTGTGGATCTGGCTCTTCGGTCACAGCTACGAAGCAAAGTTGGCGTGGCAGACCCAGACTGGTCGCAAGCCAAAGTCATACAGTGAAACACGATGGTGGTCGAAATGGGAGGTGTTCAAGCAGCTGTTAGAGCAGTTTGGAGATGTTCAGCAATTTTTACAAGTGGCTGAAGTAGATAGGATCGCTCCGCATATTGTATCACAGCTTCAAGCTACTCTCGCAGATCCAGAGCGCCTTGTCAGTGTTAAACTCGAGCTAGCTGTCACCATTGATGTCGGAGAGCATTTTGTAAAGGCCACCTACGACTGAGAAGGTGATGGCCCTCTTGTGTTTTTGTGCTACGAGAGGTTGAAGGCTGTTGTCGAGGCCTGTCAGGCTCCACATTTTCCTCATACACGTGCAGTTGCTATTGCAATTGCCAATGAAGATGCTACACAGGTCGCCGCGACTCTTGAACAGAGAGCAAAATCATGTGTGCAGCCAGCTATACAGTAGTTCTTGTGGAAGTTTAATGTGGAGCTTTATGACACTGTCTCGGCCTTCAAGGCTGCAAGAATCATGTGCCCAGACACTGTCCAGCGGCTGAGACCTACTCCCGCTACAGTAGAAACCCTCAGAATCTTCCCGTTCCTCAACAGTGATGCAACCATCAATGATCTGATCAGAGAGATACAGCAGTACGTCGCCGCAGCCGAAGAAGTGGTCATCCAATGCGAGGAAAAGAAAGTAGAGTGGTGGCAGCTCCACGCAGAGCGACTTCCTAATTGGTCCTCCGCTGTCAAGAAAGTGCAACTGGTTCATCCCTCTTCTGCTGCCTCAGAGAGAGTATTTAGCATACTCTCAGCCTCGTTCAATGACCAGCAGGATAGTCCACTTTCGGATTACTTACAAGCAAGTGTGATGCTGCAATACAACAAGCGCTAAGCTATCCTAGAACATATTAAATGTGATACATCATAGAGTAACCTATTCTAGTCTGGAATGAAGTGCAGTAGTTAGTTGTGTTTTATTAAAGCAAGTTTGCAACTCAAGATAAAGAAGATATCATGCTTTATTAACAATAAATACATAATTTGGACTTGTTTTGTGTTTCTTTTTTGAAAAGCACATTTCAAGAAAAAGTAGCATAATTTTCAAAAACGAGCATAATTTGAGCATAATTTAGAAAAAAAACGGGCAATGCTAGTAGCATAATATACTAGTTTTACTAGCACAATCAATAAAGGTCTAGACTGCCGAGACCTATACATACAGAAGTGCTCGGTATGGCTAAATTAAAATTTCAGGTACGGGTACCAAATTTTAAGAAGTCCGCACCATTTATACTGTAAAAATCACCCGTGCCCAGAAATAGCGACATCCGTGCCAAAATTTTAGCCGCGCCGTGCCCAAAATGTTAACAGTATAAACAGGGTTTTTGTCTCGTTTACCGCTCGAAAACTCGTGTTTTCTTGATGTGACATGTAAATTAATCTGTTTGTAGCATTGTGTAATCAATCGGGGTTTTTTTTTGGGTTGTTCTTGTTTGTTTGTTTTTTTCCCCACAAAAATCTGCAGTAAACTGTAAACATTGTGCAAGAAGGACGTTTTCGTAAAAATATGTTATCACATCCCATCTGGCCATTACGTAATGCTTGAACAGTCAACGGTACATTACGAAAATTTACGAACTTGTACTCGTATCTCCACGACCTCCGGTGACTGGTAGCCATCTTGGAAATTCGCATAAAGGTGACTCGATTCCAGCTAAGCAATGGCTAAATTGTGTGGCCCAAAGTTTTCGAATTGTTGTTTTATCCTTAGTATATGGGGAATCATAATGTTGGTAGGTGTAAGAAATATATATCTCGGTATTCTCTCATCTGAGATGAAATAAATTGCTCTGCTATCTGTTATTGTGTTTATGTATCTGTAGATCGTCACATGACGTTGCTAACTCATTTCGCTTACTAAGTTATTCCTAGGTATATTTTTCCAAGTAAAGAGTGTTGCCTTAAGAGAAGATGTAGACGGTCCGCAAGACTACACGAAGACATCACGGTAAGTTTTCAAATTTGTATAAATTAGCCTTAAGTCCATCACACGTACAGTAGTTGAACATTTGTTGATCAACATTTCTTGAACACTCATGATCAATAGTAGGACACCATTATTGAACAAAGTAGACAGGAACTCTATTCTACTCGAAATACTTCAACAGTTGCGGGCAACAAGTTCTGAAGAGTATTGATCAACATGTATTGAGCCACTTAGCTCATACAGGAAGAGAAACCTGACAAATCAACCACTTAGTAATCACAACAGTTGTTGTCATTACCCCCCTGAATCCCCACCAAAGCTACACATAACCCAGACAGTATGGGGGTAGAGGTTTATTTCAACTGGCACATTATGCAAGATGATTTTATGCTTTTCTTACAACAGTAAAGTCTTACTTTGGAGTTAATGTTTGAGTGCCAAAGTGAGGTTTTATGATACTGTAATAACAAAAGTGAGTAATAACACATATAGTTCCTATTGCAATGGTGCACCAGCCTGTGGACAGCTACTGCTTATCTCGTGGAGAGAATGTCTTAGGGTTCCTGTTAATCAATTGTTCTAGGTCCAATGCTGAACTCTCAATAAGATGAGTGTGTTCACACATGCATGTGCCCACACATGATAAATCCTCTGTACATGCAATTAATACCATGCATTAAAAGAAAGTAACATTTGCCTTTTTTCCCACTGCAAAGATATGATTATGTATGATCCCATTTACTTACAGCGAAAATATCAGGATTGTGATTGTGATTGAAAGTTATCTCAATTGTATACCCAATAATTATTGTCAGGTAAACACTTGATCAGAACTATGTTATAATCAACCCTATTCTGACTGTTTTGGTAAAGAATCCTTGGATTCCAATCCTGCTACAAATGCATGATTGCATACAAAATGCCATGATCCGAAGTGTGATTTTCTTCATGTTTGTTCAAGTTTGAAATATGCTTGTTTGTCAGGACTCAATCAACTTTTGACTGGAATTTGATTAGTTCCACCATCACAAGAATTAAATTTAGTCACAAACATCACAGACAGCAAACCTCTGCCAATAGAAAAATATTTTCAGTAACTCAGCAGCCAGTTGTAGTTGATGATTGAGTTTACAAGGATTAGCCACAACAAATATCTCAACCCCGTAAAATAATAATCTCTGAAAATACAAATCTGTATTGAAAATGAAGCTCCATTATATCATTCCAATATTCCATACTTCATGCAGTAAGAAACCCTAAGTTTCCCAACATAATGTGCCACAAAAGTTAATGCCCCTTTCAAGGTTCGAAATAACAACTTGTGACTTGTGATTCACAAATGAAATTTTTACTTTACAATTGAAGTTTTAAAAAATTTGAGGAAAATTGTGAATCAGAATTTTCTAATGTGGCTAGCATGCTGTAATAGTTGTAATTCTATTACATAGTAATAGTGTACTAAACATACTAGTATTGAGAATTCACCATATTGTTTGTGGAATTATTGTTGATGCCATCAAGTTTGTCTGATATACAAACTGTTTTCATGCAATTATTCAGGCTAATAAACATGCCAAAGGAAGCCAGTAAAAATGCTGTAAAGAAGTGACAAAATGATTTGAATAAGAATTGGAATTGAATTCAGTGTGAGGAAAAAGGTGTTACTGATCATCATATCTCACTCAAATGCAGAAATGTCCTTTACACATTTGAAATTCTACTCATTACCCCTTTCACCATTGTTAAAGTGGAAACAGTAAGGAAATGATTACATGACATTTTGTTTGGAAATCATGGCTAATACTTCCAAAACTTCTATTGCTAACTAAAAGTTGTGGAATAAATGTTCTCATCACGCAAATAGCCAGTGAAACACCGAAAACTCAGTCATAAAGCATTTTAACTTTTTTTATATGAGATTTAGGAACTTAAATCAAAGATGAGAACAATCATTTACCGTATTTCGCGGTGTATAAGTTAATTTCCTAAGACCGAAGATTACTGGTAATCTCTAAAAGTCCACCTCGACTAATACAAAGGGTCAAGAAATTGAGCGAAATCATGAACCGGATATACTAGTACCCAGTCCTCCGTATGCGTCAAGAAATGGACCGATGAGCTCATTGCAAGTGAATCATGAACATGGTCGACATATTTTTTTATAAGCCTCATTCTTATGGTGTAAAGACTTCGACGTGCCTCCAAAACGACGAAGATACGAAGCACTATTCGTATCTTGAAATATATGTTCGTATCTTTAACGAAGTTGAAGGTTGTTGACTTGGCTGAAAAGTCAAACAACTCTGCTGCCGGCCGCAAGTTTGGTATTAGCGAGAAGCTTGTTCGAGACTGGCGGAAACAATATGACAAAATAAAAGATCTACCAAAGACAAAATGTGCCGATCGTTTGTGTAATTTTTTTGGTAAAATAAACTCCTAAAGATTAAAAAAAAAAATGCTGTAAAAGATTTGCCATGTTATTAAAGTTCCTTCGAACACACTGTTATGTCTCTGGTAACTATTTAATTTGAACGACTCGACTTATACTCAGAGTATAATAAAAATCATGAAATTTTGGTCAAAAAATAAGGAGTCGACTTATATGCCAGGTCGACTTATACGCCACGAAATACGGTAATAGTTTTTAATTAGTTTGACTGCAAATTAACAAAATTCTTCAAGCAAAACACAGTGAAGGGCTCCCCTCCTTTTAAACTAAAATTTTACCCAATAACAGCTGAGAAACGAGTTTTGGTGAAGTACTTTATTTTAAATTTGAATCAAAAATGTTGAAGAGAGGTACCTGGAGTTCACCATTACAACAGTATTTATGCTTTTGTGAGGGATTTTTTTTGTCCTTTTCGCTGACCTGTGTTCACTTTTTTTGGTTGTTTACTTATTTATACACGAGTTGTTCAAATACATAGAATATATTATTCCTGGTTGGCATTTATCAACTGTTCACCAAGGGTTGCATAGAGAGAATAATAAATGGGCGCGCAGAGATATGGAATGCATCTTATCGTGTCCAGTTTGATCTGCGCTCTTCAACACGAGAAGATAAATTCCATATCTTCAAATGCCCATGTATTATTTCGTTTATTTCATAAACACTAACGAACAGTCTAAAATCAGGATCAGCCATCCGGAAAGATTTTGCTGGTTTTGCTCTCAAAAAAGCTCGTTTTTGCAGAACTGAAATCACATGTAAGAAATGCCGATTGTCTTTTCTATCAACTAATCGTAGTCCACCAGACTCGATCGTCTGAGAAATAACTTTAGCGTCATTCGCTTCTTGCTCCTCGTTATTGGAATTCTTGGAATTCTTGGAATTCATATACTAGGCGAGTAGTTTCAGAACCACACCTCTCATTTCATCACAGTCTCCATGGGCGATCTTAGAGGCAGAGAACTCCCCCTCATGCAAAATATCCAGTTTGATCAAACAAGCGATTGCTTTATGGATCGATCGTTTTCTTTTCTTCATCGATGTTTCTTTTTCAATGAACTGATATCCACGTTCGTGACGGCCGCCACAAGATGTGCAAAGCGCAAATCTTTGACCAGGTCGACGAATTTTGTTATCTTTTCGCCAGAACTGTCCAAGAAACTGTTAACCTACTTTACGAGGGCAGGCTCGCAGAGAACAATCAAATGAGGAACTTTGTCGTTTGTCTGCACAGATAGACAACAAAATAAAGCCAGAATGCGGTGCCATATCGACATCCGACTCTCTGCCATCTTCCACTTCTTACGATACTCTTAAAATCTTCGTTTAGAACACTTCCAAAAACGTCTCAATGACTTCTGTTATTGCGGTGTACGCCAGTCAACGCAAAATTGCTAATTTGAATGATTTGTTTATTGTGACGTATTTTAATTAGGTCAGCGTCGCACGCAAACGTATTCGTGGTCATCGTCAAATTTGTTCCCAGGTCATTTAATGAATGTGCGTTGCTTCCGGAAATTTTCGTGGAAACTATGTTCTTCACTAAAGATTCATGACAGCAAAGGCTCAGAACACGTAATTTGGGCAAGGATTAACATTTGGACTTCAACTAGTTGAAACGTACATCTACGTTCTCGTTTGCACTTCAATCGTTGAATAGTTGTAAGCGGAATTTACTATGTTAAGAGTAAATCTGGCCGGTAGAACTTCAGATATACAAACTTTTTAATTATTTCGATTAGAAAATGACCTGATCCTTTCAGCAAAATACTGGAACGACTTACCTTTCTGTTAACCTAAAATTTTATCCAATCGCAAGTGACAAGTAGACCCTTGTGAAGTACTTTATTATACGTTCAAAAGATAAATGTACAAGACGAGAGAGACCTGGCGTTTTCTGTTACTGCTATTTCTTATCACTTTTTTTGGGTTTTTTTTTTCTTTGTTTTTTTTAAAATTTTTTTTAGCTTTTTTATACTTATTTTCACACAAAAAAGAATTGGAATATATACAAAATATTGTCAACCTTCGTTGGCATTTTTTGCCACTGCCACAGCCGCATTTGTCAACTCTACCACTAAGGGCTCGATTATTTCCCGACTGCAAATCTTCTTGTCCGAGGTGATGAGAGGGCAGGAAACACTTCGTGGAATGGTTGACGTCTCAGGCAGTTTCTCATTTTGAGCTGATTTCAAATTTAAGTTTACGGACAACGAACGTTTCAGTGGCTGATTATCTTTTCCATCAACTGATCGTGGTGCTCCAGACTCGATCATCTGACAAATACCTTGTGAATCATTCACTTCTTGCACCTTGTTATTATTCTTGGAATTCATATACCAGGCAAGTAGTTTCAGAACCACACCTCTCATTTCATCACAGTTTCCGTGGGCGATCTTAGAGGCAGAAAACTCCCCCTCTTTCAAAATATCCAGTTTGGCCAAACAAGCGATTGCTTTATGAATCGATCGTTTTCTTTTCTTCCAAAGATGTTTCTTTTTCAATGAACTGATATCCACGTTCGTAACGGCCGCCACAAGATGTACGAATCGCAAATCTTTGGCCAGGTCGACGAATTTTGTTATCTTTTCGCCAGAACTGCTCAAAAATCTGTTGACCCACTTCACAAGGGCAGGCTCACAGAGAACAGCCAAACGAGGAACTCTATCGTTTGTCTGCACAGATAGACAACAAAATAAAGCCAGAAAGCGGTGCCATATCGACATCCGACTCTCTGCCATCTTCTACTTCTTACGACACTCCTTAAAATCTTCGCTTAGAGCACTTCCAAAAAACTTCCAATGACTTCTGTTATAGCGGTGTACGCCAGTCAACGCAAAATTGCTAATTGAATGATTTGTTTATTGTGATGTATTTTAATTAAGTCAGCGTCGCGCGCACATGCCTTCGTGGTCATCGTCAAGCTTGTTCCCAGGTCATTTAATGAATGTGCGTTACCTCAGCAAATGTTCGTGGAAACTATATTCCTCACTGAAGGTTATAGACAGCAAAGGGTCAAAACACGTAATTTGGGTAAGGATTAGCATTTGGACTTCAACTAGTTCAAGCGTACATCTACGTTCTCGTTTGCACTTCAGTCGTTGAATAGTTGTGTGCGGAATTTACTATGTTAATTGTAAATGTGGCTGGTAGAACTTCAGATATGCAAACTTTTTAACTGTTTCGACTAGAAATTCACTTAATCCTTTCAGCCAAGTGCTGGAACGAGTTACTTATCTTTTAAAGTAAAATTTTATCCAATCGCAAATGACGAGCAGACCTGTGCGAAGTACTTCATTATACGTTCAAAAGATAAATGTACAAGACGAGAGAGACCTGGCGTTGTCTGTTACTGCTATTTCTTATCACTTTTTTTTGGTTTTTTTCTTCCTTCTTTTTTTTGATTTTTTTTAGTTCTTTTATACTTATTTTCATACAAAGAAATTGGAATATATACAAAACATTGTTAACGTTCGTTGGCATTTTCTGCTACTGCCACAGCCGCATATGTTAACTCTACCAGTAAAGCCTCGATTATTTCTCGACTGCAGATCTCCTAGGTGAGGAGAGGACAGGAAACACTTCGTGGGATGGTTGACGTCTCAGGCAGTTTCTCATTTTGAGCTGATTTCAAAGCTGATTTCAGTGGCCGATTGTCTTTCCCATCAGCTGATCGTTGTGCACCAGGCTTGATCGTCTGACAAATAACTTCTTGGTCCTGGTCATTATTTCTGGAATTCGTGAGCTAGGCAAATAGCTTCAGAACCACAGCTTTCATTTCATCACAGTCTTCATGAGCGATTTTAGAGCCAGAGAACTCCCCGTCCTGAACAATATTCATCTTGACCAAACAAGTAATTGCTTTATTGATCAGTCGTTTTCTTTTCTTCCATCGATGTTTCCTTTTGGACGAACTGATATCCACGTTCGTAATGGCCTTGACCAAGTTTACGAATCGCAAATCTTTGACCAGGTCCTTGAATTTTGCTATCTTTTCGCCAGAACCGGTTAGAAAACTGTTAACCCACTTCACGAGGGTAGGCTCACTGAGAACAGTCAAACGAGGAACTTTCTCAGTTGTCTGCGCAGATAGACAACAAAATAAAGCCAGAAAGCGGTGCCATATCGGCATCCGACTCTCTGCCATCTTCCACTTCTCACGACACTTAAAAAAATTATTCGTTTAAGACACTTTGACAGCACTTTCCAATGACTTCTGTTACTACGGTCTACGCTAGTTTAGGCAAATTGCTAATTGAATAACTTGCTTACTGTGACGAAATATAATTAGGTCTGTTGAAATGTTCACTAAAGATTTACAGGGCGGAAATCTTAGACGTAAAATGAAGGTGAGAGCCCAGCTCAAAATTCGGAGATGTAATGTCATCACACTCAGGAATAGACAGAAACACACGAATAAAGTTTAATTGAAGTTCACTGACGTTTCGTTACCGACGCGCAACATTTTCAAAGTAATTAACAGGCAGAAATACTAAGCTATTTATATTTACAAAAGTAATATAGTATTTCTATCTGTTAATTACTTTGAAAATGTAGCGCGTCGGCAACGAAACGTCAGTGAACTTCAGTTAAACTTTATTCGTGTGTTTCTGTCTATTCCTGAGTGTGATGACATTACATCTCCGAATTTTGAGCTGGGCTCTCATCTTCATTTTACCTCAATAATTAGGTCTGTATCGCGTGCGCAAACAACTTCGCGGCTATCGTCAAACTTGTTCCCAGATCATTTAATGGATGTGTTGTTGGATTTAACTAGTTAACTGTGCAATAACAGGTTTACTAGCTTTACAACTAAGGACATGATCTAAAACCTCTGCAACAGAGATGAGACATTGCGAGAACCACTGAGTGGACATTGTCAGTTTATTTTTTTTTTTTGAGCATCTACGTTTCGACTAAGTTTTAGTCATCATCAGTAATGCTACAGGAGAATTTCTGATCATGACTAAAACCTAGTCGAAACGTAGATGTTCAATAAAAAATATGTTGACAATACTCGGAGTTACCGTTGTTTTGTATTTCAGATATAAGACAAATAAGGGAAAACACGGTCGTCATCGTGAAGCATGACCACTTGGCCATAACGATTCGTACTTCAACTCATAATTCCAATTCATGCAAACACGACTGAGTGTCATGTACTGAGCAGTGTGTTGTCCGAGTGCAGGCCTAAAGTTAAAGACTGGTTTCCATATAATCGCTGTTGGTCGGTAGCGATCCTGAACGATTGATGGGGATCTCATGGAAACATTTTCCAGCGATCGCTCATGATCGCTGGAATAGAAAACGCTCCATCTCAACGATCGTGAGCGACCCACAACGATCATTCGGTTGAACGATTTTAATAAACCGGGGATCGACAGCGATTATATAGAAACTAAGCCTTATGATAGACAAAAGCGCATTTAGGCCAAGCCAGGAGGACTTTTTTCAAGTCAATGCAACGGGTAGAAAAACATGCAGACATACTGTTGAGGATCGTTGGTAATCTTTCAGCAAGGCACAAAGGCTGGTTAGGAGTTCACAAAGATTAATTTAAGGCATTAAGGCCAGCTTTCCCAGCGGCTACCGTAGTGGTCCGCTGCCCTTTAGTTGCCTTGGGCGAGCTGTGGTGATCATTTGTTCTTAATCTACGGTGCACTACTATTTTAGTTTGGTGGGCCGCGAAGAGTCTGTCAATTTAAAACTGGATTACAAAAAATTGGTGAAAAGAATTTTGACCCTGCTTATCAGGAAATTCGTAAATTGGTCTCATCAGCTTTGTATGATGATGTTCTGTATATCATAGCGGCTCGTAGGGGCCGATCCAGAATTTTGTGAAAGAAGGGGCGCAAGATTTTTTTACTAATTCATGCCAAAGTGTGGTGTTTTAGTGGAAGAATTTTTATGCTACTGTCATTTGAGATGTTTTTTAAGTTTGAAATTTTTCTGCGCACTCTTTCTTTTCTTTGCCGTTTGTTCCGATTCTCTTTGAAAATAATCATCACTCTTCTTGGTGGTGAACATATTTAATACTTTTCTTTGGTAACCGAGCAAAAAGACACATGACAACTAGTCCAAAAAAGGGGGGAGCGCGTCCGATGCGCCCCGGCTAAATCCGCCCCCGGCTCGAAGCAGTGACTGGACTTGAGTTTGACTTGAATTGCATTTATGGAATGACTCGACCCACTCCAGTGTCAATGGCATCAAAGGGAGCCACTAAAGTCAGTAGTTGATGCATTTTAAAAAGAGTCGACTTGAGTAAGCAACCGAAATTCAGCTCAACTTGTCTGGTCATGTAAACCTAAAAACAACTGACTATAAATGAGCAATAAAGGAGTAATAAAGTAGACCTGGAACTGACTTGACTTATCTTAAGTAAGGACTCGAGCTAGTTGAGTAAGGATTCTGAATATATTATATCACATCATTGGAAACTACCCGTCTTGAAGTTGAGATGCCACGTGTACAGCGCATATGACGTGTCGTAATCCACGCACCCACATAGCTAAGTATACACATAGGTTCACGTACAGTGCCTTTATGGCCAAAGGGGGCTTGGCCATCTTGCTCAACAATTTGACGTTTTTTTGCTAACCTTTATGGTTTGTGTACTTGTGATTGGTTGTAATATTGCCTAATTTATTGTATGGTTCAGTTCTTAGGATTTTAGTTGTTAGTAGTTGATGGTCTGTCACTACAGTACCTACTTGATTTCTTCATAGGAATTGCTTTGTTGCTGCAGGATTATATTTGGTCACGTTGGTAATCGCTGGTCATCAGAAATGGGCTAATCAAAGAATGAGTTCCGCGCCAACGATGTAAGACATTAGTGAAATGTTAGCGTTCTATTCTCAAAAAATTAGGATATTTAGGTAATGATTATGCTGTATTCCATAAACTGGTGATGCTTTCAGTAATCACATGGCTCCTCCAGTAATTGCATGGCAAAGCTTTCAGGGTTTGTCAGTTGTCACTATTCACTATAACTGTTATATCAATTTTAATATGTGAGTCTGGATAAAATAAAAGATATTCCGAAAAATAGAGACATATTAGAAAATTCAAGATATGAGTCAAAACAAGACGAGTATATGAGCCTGTAATATTTCGATTTTATTACAATATATTACAGTATATACTATTACAATTACAATATATTATTACAACATTATGTTGTAATAAAGTCGAAATATTACGTCTTGTTTTGACTCATGTCTTGAGTTTTCCAAGATGTCTCTATTTTTTGGAATATGTTTTATTTTATACTTTTTGAAGTTGTCGGCTGGTCGTGGTTTTTGAATCTGGATAAATTACGGACATTCATTGCCGTACCAAGAGGGGAGCCTCTGGAGCGCTTACCCCTGGCGCAAAGTTTTGTGAGGCGACATTATTAGAAACAAAGATTCGACTTTTATTTTATCTTGTTTTGTAGAATCAAAAATATTTTTCAAAGCTCGACAAAATGTTAAATCAGTGTCTCGATTTCTCGTCGTTAATAGACGACTTTGCACCTGTCAAGGCTCGGAAGCGCCTGTTTTAAATTTTCGATTCCGTTTTGAGTAATAGCACTAAAAACACTTGTTTCAATAGACGTACCTCGTATATAGTTGTACACTAGTTTTGCCAGTATACAATTATTGTAAGGAACTTAGGATGCTTTACAGAGGGGCGGGGGGAGCCTTCAACAGAATTTGCCGCGGGGGAATTACCATCTAGGTACGGCTCTGCGGTCATTGGAGCATCAATCTCTTATTAAAACCTTGTCTATGTAGCGAAGTTAAATTCGTTTTATTGGATAAAACTCTCGAAACATCAGCTGTAGTTTTTTCCATTTCTCACCTTGCTCTTGTGAGATTTCAGTTTATTTAGTATGTGAACATTGCATTTTTTTATGACACAGCGTTTTGAATAATGACAAAAAAAGTTATATCTCCAAGATTTGTCAACGAAATCACTTGAACTTTTATACATTAAGTTGTTTCATAAAACTGAACAGTACCACGTTAAAGTATTGTTATCGTTGTAATCCCTTAGTTTCTAGATTCCTCAAGTCTGTAAAAAATCATTTTGTTTGCAGTCGATACATAAGCATTTAGTTATTCGCGATAAGTCAGGCTTGTTGAGTGCGTCATTTTATGCATAACAGTGGCGGATCCTGGGTATAACTCAAAGGGTCCGGACTCCCCTTTCAGTAAGATAATAAGCGTAATTTCTGACAAAATTGGCATACTAACTGAAGAAGTAGGAAAGGAAAACAGCTACAAGTGTTCATCTTCCAATTAGTTTATAAAAGTCAAGTTGAAAGGTTTATAGTTGCACATTCTGCTAAATACTATAAAGTCACGCTTGAATATTAAGACAACGACATTTTAACGTGGAGCAGCTGTAATTAATGAAGCGTGTCAATGTACAAAGAGTTAAGCGATGTCGTCGAATAATCACGTTGCTATGACAAGTTTTCTAATTACTCAAAATTCTTTGTCAACAAAACGTTACAGCTATCTCATGTATATAACAAACAAATAACTTGTTTTAATTACAAACAACCTGTAGAAGATGTTCCTTTATCATATCAAGCGTTCTCTCCAATAAGACTAACTTAATCTTCGCTTTATAAACACTTTAATACATGATAATTACAGTATGCATTTTGTACTGTGTTTTCTTTTAACGCTTTTGTCCGTTCTCGAATTTGAGAGAAGAGGGTTTTTTCGTATGAATTTTTCTTTATGAAGGTGTTTATAAAAAATGAACGAAAAATAATTCCAAAAATCCGAACACACCATGTCGGATCATCTGCTCGAGATGTGAAGAGTAAAGTTTTCAAAATTATTTCTGATCAACCGTAATGGCTAAAAATATCCTGACCTTTGAACTTTTTAACTTTTGATTCTATGGCCTATCTATGCACTTAAATTTTTCTTGAAAGCAAATATGAAATAGGTTTGCTGAATTGAAGGGGGTTTTATGTGAAGCACCCCCTTGTGGTCTAATATGCAACGCTACTAAAAGGTTTTCGCGAACTGAACTTGCACTTTTAGCGTTTATTGAGAGTTTAACATAAAGGTGAATAATCGCCATTATTGCATGCTTTTACTGGATGTAAACGCAAATGCTACCTAGCTTTATAAGGGGGAGGTTAAACTACAGTTGTACGACTATTTGTGAAAAGGTTATGAACTTAATTCCCATCTACATCTGGGAAACGTTTTCTAACTACATGGAAATAAGACTTTCTAACCCCGCCTTTTTCATGAAACCAACACCTGTTTTGATAAGTTCATTGTATATATGTGCCACAGGGGAACAACTAATTTTTGTCACCAGTTTTAGTGCAAGGGAAAAGGCTAATAAATTTTTGACCCACGGAAACTGCGTAGCAACATTTGTGAGCCTAAATGGACACTCGCATACGGTCCAAACACTCCTATGCCGTTAAAAATGACCAGGCCGTTGTGCCGGTAAACAGATGGCCGGTATGCTTTGTTGCTACATCAAATACGACGATTTTTAACGCAACATGGACCTTATGCATAAATGGTGCCTTATTTGATATTCTTTTATAGGCATTTCAATTAGCCTCGATAACCTCGTTTGAGAGCAAAAATTCTTTTGAATTTCTTACACAACAACGAGGCTGTAAGGGCTAGTTGATATGCTCATAAAAGAATATTAAATAAGGCGCCATTCGTGCATAAGGTCTGTATTGCTTCAACAGATTTTGTTAAATATCGTTCACTAATGGTATTTCATGCGTAATGATTTTTCGTAGAATATCCGTTACATTAAAATTCGTGGTTAAAATCAGTTTTATACCCAACAGAACTGCAACTGCAACGTATTTTTAATTGTAACGCAGTGGAACATCCATTACACAACTTGTTACGCGATAATTTGACTTGCCATCCAGTTACTAGTTAGCAAGCTTTATTTGCTGCCCGCTTTGCATTCGTGAGTCGTCCTTAAGGGCTCTTGATTTCGTGTTATGAGTGGAGTGGCTTAAAGCAGCATTGCATTAGGGGTGTAACGATTCATATACCTTTCGATTCGATTTGATTTCGATTATTGCCTTTCGATTTCGATTCGATTATGCAAATGTTTCTAACTTCTTATTATACAAAAATTAAACAGCATCGGATTCAACAAAAGCTCCTTTAATAGGATCCAAAACTCAAAATTGCTTAACTTGAAGTTAAAATAATTAACAGGAATATTAATAAAAGAACATAGAACTTGTCTGCAGTGCCCTTGTTGTCGCGCATGAATTGCCTTATTTGGAAATTCTAAAGGGGTGGTAGAAGAGCAGCATTTTTACCAGGTAACACAAGATGGCGTACTAACTTACTACGGTGTACAAACTCGTTAGCTCCTTAATCAAAAACACCGATTTTAAAGGTTTCTGAGTTCTGATGTCATAAAATAAGAACTCATTTGAATATCGACCGCTAAAAATTTGAACACCAAGTGTCTTTTTAATTGTATTTAATGCTTTAAAGACACCTTTCAAGGGCAGTCTAGAGCAATTCAAATCGAACGGAAATCGAAATGTGGGACCAAAGAATCGTGAATCGAACCGAATGGTCATAATCGCAATTAACCGAGAATTCGATTAATCATTACATTGCATACTTTGTGCACGCTCTGTCTTGCTTTTTTCACAGCTCATATATGTCAATTTAGCTATTTCGTAATTTAGTGCAAACGCAGCTTACGTTTTTCCGTAACTAAATCACATTTTATTAACTTGTTAATCTTTTAAATAGCCATAGGTTGGAAATGAAATATTAACTATTTACAAAAAGAATTAAAAATCATATAAATCATCCCCACTGACCGTTTTTCCTGAACCCGATATAAAAAGCTTTTAACAGATTTTATTGCGTTTGACTATAATTATTATCTTTGGCGTTCCTTTAAAAATGACACTTAAAATATTTTAGTTCATTTCGTCGTAATATCTAGTTATATGTTGCTAAGAACTAAACCGACATTAACGTTGATCGACTAATCTATAGAGGGGGAAAATACTGATCAACAATAACCCAAGTCGAGGTCCGTTGTTGAGACGTAAGAAAACGCGGCGGAGATACATCAGCCAACCAGTTAGTTCGTAGCCTTGACAACTTTCTTTTTATTATGTAAGTGTTGAGACTTCCGCACGATAAATTGGACGAATGAAAGTCGCACGCTTGAAATTCAAAGATTGTGACTTGGCATACACTTCTTGCAGTTGTGAAAAAGTATCGAATCAACGTCCCGATTGGTCGTACGACTTCCACTAGAGAATGAAATCGTTTCATCGTTCTCATTGCCTAACTTTTTTTCCCGCTAAACATTGCTTTAGACAAACTGGTTTTTGAGGCGATGATTCTAATAATTTGACTACTAGATAAATTATCGAGGAACAATACAAGGAAGTAATACTAAACAAGAACTTTACCATTAATAATTCTTACGTTCAACTAATGTAGAAGTAACGTTCGTATTACAACCTTGCCACCCGTTTGTCAAAATATTACACTTTGAATGCGCATATCGCCAATACAATACAGCAATGTTCTGTGCAAAACATTCGTAATGGATAGCCTGTACATTAAATAGGTTGGACCGAGGTTGTTATTGTGTCATTACTTAGCAGTTATTCAATTTGTTTTTCTAGACCTAACTACGAAATGTCTCGATTAGAATAAATAAGAAGATTACTAACTTACCCAAAAGCAGTTATAGAGATCAGTTGTGGAAGATGAAACTCAGTGCTCGAAGAAACATAGGCATATAAATATCAGATACTGTAATACCTTAAGAATTAATGGTCGAACTGGATGTTAAGACTAATCCGCACTGTACTCTTCATATTATCCTGGATACCTTATAGCGATATCTCTATCTATATTTATATTCATATTTACAGTAATATTTAAAAAAGATCAGCATACCTAGTTCAATAGAAAGTTACTTCACTGAGTTTCACAATGAGTGTGCTGTAACCATAACTCTGAGCATTATAGACTCTTCAGAAAAATAAAATTTAATTTACAGTACTAACAAAATTAAGTGTGTTTATTCTAAACTTTTAATCGGCTCTTAAATAGAAACTAAATCAGGGAAATTATGCCACTGCACCGTTGGGCAGAATACTTGTAGGCACGCTTTTTAGGACCTAAAAAGTTTCCCCCTATTAAACCATCTTGAACCTTTTTCATCGGTGTTGATTTATGCGCCCGTGCAGGCTATTTTTGCTGAATTAACCTTGACTAAACCAGCCGGTGTTCAAATCGTTCGAGTAAATATCACTTTCTAAATGCCATTTTAAATGTTTTGTTGTCTAACAATTAAGGCTTTGATGTAAGGAATAAGCAATAGTATTTTAGCTGGTAAAAATCAAAGGTAAGTAGACACTTCATGCAAGAGACCTGAAGGACGTCAGCTTGATGTAAGACAAAGAAATAGTGTTGAAAGCTAGGGCTTAGGTAACGTATTCTGTCAACAGAAAATCTGGTCCTGTTTGCATAGCCTGATACGAACACAACCGAGTGTCTGGGTGAACTAAACAGCTGGGGTGTGTGGCATACGTATCAGTTTCAGAATCCTTCCAACCTCCCAGTGTTTGCATCAGACTATGCAAACACAACCAAACAGTATCTGTATTTGTTCCATCATATTAAAACAAAGAACCGGGAAACTACGAATCTACTTTATTTTCAATCTCAAAAGCTACCCTTCCCGCTGGGAATCGAATCTGCGATCCTGCCAATCTACTAGAATGTTCTGCCAACCGAGCCGAAAGTCTCATGGCCTGACATGACGTCATAACCGCATTCGCATTGGCTTATATAAACGCAGTAGTTGACCAGTTATTGCGTGCCTGTGAAGCAAGTTTAGAGTTGTTGTTGTTATGAATTAGGTGACTTCTCACGCAAGCTCTGATTGGCCTGTAGCAGTGCTTAGAGTAAATACACACTGAATTTTCGCGCCTTTGTTCAGTTTGCTCATAATCTTATAAAACAAATGTAAAGTAATGTTTCATGTACGAGTCAGAGTACTCTATCGAGATTTCAAAGTCCGAGTGAAATTTGAAATTCTCAAGAGGACTTTGAAATCCCAATAGAGTACGATGACGAGCATATGAAACCACTTCTGTTATTCACTAATTACGACACTGTAAATGGGATCGGTAAACAAAATATTTGTTTTAATTAAGTAGTCTGTTATGAATAAGATTGTATTTTAATGATTTCAGAGTCCTAGTACTTCGAAATCTGATTCAAATGCAGCTGGGAATACGTTACTAAGTTTCAAAGTAGGGCACGTGGTACAAATGCGCAAATCTCGTTGGTGCATTTACCCATGAATAATTAATGAGTATTAGAAATGGTTTTCCTTCTATACTATGGAATAAACACTTGAGATAGTCTTTTTTTGGCCTCAACGTTTTTTGACGCCCAGGTTGTTTTTCAAATCTACAATAGTTTTTGTAACGTCCTTTATTTCTCTTTCTAACATTAACCTAAACCCAAATTTATTGAATGTGATTTATAGGCTTGTGTTATATAACCTGGACGATCTGGAATAATTTTAACGTAACAACCTAAGTTTGAAAACAAAGGGATAGGTGCATTTTACCGGACTCCTGAATTGATTAGCCAACCGCGAGCTCAGCTGATATTACTCTAATCCTAATTCTAACTGTAATCCTAAAACGTCAGCAGTTTGTCAGGGTCCGTTGAACTGCACTTTAGGCGAAAGCATACTTGAAATATTAACCTGAAGATAAATTTGGCTTAATGTTCGGTCATCCGCACAGGTAAACTGAAACTGACTCATATCAGTCTGACTTTGTCATTTAATGCTTTTCCTGTCCAGATGTTTTCCTATGGTAAGTAAAGTGTTCTGGCTTTTGCCAGAGTAGGATGATCAGACCTAACTGTATAGGAAACAGTTTAGCTCCCTTTTAGCTTTAAACACCGGAAAGCGGCAGTGATATCAAAAAGGGATTCCGTTGAAAACTTATTGGTGCTGTTTTGTTTCAGACTGATCGAGACACACTAGAAAATTGAAGATAGAAATAATTATGATGAACGTCAAGTCTAACGCAGCAAGTCCTGTGCTCTATCAACATTGCATAACTTCTTTTTTGTGAAAACAGTCGTCACTGCTTGTATGCAAATGAATTCACCTGAATGACCTAGTTTGGAAATTTCATACTAAACGTCCGACGAAATTGTGGAACATTTTTGGATAGGATGACTAGACATTGTCAGGCTGAACATTGTATGTAAACCCTGGAAAGGGGTTGGGATATCAAGAGAGGATTGTTCTTTGAAAACTTATTAGTAATGTTTCGTTTCAGATTGATTGAGATAGACTAGAAAATAGACGACTCAAAATTGTTACATCTTTAACATCTTGTAGTACCACGTATGTCCAACGTTTTCTTTTTACTTACCGAACTCGGTGACAAATTTGATGGCAAAAATAACTGATGGTTTTACATTGTTTGGATACTGTGATCACTGGCCTTTCTATACCTGGACTGCATTGCCCCATTATGTTTGGGTTGCGGGCAGTGCCCTCAAAAGAATGACTTCAGGTTTGGAGTGTATGAGCCCTTAAATTAATGGCAGCGACCACTAATGTGTTTTTGACAGGACTGCTGGCGATTTATGAGTTTTCTGGGTGCATTTTTTTCAACGTCTATGTACATACAGCGTGTTTTCCTTTCTTTGCACAGTTGTTTATCTTTATTGATGGAATCTGGTTTTAAAAAGTATTTGCGTGAACGAGTCAGTAGAAAGTAAACAAGTTTTTAAATCATTACCATGTCGAGATATTTACTGAAATGTCAAACACCAGTTTGGATTTTAACTGTCAAAGTTATCTTAACATCGTTTCTCTCCGTAAAACAAACTGTTCCTGAGCATATTATACGACACTTGATTGGTCGATGACAATAACCCGACCTAACAACGTCGACCAATGGTTGGTGTCATGAATAAACGAACCAATAAACGAAGCGATTGTTTTGAGGATACTCTTTTTTGGGTCCTCCAGTAGTCCAGTTATATGTAGGTCAGTGCTTGTAATCCAAATCCGCGAGATGATGTGAGACTGGAGAAAAGCGCTAAAAACATGAACCGTTAGGCGAGGGCTTGCGAAGATCGAGTAACATCCCAACTATTTGAACCACAGTATCCAAGCAGAAAGGGGCACTAGGTTTTCTTATTTAAAATAGTGACGAACGAGACGCACAAATTTCAGTTAACGTTTGGTTGGAAATTTTCCATGTTTGAATGCTCCGATCAAAAGGCGGGTACTAGCCAATCAGAGCTCTCGTGCAAGCATTATTTAGAAAGCGTTCTGCTAGCCAGTTTCAACAAAGTTGGACCGTTTTTGGGGTTTTTTGTTGTATTTTTTGGGAAGAGGGAGATACAATTAATATTTCACCAAACATTGTTCAATTAATGCTAAATTTGAGATAAAAGTTTACCCTGTGCTTAAGTAGAGCACTTATAACTTTCTTTCCTCATAAATTCGCTCTTAACACACGATTCTCAGATTGGTTAGTGCCCTCATCAGTTTTTCTAATCCTTACATTCCTACGCCGTATGCCTATAAAATTTGTCTCACGAAAATTTCCAGGAACATCCACTATCTCTGAAAGCGTGGCTGTTTCGCCGGCAGATTTTGCAAATTTATAAACGATTCTCAAATATGATATTGTTGTATTGTTTACCACATTTGTCAACACATGGCGCGCACTGTCGGCCACTGTAAAGCAGCTGACACCTTAGTTGAAAGTTTTGATGAAATTCTGTTATACCAATAAGTTTTGGTGGCAATAACATGTCACTTGTTTAATTTACGTACAAGTAATGACGACTGTGAGAATGTACTGCTGAAGTGAAAGATAAGTTTAATGGACTTTAGAATATTTAAATCTTTTCATTTCAATCAAACGCTGTTTCATAATCAAGCTTCCACTGTGGTGTTAAAATATTTAGCAAGTTCGTTGAGCATCGTGCAGTGGGCAATTGGCATCACCTTGTCACGTGACACAATTTCTCATCATGCGGTACGGCAAATGAACTTAGGTATGACCAAAGATGACAACTGTCCAATCACTGAAGTATCATTTTCCTTTGGTTTATATGCCTCACTGCATAACCCGCTGACTAAATGGGGCCAGTCTGTTGATTCGCCGTTGTATTAATCCTTTTCCCTAATTTCCATTCTGACTTATTCCAAAATTTATGTATAGTTTTGGAATTCAAAGACATGAAAGGGCTTCTCTGGTTTGCTGGTTTACAGTTCACCACTGGAACGTTGCTCAAATAAAATGCTAATTAATATTGAAACATCTCGTCGAGCCATAAGATGGTTGTTTTTCAACTCTAAAAGTAATTTTTTTGTGTACGTTACTTAGTGTCAGTATCCTTTTTTGCCGCAGTACTTTAAAGTCGCCTCGATTTTAACTTGGGTGACTTAATGTATTGTAATCTTACGAATCGTAGATCGAATAATAGGTTGGAAATGTTAATTCAATTGCACATAATTTTCTTTGTACGACTTTTTTACCGATAATGAATCATTACCGTACCAGTGTGATCGAATTTTTCGAGTTAAAATGTAATTGGCAGTATTTGAAAAGAACGTGACGTTACAAGTAGAAGCTAGCTGGCAATCCAAACTTACGTTTTTTGGTTGGAAATCTGGTTGAGGTAGAGTTTACCTAATTCATGCACTGTCAAAATTAAAATAAAAATTAAAAATCCGAGACCTGTTTTGAATTACTAGAATTACGCGGTATCATTAACTTTACCATTATTGTTATTGTTATTATTATTATCATTATCATTATCGTAAAGTACTTTTCGATCAGCAAAAAATTACTGCGCGGTGAGGCTTCGTTATCTACCTGTTAAAAATTGAAAGTTGATCGTATGTAACTTTTTCTTTTATACCGACCGAGAGAAGGCAATGTCCGGAGTACACGTTTAAGAATCGAGACGAACTGAACAGCGGGTATTGGCTAAAAAAAACCCACAAAACTTCATAGTCATACCATTCAGTCAGATTGTATAAATTTTGAGACAATTTTACATCTGAACGACACACACTCTTTCAAACACTCAGATTACTCACGATCTGTTGCGTAGGAAGCAAATGGAAGTTGGAGGGGGTTAAAACCTTTCGGATGCACCTTTGGCCACGGAATAGGTACTCTCAAAATAGATAACATCTGTCATACCAGTTCTTTTAACCAAGATTTGTATTTTAGTAAAACTGAAAATCGTCATCTTAAATATCTTTGTCCAATGTTGCTGGCTTTACCGATTCTATCGTTTGATTAATTTGTGATGCTACTTCGAGATTCTCGGATACATAATTCAACAGGAAAAGCTCAATTTCTTGGCTAGACAAACGGACCGAAACTGATGTTGTTCAATGTGTTTTGTTTTTTTCATATTCTTAGGTATCTTTTAATCTGTAGATCCAAATAAGAGGGCATAAACTGATGCGTTACACTTCGTTATAAAAAGGCATTTCTTTTTAATAAGGGCACTTTTCATGCTTAAAAAGGACACTTTTTGCCGTTTCAAAAAGGTTGGAGAGGCCCGTGCCCCGAATGCCCGCCCCCGGTTCCTACGCCTATGCTCACGATGAAAAACGAAAAAGCCATCACCGTGAGGGATCTATAAAGCGTGTACACTTGACGTCATAGCTGCCATGTTGATGTTCCTTGAAAAGAGTTTCGATCATCTGTTCTCAGGTACACCAACATAGCCGCCATGCACTTTGTTATACGATTCTCTGGGGACGGACTGCATACGCTCTGAAACCGTAAGAATTCATAACTTTGCTTTTTACGTCAGATATGTTGGTTTGTCCGCCGAACCTTACGGCTGATCGTTCATGACCTTGCAGTGTAGATTAAATACCAACGTTTATTCACTCATAGTGATACTTGTCATACTTCAGTGACGTTCTTTCTGCATCCTAACTTGTCACCATCACATAATATTTAGCTAAGTTCAAATACACACTTCAACCTAAGGTTACTGATCCAATGATGTGGTTTAAAGGAGACTCAAATTTTCTTGTGATGATTGGGATATCGTTTGAACGGAGTCCGTGGGGTGAACATCTAGCATTGATCTAAGAATCAGTATTTGCATATTCCGACCAACTTTCTGGAGATTTATTTAAAGTCGAAGCAATGAAATGGTGGAGGTGGTCTTGCAGAGATAGGTCCTGGTTAGGGACGGACGTATTTCGAGTAGTAGTATTTCAAACTAAGGAACAATTTGTTTTATCAAACGACTTCAATTTTGCCGTTCTCATCCTCCAATGCTGTTAAAATCGCTGTTAAAGTGAAAGTTCGTGGGAATAGGATTGAACAAATTACCCTGAATG
Source organism: Heliopora coerulea (assembly GCA_030142905.1). Classification (NCBI taxonomy): domain Eukaryota; kingdom Metazoa; phylum Cnidaria; class Anthozoa; order Scleralcyonacea; family Helioporidae; genus Heliopora; species Heliopora coerulea. The sequence continues at coordinate 134,913 of JASJOG010000202.1, forward strand.
GTACCAGATTTTTGAAGCCCGAGGTCAAATGCGTTTCAGTGGCGAGGTCTCGGGGGTAAGTGAGAGTGGGGGGCGACGCCTCGTCTTCAGAAGTATGTTCTACTAGATTCACTCAAGCATGAAAAGAATACTACGTCTAAGTGGGAGGATTGCAGTTGTCCTTGTAACGATAACGTCTTTCCACCACCTGGAAATGGCTATAAAGCTCTGTGAAGAAACCTCATAGGCTAGTTAAAGAGTGTAAGGCCAAGAATTTTTCCACGCCTCGCAGGATCTGTGTTTGTCCAACACGGACTGCCCCAGGAGTCCCCCCCGGCTTGTTTTGCCTTGGCCATGCCATTGATGCATGTGCAAATCGACGGTTCAGTAAAACGAATTACCCGCTTGTAGGGAGACGCTCCACTGAGCGTTCACTCGGCGGGCTCTGAGAAGTTCTGACCACGGAAAAAAGAACAGCGGAAAGTGCTTGAGAGTTTGAAATAAGTAGTGTTATAGGTTATCAGTGCATGGTCGCAGATCGCGCTATTTGAAGAGGCAACGAGGATAAACTGTACTTTGTATATTCGCAGCAAGAAAGGTTCAACCACCACGGTTAAAATGTGTGACAGGATATTGGGTTGATGGATCAGGACACTGCGAGTTTCACCAAACTTGTTCGTTTAATAAACCAGGGGCGCAACTAGAAGGAGGTTGTGGGGTTGCGACTCTTGCCCTTTTGTGGGAAATCTTACGTACGCCAGTGTCAGCTTTTCTTCCTCACTTCCCAAAGCCACGTAGATTTATTTCACTCGAAATGATCAAAATCGCCCCGACACTGCCAAACTAATATGCTACCTCTGATCTTCGAATTTCGTAGTTGGGCCTCTGAAAACCCAGTGTCTTTATCGACCCATTCCGAAATAGCTCGTTATCTTTTCGTGCAGGTTTACTGCGAATGGTGTGTCCACTTGTTTGTGAAATCAACGTATTTCGAAGAAACCAACTCAAAATAGCTTACAGACGACATAACTTCGCTCAGCGTGTACCTTTATCGGAGAAACTTGATCGGTGGGTTTGATGCATTAAGTATCAATTTGGCCCCCAAGGCTACGAGCCTTCGGTGTCCTCAGCGGGAAAAACGCATGCGTTGTCTACTTGGCGACTTGTGGCCAACGAAAACAGGGAAAGCCAATTATTTTACTGGCCCTGCAACGGGCAGCCCGCCTCGTAATAAACTACTGAATTTTCCCATCCACAGTTATATTTCTGGCCGGCTTGCCAGTATTGGCAAAGTTTCGATATTTTATCGAGAACGCATTGCTAAAATTGTGTAGCCGGCAGGCATTTGTACTATAATTAAAAATAGGGTCCATTAATGTACACTTTATTGTTGATATAGAAACCTTTTGGTATTCCATTTTTAAAAATAAATTTCCTTATGTCTCTTCCGTCAAACAGCGCTACTGCAGAGTATAATTACGAAGATACGCACAAACTTATTTATTGAATTACAAAAGTTTCATTTGAAGCGTGGTGTGGTCAGGATTCTGACCGGTTTCATTAGCTGTCACCTGGCCTTATCTGTGGACCAGGGTACCAGGCAATCCGGAACCTGAATATCAAGGCAACGAGATGGAGTGTAGAAAAACCCAACACATCATTACTCCTCATATCAAATGTATCTTTAAATAAGAGCATTCGACAAAATTTTTTTGGTCTTAGGGTGACTTTATTAGGTCTTGGTAACACAATTTGGAGAATTCCACCTGCTGAGTAAATTACCTGCCAAGGAATTTTTGATGTAGATAAATAATTAACTGGTTTAAAGCGTCCATTTGGTGTGTGGCATATTTTTAACGAGTCACAATAAAGCTGCAGTTACAAAATGGATAAGAAGCAGTTTGAGAGCTCTGAAATAGAAAGTCGGAAGGAACGACAGCGCTCACAGTTGCTTTTAAGTGTTTTCTTAGTAGCTGTTGTGTTAATCGCTTGGGCTTTAGGAAAGTTTGCCACTATCAGCATATCTAGTTTTGGTTGCCTTTTGCTTATAATCTTTGTGTTTAACGTCTGGCATCGAAAGAGCAACCATCTCCTAGAACAGAAAATAAAAGCCGAAAAATTAAGAGTTCATCAAAAGAAAGCGTTACGAAGTGAAGAGACAGCTGAGTGGTTCAATTTTATTCTTAACAAATGGTATGTTCAAATATGTTTGTTCAAATATATTCTGCATGTTCATACAATATAAGATAATTCTTACTCGAAAACTAAATTCTAATGCCAAAAGCGGTATTAAAATCTCGCTGCATGTTGTTCGAGAGAATCATTTATAAGCAATCATTTAATGCAAGTGTTGAACCGTTTAACTCATAACTTACTTGAACATTAATGTTGTCATTAATAATCAACGGTCCGCAAAAGAACTATCGATCCAATAACATTTCATGTAAACCAAATAATTTCGTTCTGATATCAACATCCTGGCTAAAAATGTTTAACTACCATTGATTTATGTACTTTTAGAATAACCTGATCATATTACAAACTCATCTATTGATGTCGACTAACGTTTTCCACGGTTGATATTTAACAGGTGGAATTTTAGTGAAGCGTCTCTCTTTCAAATTTTCAAGACGAATCTAGACCCAGTATTCGAATATGCAAAACCTGGATTTATTGGTAAGTCCACTAAGTAGTCTATTTTGTGTCAAAATTGAGATATTTCTTTTTAGCAAAGGAGGTACGTTTTTTTTTAAATTATCCAAAATATCTCGCCCTCGTACTAAGACTACGACACAACCGGCAGAAGGCTTGGGCACATTTTCTTTTCCACGGAAATTTTAGTTCACATGCTGATGAAATTAGTTTTTCTGTCATTACATTACATTATACAACATTACATTATATAACATTACATTATATTACATTACATTACATTATATTACATTACATTACATTGCTTACATTGCCTTATACTCCATTGCAATAGGTACATTACATTACATTACGTTGCAATATCTTGCTTTACGTTACCTTTTATTGTGTTGCAATGCGACAAAAAGATGTCTGGCCAACAAGAACTCGTTTTCATAAAATATTACAAAGGATTTTATCAAATGATGATCCTAGAAAGTCACCTAATTCCTTCCTTCGACGGGTAAGCATCAACCACGGATAAAAATTGTTGACGATAGTCCCTTTCTTTTTCTTCGGTAAAGCTCGATTACTGACGAGAAGTAATGAGCTAACTTGCAACGTTAACCAATTTGATACGGTCATGACTTCCCTTCACATTGACCGAAGGACAATGGTCGTGTAGGTATCGCCAGCTGACGTACTTTCGAAAGTGTACAGGAGTCTATTCAGCCGGTTAAAAAAAAAAAGACATTTGACAATGGAACTATCTGCACAGCAGAGCACATGCTTTTTCAAATAGTGACAGGGACGCAATATAGTTGGGGGACTACTAATTTAACAATGAACAAATTGTAAAGTTAGTGTCACTATCAAGCTGAGTAAACGAAGTAGTCGATAATAATCGTTTTAGGAACGCTTTTCGAGTTCATAAACCGTTTTCACGTAGGCTCCAGCCCATAATATACATTGAAAATCTTATCCGACTTCCCAAGGACGTTTGATTCGAAGCTTTCCTGTGATGTTTTGGCGTTTATTTGAAGTGAATATGTGGTGGAACACTTTGAACCTTTGTCATTGACAATTTTTGTAAGTTATTGTGAGCGTGAATCAAGCATAATATATTCAAACCATTTCTTATATAGACAAAATGGAAGTTGTTGAGTTCACCTTTGGAGAGCGGACACCTTGTGTTAAATTTATTAAAGCGTTTGAAGGAACCCGAAAAAAGCTGTCGAAAGAGGGATTGAAAGGAAACGATGTGGACGTAGAAGAGCTGGGCAGTCATTTGTTGGTGCTTGATTTGGATCTTTTAATGAGCGCTCCAGATGCAAGTGTTGTGATAAGAGTACGTCTGGGGGGGAAATTGTGAGTATAAATACTTGAAAGAGTGAAATGCAATGTTCAAGCACCCATATCATGCTTGCAGAGTAGAAGCTATAGGCATTATAGGCTTGCGTTCACTAATTGTGCTCGCTGTCACGTAATGTTGCCATGGAAGCTTAATCGTACTTTCACTCCAAATGACTGAGCTCGTCTTAACCCTTTCCTGTCCGAGATGTCTCCCCTTGATGAGTAAATTCGTCTGGAGTTAGCCGGAGTAATATTAAAAAGTCTTCTACGGACCAGAGAGAGTTAATTTTCTAGTTCTAAAAAGCGAAGTATGTCAGGAAAGTTCAGCCCACTGAAAGTCTGGCATTAAATCTTGTAAATATGAAAAACATTAAATCCACTATAAGGGGGAAATTTCCTTCCAAAAGGAAATTTTGGCATTGAAATGTAATGAAAAGGAAAGGCTGTTGGGGAGAAAATTCAAGGATTTTAATTTTCTTCTGATTAACAATCGCGTCAGAAAATTTTATTGAAATGAAGAATTTAAAAAGGAAATTTTTGTGGTTATGGAAAGGAAGCACGTGTGAAAATGACATTTGTCCGTATCTTACAAAATGTTTTGCGCTAGTGCTCAAGACCTGAACCAGATATAGTTTGCATGTTTTGAATTTTTTGATACAAAGGTTTCCATAGCAACATGTGCACTTGACTGCTACAACCGCCTTATTGGAAAAAGTTTTTAGGCTGCGCAGAAAAGTGAATAAGCTCTAAAATTTAATGAATAAATTGAACAAACACATCAGGCTTAATTTTTATGTATTTAAATCTAATTGGAATGTTGAGAATTTACTTTCACTAAACAAATTCCAAAAATCGGAAATATCTTTTAAAAAATAATTCCTATTCCTATCATGGAAATATTTTCCCATTCCAATTAGAGCATTATGCATGAGTTAAGGTTTCATAGTGTCTTTATAATGTGTTAGCGAAATTTTTATGCATATTCAGTTTTTTTGTTTAGCCTAAAGATCTTACATTATCACGAGCATGACTGTATGGTGACATCGTTTTTAAGAAAACTCCTGCTTAAGATATCTAAAATAATGCAAACCTTTTCCATCCAAGTTTCACTGATTTGCATGATATATTTTTGAGATATGGACGAAGGTCACTTTTCATGCTTACTTGGTTTCGAGCCAGACTTTAAGTACATGGATTAAATTCAATTTTCATGCTCGAATCCGTACATCCCCCATTCATCCATCCACCCACCCAACCGTTAAGTTGATAATTTTTGAAGGAGGAAAATCTCGAGTGCTTCGATATTTTTAAAACGCCATCGGCACCTGTTACGAAAAATGCAACATTGGGCCACCCGGCTGTGAATCGAACCTATTTTTCACTTTTCGCAACAGGTCCCGGTTGGGTCTTAAAAATACCTAAGTACTCGAGATTTTCCTCCTTCAAAAATTATCAACTTAACAGTTAGCGGTCGAGTGTAAATGTCATAATGTTCTATCGAATGCACCCACCCAACCGTTCGTTTGCTCGTTCCTTCATTCATATATTCTTTCATATTTTTTTCATATTCGTTCGTTCGTTCGTTCATTCAGTCATTCGTTTGTTCGTTCATTCATTTGTTCATTCATTTATTCAATCATTCATTCGTTTTAGTGTTGGTGCAGAAGTTGACGTTGCAGTAGAAGACCTCTCCATTTCAGGTCGAGTTCAGGTCACGATACAACTTAATCACAGGGTACCATTTCCTCACATAAAAGGTGTTTCAATCACATTCCTAGAAAAGTAAGATGTACTTTCCTATGCTCTCCACTTATCACTGATTTACAGTTATCTCCCTGTTTGATCCTCATCTGTACTGTGTTGTAAAAATAACTTCAGTTCGTTCATCCTTTAATGTAACAGACCAGACATCGGCTTCGACGTTCGTATGTTGAAAGCATTGCAGCTGATGGACGTACCTATGGTCAAGGACTTCGTCAACTCGCTTGTCATTGAAAGCCTTACTGTTGGTGAGAATAAATTACCTAAGAAATAAGACCTTTGGCGATGCTAGGGGAAAAAGGGTATATTCAATGGAATATTATGACATTTACACTCGACTATTAGCAGTTAAATCGTTATTTCTGATGAAGAAAAGTTCCGATTGTCTGGGTACAATTTTTAAGACCCAACCGGAACCTGTTGCGAAAAATGCAACTTTCCATCCGGTTGGGAATCGAGTGTAAATGCCATAATATTTCTTTGAACATACCCTTCACTTCATCGGCATTACCACCATATAAAATACAGAACTCGTGGCCATGCTCTCGGCAGCGGCCTTTGTAGCTCAGTTGATAGAGCATCGCACTAGATTCGCGAGGTCGCTGGTTCGATTCCTTGTGTGTGGATGGAATTAGGGTTAGAAGCAGATTAAGGTCACGATTGGCAGTTGGGTTCACGTTATGGTTTGGGTTAGGATTTAAGTTTAGTGTAACGGTTAGGTGAGTTGATCTGGTGATTACTTAATTAATTCAGGGGCATCCGCTAAACTGCACTTCACCCCCATTGTGTTTTCTTCCTGTATTATTAACTCTTTCGCAGCGAGAGCTTCCCCTTTTACGAGTAAAATCGTCTGGCGTTAGAGTAAAATAATAGAAGTGTTATCTTACCAGAAGAGAGTCAATGAGTTTAGGTAAAAAATATAACATAGGCTAAAGACGATATAAAATAAAGCAATTTGAATGATGATTTGTAGCACATGTTGCCTCAACAAATTTTGCCGAAAGACATTCATAAATGGCATGTTCCACGAATCCGTTTTATTTAAAAAGTTTGTATTATATCACTGAGTTTGTTGTTCGGTCCGTATGGAAAACTACGCATGCTGATTGGCTGCTGAACGCTCCGATATTTTACGATGTTGGACCGACCAGTCCAACTCGCTCTTTACTCCGGATGAGTAAATTTCGGCGGGAAAATCTTCGAACCGATTTTAATGACGTTTAGGGAGAATTAAGTATTGTCATCGAAATTTTGAATAATAAAATGTATTGGAACACTGGTGCTGCTTTGGTTTAAAGCTAATTGTATAAAAGTACGATAAATAATTGTTAAACTGGTGGAAACGAGAAGCAAAACGAACACGTTGTGAGGTAAGGAAAACAGCGACATCCGAGGACGAAAACCCAATCAACCATGCTGTGAAGTGTTTCCCTTTGGTTTGTCGTCTCGGTCTCTGTCAACATTTTCAAACATATTCAAACAAATGCTAGGAGGAGTGCTTTATCAGGATTTAAAACACGAGCCGATAGCCGAGTGTTTTAGACCCGATAAAGCACGTACCTCGAGCTTTTCAAATGTCTTATAAAGTTCACCTCTTAATCCGCTAATTTGAGAAGAAAGTTTGGAAATTTATGTTTTCTAAGCCGAAAAAATTAACTTCTTCTCCAGCTATAAAGGCACGTGTGTCCTTATAGGTGAAGACACGATACAGTTATGATTATATATATTATATTATATTATATTATATTATATTATATATTATATTATATATTATATTATATATACACATATATTTTCAATCTGCAGACGGACGTTTCGCTGTACTATAGCTCATCAGTACTACAGCTGTACTACAGCTCATCCGCTTTAGAGAGGTGTCCGCTTTATAGAGAGTTAATGTGTAGGAAAATACCTGTATGTTATATAGGGCCAGGATCAGCTAGTTGTGCCCGCCTTAGAGAGGTGTCCGCTTTATAGAGGTGTCTGCATTTAAAGAGTTGACTGCATATCTATATATCTATATGAATATGTATATTTATATGTATATTTATATGTATATGTATATGTAATGTCGGTATTGCTAATGAGTAGATGCAAGACGTACCGCCAAATCTACAGTTACTCTGTTTTGATTTTAGCCATTGTGGATCCTGAACAAATATATATTCCATTACATGACGTCGAAGGAGATAGGCTGACGAACACAGCAATAAATTTCTCATATGGTAATGCAATATTTCAGTTATTCAGTTTAAGCCTTGTACGACTGTTGAGATTTAGAGGGAATAGTGCAGCAGGAATTGCAGGAACTTAGAATTAAATTGCCACGAAATAAACGAGTAAGGCATCCTCACTCAGCAAATGAATTTCGTTTCACATTCGATTTTATCATAAGATTTCGCATATTGTGCATTTTAGTCAAAGACAGCATGTAGTAATGATAGATCCAGGTTGAAAATGAAGTTCTCTTGAGTATAAAACAGACAAAATCGCTAAGTATTGTTTTCGCCTGTTACCACCCTGTTGACATCATGAAATCACTTTGTAGGTTACTTCGTAACATTGGGCGTGGGCAAAAGTAAGGGAATAATATTATGATGTTAATTGGGCAATCACCAAAGCAAAGATATACGTTTTCCGATTTTGTTCATCATATAGTATTTTTCTTGGGATAGCTTGATGAAAATAAGTTTCGCTCTGACGGAGGATCTCCGCTCGAAACGGGTTTTTTTTCTAATTTCAGCTTCGGCAGTTTACAAACCTTTTTACCTTTAAAATGATGTTTGAAACTGCTTCCGCATTTTTACAACTGTTATTCCGTTGCTTGATGAAAATATGTCTAGATAATATTACACTGCAGCCTAGTAGCCATTGGAGTGAGGGAAGTATCTGCCTGCCTGGAAAATTTTGTCGGTGCCTTTTTTCGGCGAAAAGACTGTCTTTTGGTTGTCTATTTTTTCCAGTTGCTAGAATTGTGTACTTCTTGATCTCGGGCGTTGAATAAAGACATATGTTCCAACAGTAAGCCAATTCTTATCAGATCGGTCCCAGTAAGGCGCAACTGCTATAACTACAGTTTGTTTCTTACATTCTTACTATTTCTTACATTCGTCGCATTCTTTGAATGCGACATTATGGCGGCCATGTTGGCATAACTTTAAGAAAAGAATTTCATCATACCTTACTAGAACGCACGCAAAAATCTCGCAGCTTGTTTAAAAGACGTGTTTCCAACTGGTTTGGTGCACGTCTGTGGACAAGTTGCAGCGACAGTGTTTTTTCGTCGACAAGCTACAAGCTTGTAGCTAATTATCATGTTGAAAGGCCACGCAAACAATATTAGACTTGTTGGAACAACTTGTGCCGAGTCTGAAGCTGTCGTCAACTTTGTTTCAAGTCTAAAACAAATCCTTCGCGATTTGTTCACATTTGGAAACGAGCACTAATAACTCGTGCTGATGTCAATGATAAAAATTGGATACTGCCTAGACAGTGCTAAATAACGAAACAAGTCCAAAGTTTGGTAACTGTTGTCATTGATCGCAAAAATTCCAACGAGTGAAACGTGTTCTGAAACAGGAATAGCAACCAGACTAGATTTTATACGAAAAAAAGTCATGTAAGAAAAAGTTAACCAATGAGATGTGCGAGACAAAAATAGACAAACGAACGACTTGGTAACAGAAAAGAAGTCTTATTGGTTAACTTTTTGTCACATGACTCCTTTTCGTATAAAACCTTGCCTAGTTCCTGTTCCTGTTTCAGAATACGTTTCACTCTCTGACAAAGCGCTTTAGCTCGAAACGTTACAATTCTTTGCGATCAGACACAGCAGTTACCAACCTTTGAACTTCTTACATGCTGATGTCAGTTAGATAGAACAGTTCTCATCAACTATGACGCAGATTTGCTACATGTTGTACGTTTTTTCGTGCACATGTTACCTTCAACATGGCCAACGCATCGTCGTTCTTTCGCACGTTTGGTTCGAAAGATTTGATCCCAACTGACCTACAGTTTGAATGCCAAGTTTCTACATGCAATTTCATATTGTTCAGTAAATTACTTGCAGTTGGACATACCTAAACTTTATTATCGTTTCCTTTGGCCGGTTGTGAGGTTTTTGCTAGATCAACTATATTATGTTTTTGCTCTGCGACAGTTGTTCTGTATCGTATATGAATTATAAAGTCAAGTGTCGTGCAGGGTTGCAATAAAATCATTCGTCTTTCTTTAAAATTATCTTTGTAGCGGTTGGCGTTTTGACAGTGACGGCTGTTGGAGGAGGAGATAATCAGGTGGCAGGTACGACAATAGAGAATCGCATTACACTTTATAAGAGAAGAAAAAATCGAAAGGAAAAACAAAAAAAGATATCAAAACCCATTATAGTCCATGCGAAGTTTATGAAGTGAAGAGAAAAAGAATTTTTTACTTAAGTGAAGATCGAGTTGAACTTTGGCTAATCCATAGCTCTGACCATTTTGGCTAGAAAGCTAGCTAGGGGTTGGAAGGTGTCTTGTGAGTTTATGATATCTGCATGTAGATGCAAAATAATACCACTATACCGCTAGAGTATTTTATCATTTAGTAAAATGTATGATCTCTAGATGACTCTTAAAGTTTGAATAGTTGGTCTGCTATTTGTTGCAATGAAATTATTCACTTTTCAAGGATTTATCCTTTATTCTCATGTGTCGCTCCTTCAAAATTAATCACCCATTCCCTTCTAATTGCTTTAAAATCTTAATAGCTGAGGAGAAATAAAATTTTCTTTAGGCGATTTGATGGCTTATTAATTTGATGGTGTTCTATGATTTCACCAGTAATAAGTTGATTTAAGGCTGACCTATATCATCCTAATTACTTAAAAAATCGTAAATGTTGACGCGCTGAAATAGTCAGGAGTCATCGTCCCATCTTGACGTCATTAGTACCTTGGTCAACTTTATGCCTTCCGTCATTCGATGGGTCTATGTTACTAGTGTCCACATCAAACAATTAACTACTTCCTTCTGTTTTTCGTAACTCGCGTATTGCCAACTCATTATGGTTACCTAGTGTTGCAATTTTACAGTCTTTATTTATGAATTACAAGTTAAGTACGGAGAACATCTAAATGTCTAAAACGTATCACAACCACGCACCCATTATTAACCTCGTTTGTTAAGTCTGTACAGGAAAGTAGTTACCTGCCCTTACAAAAATTTCACATGCCATTTTATATATGAAAATAATATTTCACATGTTGTTTCAATTGCATATTTGAAATGAAAATTTCACATGTGAAATTAATTTTCATTTGTGAATTTTCCATTTCATATGGGAGATACATGTTTCGTATACCAAGATTTCACATGTGAAATTTTGCACCAGCTCATCCCCTCGCCCACCGTGCGAAGCGCTGTGCGAGGGTACTAATCTCGACGTGCGTAGAGTCCATTTACACGCGTGGTGACTAGCGAGAAAAATTTTTGCAACGTGTATGTATGTTTGAATGTATATATTAAATGTATATATATATATATTAAAGAAATGGTTCGTGATTTGGCGTGCTCCATTGAGTTATGGATGCACGCGGGAGGTTGGCAGATCACGAACTCAATGGAGCACGTCAAATCATGAACCATTTTTTTTATAACATAGTATCACGTACAAAATAACGAAAAACAAACTTTATTTTGCTGATAAAAAATTGCTTTTTCCTTACGTAAGCCAAAAATTCGAAACTTTTTGATTGACCGCTTGAACATCGCGTGATCCTCAAGGTCTCGGGCTTCGATTTTTTTCCTTAATAATTGCTCACGAAGCGAGTGTTTTTTATGAATCAAACTGGGGTTATTGAAGAAAGAAAACGTAACAGACAGTTTGAGAGAATGTATTAGGTAGTTATTTCAATGTTATTCTTTTTATATGTAGTTTTTTTCATCTATTATGGCTTTAAATTGATGTATGTCACAGAATGTGCTTTCGGGTTGTATTTTCTTCTTACAGTTTTTTGACTAAACCGCTTGTGTTTACTAAGTATAACTATTCCATTTCGTTCACCTTTATTGAAATGTTGTCACAGAACAGTTTATTGTTCTTTTTATTTTCACCGAATTTTCTTTGCTAAAATTGTATACATTTCATCTTTGAAGAAAGAGGCAAAACGTTTCGTTGGTCGAGTAGATTCGCTGTTTTGCTTGTTTACTAAAGGCTGAAACACTTCTTCCCCACCAAAGTCAATCACAAATGTCAAAACCTGTTATCCTCTTCCAGCTGTCGATGTTTTCCTTCGCTATTTAAGTAATAACCCGCTTTTTTTGATAGTTCAATAATAATTTTCTCAAGAATATATTTTTTTCGAAACGTTTTCCCGCAGTTTTTCCCGTGCTCCATCAAGATACGGAGCACGCATGGCAGCCAATCAGAAGCTGCGTTGTATTACCCCGTACATCTATGTCTTGACGTACGTGGAATCTTGTTACACGCGTGGTGGCGAGGGAGAAAAATTTTCGCTTTGTGTATCTATATTATATATATATATATATATATATATATAACATATTTTGCATTATTTCAGCATTGAAGCCAGCAAATGATTTAAGACTGGCAAAGGAAATGGCTTCCTTGGTGCTTGCGACTGTTTTTTCTTTTGGGGGCCATCTTAGTAACTGGACAATTTATCACTTGAAATAGCAGTTCTCAAAGTTAGCTCCTTGGAATATGCATTTGCCAACCGTTCACTTTTTTGCAACAACGCTTTGTCTTGGTTCTTTCTGATTTATATGAACAAAAGACGTAAGGGAACTCACTTGCTGTCAGGACATTTACTAAGCGACTAAGTGTATTAAAACGACATTCTTCGCTGAAGTTGACTTGATATAAATTTAGAGACTATTCACGTTCTGGTAACCACTTACCTGAGCTACACAATCACAGGTACGTCTGAATCGAGTAGCTTTGAAATCCAAGTTCTGCGAACGGAATTGTTTTGAGCAGCTTTCAAAGGTAGCTTCCCGACTTCATTCTTCCCTTAGGGGGACTTCTTGTACCAAATATTATTGCCTGGATTTTTGGTAGTGTTTGTTGGTAATGTAGAATGAAGATTCTTGTTTATTCATCTCTGTTGGACAATGGCTTTTGAATATTTTGTAGTAATTAACCGGAAAGCGTTCATGGTCAATTGTTTGAGAAGTGGGATAGCACACTCATCGTCCAGAAGACTTGACCAGGCCGTGACAGTCTTTGGATGCTTTCTCCACTTTCCACTCAAGGATTTCATTGCCTCATTCAGGATTTTTTTCCCGTGCCGGTGAACGCTTTGTTAAAAATACGTAAGAGTTTCGGGTTTGTACGCTACGCCATTTTTTTTAACGAAAGTTTTACAGTGGAAAAAACTACGTCGATTTCTTCCCTCTTCTCGTTCTTCTTTCGACAAAACTTGCACAAGGTTTGCTTGTCGTATTTTGTTGTATGTTTTGTATATTCCGATTTTTGGTCAGTAATAAAAATGCAGAACTCGTTCACGTTTTCTTTGTTTATTTCGACAGTTTCGCAGATCTTTGATGTTCGTTACTGAAGTCTTGTACCTCCGGATGAACACTTAGCATAAATCTTTATCATAGCACATCTGAGTCATTTGTAACCAACTTTGAGATAATGCAGAATTTATCAATTTTTTACGTCAAAAAAAAATATCAAAAAAATATTCAATCATGAGCTGTCCGTAATGCTGGTATCCGACTGATAACCTATGAGAATGCTCCACTTTTAAGACTGAATATCTGGTAAAATGAGTGAGACGTTTGACTGGAAAAGAACACGAAATACCATAATCCCGAAACTAATATAGGGTCTTGATACTATCATCCATTGTTTAATAATTTAATTGTGAGGATGGATCTCTTAGCATTTATTAAGCTGTTAAAGGTTATTCTCACCGAATGTTTTGTTTTAACAAAACAGAATTGAAATTTTAAACGTAAATGTGACGATGAGCAGTTTAAATATAAAATAATTTCCAATTTAGATTGTTGTTAATGTGTGGCCAAATTGTGTGTGTGTATTTTATTGCATTCACTCTTCCAGTTATAGTAAAGACGATTTGTCTCTGAAAATTTGGAAAAATTATCAGTCTTACTCAGATTCTCGAGAGATGTATTAGAAGGGTGGGCGAGGGTTTGTTGCGAACACGTACTTCTAGTTTCACATACATGTGAATTAGGAAATTCACATGTGAAAACGATTCCATTTCATATGTGGAAAGAAAATGTCACATATTGAATTGTTCCAATTCCATTTGTTTTTCACACGTGAAATGTAATGTGAAATTTTCGTATGGGTAATGTCTTCGTACAGACCGAGCGACGAAGGCACGTGGTCTGCGCGCAAAAAGCCACAACTTACCCTTTAAAGGAGTATTTTTTTTTTTCTCTTTTTTTCTAATTCTGTACCTTTCAGAATCCCTGGTTGCGTCCCTTCGAATTTTCAATTGTTCTCATCCCAAATTGTGTCTCTCTTCAAACATTTAGACGAAGTTGTTTGGTTCACGTTTAAATTGGGTAATCAGGAGAGAACGTTAGAAAGGAGGAACGATGATGTAAAAAAGAGCAAAACTTGCACGTTCTTAGTTTATGACTTGAAAAAGGAGAAGGTAAGAAATAATTCAGCCTAAGAAATAACTAACTTACTTATATCCGTTCAAGGGGGTCGATCTCACTTCATTCAATGACGCGTATGAATTTTCTTATATTTCAATGCAGGCATTGATTCCAGTCACTCATCATTTTTAAAGTCTGTGATAGGTGAATGGTCACAGTTGCATACATTTTAATTTCCCCTTATTAACAGTTTTTATATCATTATATAAAAGTAAGCAAAATTATCTATGAATAGTTATCACACTGTAAAAGTTGTGGGAACAATTCAATATTTTAATAAAATACAAAACAATGGTAACTCCAAATGTTGTTGACATTTTTATTGATTGTACGTTTCGACTAACTTAAAGTCATTATCAGGAGTAATTATACTAACTTACAGTCATCATCAGAAATGATGACTGTAAGTTTGTCGAAACGTAGAATCAATAAATATGTTAACAACAATTGGTGTTACCTTTGTTTTGTATTTCACACTGTAAACCTGTTTAACAACCGCGGTTAAACTTTTCATTAAAATTATGGTCATTTGCAGCTAAATATTTTCCATTAAGCCTATTCTCCACTAGGCGGAATTTTTCGCTCGAAATGCACTTTCCGCCCGAAAATCAATATTAGGCATGCGCAGTAGCTATTCATTTTTCCGCTTGGCAGCATTGGCGTTGTCTCGATAAAGTTGAAAACGATCCGACTTTTTCCGCCTCCGCAATTCCGCTAAAGTGAAATAACCAATCAGATCGCAAGAAAAGGAAAACAACATGGAAGGTGATGCTCGCATGAGTAGCTTTGGTATTAACTCGTTAAAAGAATTGCTTCGCGTGTCAGGAAATTCTCAAAGTGTGGATGGACTAAGTACACTGGATGTAAATTCTTTAAATGAATTGTTTTGTTCAGCCCAACAACAACAACCACAATGTCAACAACAAATAACGACTCAAAATACAGGCTTGTGTGAAGTAGAAGTAGATCCATTCAACACCGAAGTCGAAGAGGAAGATGTGTCTACAGAGTTTGACACAGAAGTATTTATCGAAGAGCTTCGAAAGTTTGGTTGCCTGTGGAATACATCTCTGTCGTCATATAAAGACAGAAACGCCAAAAATAATGCATGGCAAAAGCTCTCCAGTTTGTTCAATAAAGATGGTAAGTATTGCATGAATTTATATATTCAGATAAAAAATTATAGATGGTCTATTTGGGAACAATTTCCCATGGACGTAATTTAACAAAACCTGGCTAAATACTTAGAATATCTTGCGAAGGCCAAATATGGGTAATATTTTAGGTTATATCATATCAGTTCAATTCGCAAACTTCTCAATAAACTGTTTTTGTTTTGAATTTTTAATTATCAACTGTTTATAGTTTCTATAGATTTTAATAAATGTTTTTATTTTAAACTTTTATTTCTGTGTTTGCAGTGGAATTTTTGAAAACCCAATTAAAGTATTTGAAAGACAACCTCAAGAAATGTCTTGATAGAAGATCGAAAGCTACAAAATCTGGAGCACAAGCATCAAGATTGCCCAAATGTAAATATTTCGACCAACTGGGTTTTCTGCGCACAAAAGTTGTAAACAAACCTACAGAAAGCAACCTAACGGCATCAACTGGATTAGAAGATTCACCTTCTGTAGAGCCAACTGATCTGAAAAATAGAACTGGATCGAGCAACCCAGGGGTTGGAGTGCGGGAGAAAATGAAGCCCGCAAAATTCAATCTGCGCCATATTGGAGTGACCACTTTCTCGGTAACGTTGTTGTAAGGCTATTGTGAAAATGAGGAAACTCGTACGTAGGGTTGTAGTAAACGAAGAAAAAATGTGAAAGGAAACGACAACACATCCCAAAGTGGTAGTGAGGGATCTGACGATGAAGAATCCAGGCTAGAAAGAAAATTTTCACGGACATTTCACTGGTAAGTATGGGGTGTCATTACCGTCAAAACTATTATGGTTCGTTATTATCTACCGGTTCATTACTATACAGTTTTTTGTTATTATTATTCTCAAGTTCATCATGATCATGCAATGTCCAGTTATTAATTTGCATTTCTTTGTTATTATTATGCACTGTTGATTTGTTATTATTATGCGCTGTTTCTTTATTATAAAGCATTGGTTTGTATTGGTACACGCTGTTTCGTTATTATTGTGCAATGTTTCATTATTTGTACCGATTTGTTATTATTAGGCACTGTTTCAGTATATTTTGCAATGTTTCGATATTATCATGCACTGTGGCATTATTATGCAGTGTTGTACTATTATCATCACTTAGCAAAATTTCATGTGCGTGTGAGTAGCTGGTACGTTGAGCAGGGCAGAAAGACAAACGAACATGGTGACAGATTTCATTGCCGAGTTGAAAGACGTAATAACATCCAATTTAAGGGAGATTGTTTCTAGTGTTCATAGTGCTGATAATTTTGACATAGCAGAAGAGCTTCAAGAAATTCAGAAGCTTGTCATTGTCTTAGACTCCTTGACAAGAATACCAGAAGAAATGTTCAACTTGTTGAGCAGTGCATGGTCAATTTTAGAGTGCTCAGGGATGAACATCAAAGAAAATGCTGTTTTCACTGAATAACCAGGTAGACCAAAGTATGCAGTTAGCAAGGAACAGCTTGCAATGCTTGTAAAAGCCAGGTTTAGTATCTGTTCAATTTCAGAACTACTTCATGTGAGTTCATGGACTGTAAAAGGACAAATGCAAGAATACAGTCTTTCAGTGCATTCCCTTTACACAGAAATACAAGATAATCAGACGACATAGTGAGAGCAACTAAAAGAACAAATCCAAAATGTGGATTAAAAATGTTGATGGGACACCTTGGCTTAAGGGGTATATTCATCATCAGACATTATATGAGAGAAGCTCTTTCATGAGTTGATCCCCAGGGAGTGGCTACTTGATGGTGCATGGTAATTAAATTATGTATATACAATGGAACAAGGCCACTTGGACTCTGGCATTTTGATGGCAATCATAAACTTGTCAAATGGTGTTTTGCTGTTCACAGGTGTGAGGATGGCTTCACACCTGTGTATTTACCCTGCAACGCTAACAATGAAGCTGCCACAGTATTTCAAAATTTCATAAAAGCAGTAGAAAACTGGGGATTGCCCTCCAGAACCAGGTGTGATGTTGTTAGGGAACTGAAAATGTGGATGTTGTCAAGAATAAGTTAAACACTTGTGGTCCAGGTAAGGGGTCAGCTCTTGTGGGTAAGAGCATGCACAATCAACAAATTGAGCACCTCTAGTGGGATGTATTTAAGGATGTTTTAAAGAATTACCACAAGCTGTTTTCATTAATGGAAGATCTGAATATCTTGGACTCTTAAGCAGAGAATGACTTATGGTGCTTACATGATGCATTCCTTCATCACATAAACCATTTTTTGGATGAATGGTCTGCTGCCTGGTTGAGACATCCCATGTCCACAGCAAACAACTATACTCCCCTTCAGCTTTGGGTCCAAGGTTCATTGATGACATCTGAAGAAGGTACCAATCCTGCTGAAGTAACTGACAAGTATGGTATTGACTGGGATGGACCTATCCCACTTGATGACAGTTCAGTAGACATTCTACCAACTAGTCCTGCTTTAACAAGTGAACAACTTACACAGTTTGATGAAAGAACTATGATACTTCAAGAATCAACATTAACAGAAGACAAACTTAAACTTTACAAACTGGCTAAAAAATATCTTCACCCTTAGTTAAATGTCAAATTCATGGCACCCCTCTGAATGAGCTACTTTTCTCACAAACCAAAATGCAACATCAGTTAGAACAAGGTCATTGGTTGCTTTTATTGTGTATATTTGAATTGAACTTGTACAATTCATTTTATAGATCAACAGCAAAACAGTTTCATTACAATTCTAAACACAACTGCATTGAAAAATTAAAATTACTTCATATAACTAAACCTTTAGACACCTTTAAAAGGCAAGTGTTATCAAAGCAAAATTTGCCTCAAATACCATCAATATATATTTTAATGGTTTATTTCTTTAAAAATTACTAAAGCAATGGCATTAAAACATTATATTGCAAATATGTGCAAAATACATATCCTGATAAACATTTTCCTGTTTCAAATGACTGTGTAGTGCAGTTCATTTAAAGGTTCATCAGAGTTTAAGAATCCAAATATCAATGAAACAAGCATAACTGAAACAGCCACCTGTAAATTGTGGTAAAACTGT
Organism: Heliopora coerulea; assembly: GCA_030142905.1. Taxonomy (NCBI): domain Eukaryota; kingdom Metazoa; phylum Cnidaria; class Anthozoa; order Scleralcyonacea; family Helioporidae; genus Heliopora; species Heliopora coerulea. The sequence goes on from JASJOG010000202.1 coordinate 153,500, forward strand.
TAATAAATTACTTTAGCATACTGGAGACCAGTTTAACAAATTACATGTCATAGTACAGCCCAGGAATCTTCAATTGGCAGCTTGCTGTTTAGATGTGGCCCATGATACCTTAAATCTATCAAAATTTTGTGGCTTGGGAATGCCAAACAACCACGGCCTTTTCCATCCATAAAACCTGGCACTGTAAAAGGAAAAATCTCTGGCCTCTACAGTATGTAGACTATGCAGTTGATCTCGAAGTGCAGTACACACCACCAACATGATCACTTGTTGCTCAATAGTCGATTATTTATCACAGGAAAATAAGTAATTTTAAAGAAAATTGGACAATTTTAAAGGCTGTTTTCTCTCTTCAGCATGTTTTCACTTAAAATTTGATAATTATATGCTAAGAACCTACACACATTGAAAGTTCACCAATTTCTTTGATCTAACCTACACAAAATATACGGCTCACCTTGAAAAGTGGTCACTCCAATATGGCCACCACAGCTGACTTCCGGCTTCACTTTTTGAACATTAGTTGCTCAATCCAGTCCTATTTTTCAGATCAGTAGTACAGCCCACAGCACCTCCTCATTCCCCAACCTCATCAATATCTTCCCTGGAGCCTACATATGTGACAACATTAACCAAGGATTGCTCAAACTCTGCAACAGGAAAAAGAAAGTCACCAACTACAGTGATTCCTCATATACCAGCTAAGTATTCTAAGTCAAAGGCTGAAATGTCTTATGCTGTCGATACATTGTTGGTAAAAACTCTAAAAGATTTGCAAGGTCCTCCCTCAAGTACCTGTTGGTGTTGTTGATGAGGATGAAGATACATTGTTTTGCAAGAGCCTTGTACCAGTGCTAAGAAAGTTACCTGCAAGGAAAAATAGACTTGGTGATGTATAGTAACTACTGTAAATAGGTAATATCTGTTGTCTGGTTTGTAACTTTGTTTCTTTATTTTTACAACTTAGCTAAGTTACAAAAACACACTTAGCCAAAATGTTGAAGTGATATTTAAATGTTACATTTCACATTACGTTATAAATATATATATATATATATATATATATATGTATATATGTATATATGTATGAGTAAATTTCATCTTACTGAGTGTAGATGTTTGTAAGCTTGGATATATTTATGATGAAAAGCTTGTTCTCAAGCTTTATCTCAAGGTTGAAAGAGTAAAAGAATAAAAAATCATGCATGAAAAGGTTAACCCTTTAACGCGTGAATTTTTTTTCTTCAGTACTTTGTTCTGTCTTTGTTTTTCGTTTGTTCCAGCTCTCACTGGTTCTTTCGTTCTTAGGTATCCGATATATAGGACACTCAGGTTAAAGGGTTAACGTGATATAATGCGTTTTTCACTCAGTCTCCAGAGATTCGAGTAGCAAAGGGCATGGCGACCATGTAGGTTTGCCTGACAAAAGACGATAATCGAAGTTCTTCTATTAAGAAACTCCAGTATGGTGGCTTTGACGTCAATTGAAAATGATTTAACGGTTGATACGTACAAGTAACCGAGAAGACATTACTCCATATCACTACACTGATTGAAGCTCCCCATATTCATGGAAGCAGTAATCTAGCGAACTTTCTCAAAGCAAAATTTGAGGCCATTGTTCAAGTTAAAAACAAGGGCAGCCGAATGATTTTAGTTACGCAAATAGTCATGTTAAAAGACTGACCTCAGTTCTCTCATCCATTTCTCGTTCTCCCATATTCTCTTCCCCAGGTGCCGTAACTTCTCTCAGCGTGGTCACACCAAAACTTTTTAGGCTCTGAGGCCACGAAAACCGGATGTCCTAAATACTAAGACATCCGGTTTTTAATAATCGAACCGAGTTCATATAATTTTTATTCGGTTTATTGTATTCAAGCAGCCAATCATATTGTGAGATGTCTGTGTCTATGGAAATCTAAACGTTGTCATACGGCAGAGCTAAAATGTGACGGGGATCTGGTAATGAGAATGACTCTCCCAAACTTCCCCTAGTGTTCATATTTTACATGTAAAGGACGAGCCCGAGTTTTCTTTGAGCAGATAGACGAGGGTGAAGGACACGCTGACTACCGCTCATGGAAAACGAGCGCGAGTTGTCGAGTAGTTTTTGGTGTAAATTTGCCGTCTTACCAATTTAAATATAACAGTAAGATCAGCATAGATTGGATTATGGATTACTGATTATTGTTATTCTTTTGAAATCGCTCTTTTAACTGTAGTGATGTTCTTTTGTTTACATCAAAACATAGTAAATGAACGTTCGGTCATCAGAAGGTTGCGGGTTCGATCCCCGTCTGGGGCTCAGAAATCGTTTTCCTGAAGATACAGCTTGACGAACGTTCATCTATCATTTCAAGATATCTCTAAGCTCCCACATTTCTAAAAATAAGGATAATAAGTTGTAAGATAGCTCGTGAAATTCAAGGATTTGTGACATAAAACGACAATTTTCAACGTAGTAGAAGCACGGAAAACGTTTTATATTTCCTGAATTTGTTTATATTGTAAATACGAACTGTATTTAAACTACGTTGTTTATTTTCCATTTTTCCACCCTTTCTATTTAATAGTGCACTATACAAATGAAGGGAAAGCGAAGTATTGGGAAAAAGAATACCATAGCCAAGCACAAACTATTGTTGAAGAATTTCGACTTCGAAAACACGCCAGAAACGTATGTCAATAAATACATTTACATAACTAGAAACAAAGCTGGGTATGGGAGTTAACGTACTTATTACATTATCCAAAGAGTGTTTATGCACTTTGGTTGGGGTTACGTTAAATTTCCTGGTGAACTTACCAGAAAATAGAGAGTCCTCTCAGAAATCTTTTACTCGTCAGTAAAAATATAGAAAAATTGTTGTAAGGCTCTTTAAACCTGACTAGGTTAGTCTATAAAAGAGACTTGGTTTCTGCAGGCTGTGACAACAACCACCACCACTCAAACTGTCGCAGTACACCATGGCCACTGGTATGGAGCAAGACAGGATTAGTTTTCATTTAGTACAACGGTTCTAAACCTTTTTTTGGATTGAAGCCCGCAGTCTCATAATGAAACCTGATGTCGCACCCTACTGAGCACAGTCAACCCCAGTTCTATGCCCACGCCAGCGCCTAACCCTTGAGCAATACCGGACTGAATAAATGTAGTATATCGTTGTTTAATTCAGTAGTGCTGAGTTAGTGTTAGAATTTAACACTGAATGGCTATAAGATACTTTAAAATGTAGTGGCGGTGAACGACAATTGAACGCCTATCATTTGCATCGAATGCCCGCCTCTCTGCTGCCTTAGTCCCATCGCCCCCCGACGTTTTCTGAACACACACTGGGAGGCTGTACCGCCCCTACTGAGAAACGCTGATTTAGTGGACTTCATTCCAAAACAAGTTTTCTTTGCCGAAGATCGATTGTACTGGAAAAACCCGGAGTGAAAGGAACCCGACTTACAGTTAGCCTAGTTTACACAGAACTGCAACAGATAGAGATTAAAGACCAATCACAGCAGAATTTTGTGGAAAAATACAAAATGAATGGACCAGTTGATGAAGGTAAGCGAAGACAACTGCGTGTGCTAACGTGTGAGCGTCCAACTGACGTCATTTAATTCCAACTGGAGATACTTATACTTTTGTTATATCTGCAGTTTCTGGTGTAGTATTGGTTGTTGTACATAGTGGTTCAAAACTTCTTCCCATGGATTCTGATGGCTTCAGTGACCCGTATTGTATTATAACAGCAAATAAACATCTGGTAAGCTTAATGTTTCTTGCATATCCACCTTTACGATTGCTTCGAAAATTTTGTGCAATGCGACTTGTTGGTCAACTCAAACCCGCACAGAGTTAGGAGGCAATTGGGGCAGTTTAATTGCTTCGGACCCATTGCACCAAAGAAGGCTCCTAATTATATGCATTTGTAAAATGCATGGCCGGTGAAGGTTTTGAAGGCTGGGCCTATCAAAGTCTCTCAACGAGACAGGGTTTATCACAGGTTTGGACTGCAGTTTTAGGATAAATATGAGTGCCCAGCACAAAACGAGGAATAAAGCCATGACTAGGATAAAAATGAAGCTTTATCAAGTGTTCTAACGTTTCGTCGCATCACGCAACATCATCAGAGTAGAGATATAATTACAGTTTACAATGAATAAATAGATAGCTATTATTAATTATAATATTGTTTTTCTCGCGAGCAATTCAAGAAACTCACATTTTTCAGTTAACGAGTGTCATTTTCTTTTTAATGGTTTCCTTTACGAACAGATAGATAATATTACCGTGGGCTGCCCCCTTGGCTCCCTTTTCACTGATATATTTTCATCATTTCATGAAAGAAGTTGGCTCAACAACTGTACCCCTGACTTTAAGCCCTCATATTATCGACGCTATGTTGATGACTGTTTTTTATTATTTCATTCTTCAAATCATGTTCTTTTATTTCTTGATTTCCTGAATCATCAACATCCTAATATTAAATTTACTTCTGAAATCGGATCCAATAACACGCTTCCTTTTCTAGATGTCAAAATCACACGCTCCGATCGATCATTTTCGACTTCAGTTTATCACAAGCCTACTTTCACTGGCTTGTTTACCAACTTCGACAGTTTTATTCCTCTTCCTTACAAAAGAAGTTTAATTTTATTTTTATTACACCGTTTCTTTAACCTTTGCTCTAATCATGAAAACTTTCATAAGGAACTTGACAAATTCAAAAAAAATTTAATCTTAATGGTTATCCCACTCTTTTGATAAGTGTGTTTGCTTATTTTTGGATAAAGTTTTCGTTTCAAGGCCATTGCTTCACAATGTTTCCAAAAAAGTTTTGTATTTCTGTCTTCCTTTCACCGGCACTCACTCTCTTCAAATCCGCACACAAATTCTTAGTCTTTGTTTTTCCGCCTTACCCCACGTTAACATTCGTTGTGTCTTTCGTCCAACCAGACGTCTTTTCCACTTTTTCACCTTTGATGACAGAATTCCCAAAGGTCTGAGGTCTCATGTTGTCTACTCTTTTACATGTGAATGCTGTACCGCATTGTGTGTGGGTCAAACGACTCGAAATTTACACACACGAGTCTAGGATCATTTGGGAATCTCTGCCCTTACTGGCAAAAAACGTCTTAATCCTTCACCGTCTCGCGTTCTGTCACATCTTTCCGAAACTGGCCACTCTGCATCTCTTGACGATTTCAAAATTCTTTCTTCTTGCACTTCAACCCCTGAACTTTTGATAAGAGAACGCCTCTTATCTCAAAACTTAAACCATCTTCAAATGGCAATCTTAGCTCTGTTCCTGTTTTGTTATTTTAATATTCTTAACACTGTTATTTCGTATTTCCGACTTATAACTTCCTGTAATATAATACCAATATCTATCTATTTATTCACTGTAAACTGTAATTACATCTCTACTCTGATGTTGCGTGATGCGACGAAACGTTAGTGCACTTAATAAAACTTCATTTTTATCCTTGTCATGGCTATATTCCGCGTTTTGTGCTGGGCACTTATATTTATCCTAAAACTACGATTTCCATCTGGCTCCTCGCTGGCTACAGGCTTGGACTGGCCATTGTGCCATCGCGCCACGGAACAATGGTTGACTATTTTTACATGGCACAATGGCACAATGGCCAGTCCAAGTCTGGGTTTATCAAGATTCAACAGACAACAAAATTGAAATGGATTAAAGGAGAAAAATTTAATGTAATTTTCGTAATTATAGATAGATCGATAAAACCTTTATTCCCATAGGGTAATCTCATCAGACAATAGACTGTCTATTGTCGAAGAAAGCCCCATATTAAAATGTTATATGCCTACTAAATCATAACATGCCTCAATACTATAAACGAAAATTAATGAGAAAAATAAATAGTTAAAAATAAATACACTGAGAACACTTAAAATAATTAAAAACCTTACAGCCATTATAGTAAAAAGATTTTTTTGGCAAACTCAGTCCTAACTCTTCACAAATGTAATAAATTGCTCTGTCGAGTTGTACGTGTAACAATGTCACGATTAAAAGTAAAACAATTTTGTAAAAGTTGCGGAACATGTCCCAGTAAATACTTGTTAACTAAACCAAAAGCATGTAAATCACGCAGACGTTCCAAGAATTCTCATCATAATTTTTCCAAGGCCTCTGCATCCTGTTCATACTTCACCACAATCCTGGCTAAACGTTCAGTTCATCCGCATCCAATATGTTACAGCAACCCCAAGCGGAGTAGCTATAGTCAAAAATTGAAATTATATATTATCTTCTTTAGATTAAAACTACTGACCACGTTCCTAATAGCACCAACCCGGTGTGGGAAAGCTTAGTGGAGTTTCTTGTGATAAACTTTGATCAGGTCAGTGGGCAACAAATTTCCCATTCCTTGTATTAATATATATCAAGCTGTTGGTGTCTTTTTTTAAGGACCCAGTTAAACAACACCAGATTGCTTTTCGTATCCGATTCCGTTGAACTAATCCTATCCCAAAAGAGTACATTTCTTTTCGTGGTTAACTTTATCATTCACTTGGAGCTGTCTTCCGCCCGTATGAAGTTTCATCTTTTCTCTTTTCGGCTGATTTCCATCAGGTGTAAGAAAATCACTCACCAGCAGTCTTCTTGAAGACCACGTTAATCTAGACAATAAACTTCAACAAGTCGCTTAGCGAATATCTTATCGATATATCAGGTCAAATTTCCTTACCTTCCTCATCACAAGTTCCTGCAATTCCTACATATCAATACCTTCAGGTCTTGGGACGAACCCTTTGCTGGGAATCTCTTTGGATGGAATATTTTTCCCCTTATCAGATTTTGTTTCAGCAAAAACTAGCGATTAAATTTTTGCGCAGGTGAGAAAGGATTTGTGAAAGTTTTACAGAAGTGGACTTCCGCAAATCTTCCCATGATGAAGGGGTAATTTAGTCGTTAATATGCCTCAAGTGGTGATATCTCTTCGTAATACTGCAATCTCCGAGGAAGATGTTGAGAAACCTTAGCTACGAAGGAGAAAACCGGTTGATATGTTTGATTTCCCTACGCGGTGTATGCTGAAGGAAAAAGGTCTTTTGCCACCTTGATTTTCTTCATTTTCCTAATTAGTGATGGATATTTGTCACCAGACAAAGGATTTTTCGTTTCCTAAATCTCCCTCATGTTTCTTAGCAGAGCATTTAGGAGACAAAAACCAAATTTCCCTCTTATTTGAGCAAAGAGGAAAATTAGTTGAGAACAAAAGAAACCGAGGTGATCATGGCATTACGAAAATAATTGATAAGTTCTTTTTTTACCAGATCACATTATCTTTCTTGGTTTATGATCGAGACAATAACTGGCAAAGCAAGTCAGACGACTTTATGGGATCTTGTAACGTTCAGCTTTCTCTTGTAAGTATGTTTATCCCGAGTTGATAAAAATAAACCTATAGAAACATTTAATTTATGCTGTAAACTCTGTCGCTTGAAATTAGCTGGTTAAAAAAAAATAATACGCCGCATTAATCCAAGACTGCCAGAATTTAACTGATGCAATGGACTGAGGGCATGCAGTCCCAGAAAACTTTGAAATCTTGACATCTTGAAACACCATTTCTAGCAATCCCAGACGACAGTTTCTGTCAAAAATGCTTGGTAAATTGATCGTCGTTTTGTGCTTGTTTTTTATAAAAAATGCTACTGTAGTGAAAGACAAAGTATCGTAATTTCTCAAACTGAGACATATTCATCGTGACGAAGTTTGAGAAATCCGATATTACTGACTTATGAAAAAGCAACCAGTCTAATTCATGCCCTGGTCATTTTCTCCACCTGTTTACCACTGGCGCCATTTTTTAACTGGGTCTCCGAAGGATGTCAGCACTTTTAGAATTTGGCAAAAATATCTTCCTGGACTACTTATTCCTTGATGCAGATGTCAAATTCGGGATTTTTTCCATCCCGACGGCATGTAAATCGGGATATGGGATTTTCAAGCAAAATCCGGATGGTTGGACAGTCTGTAAGCCTTTCCAAGTCTCCGCCAAGCTATAGGAACTTGACTTTTAGAGAATCACCATTCAGGTTTTCGAAAGTTGTTTTATATTAACAAACGGAAAATTGCTGATTGTCTCTGTGCTGTGATGGAAACATTTATGACATCACGTCCATCGGAAAAATGCTTGATGGAATCACGGGACATAGCCCAGCGTTTTTAGATATTTTTCGGTTGGCTTTATTCCAATCCTCGTGACGTCATCCTCTGTTCTCTAAGATAAAATGAAATGTCTTCACCGTGTCTCTGTAATCTCAGAGAAAATGAGGCTCGTCCAGTCAGAGCCTGCGTAGGGTGAGTATTATTTTATAATGACAAAGAGCGTGAATTGTAGTGGCGAAGTTGGTGTACCAGTCTACCAGATAATAAAATATCGACTAATGAAATATACACCAAGATAGCAGCTAGGAAGTCTAGTCGTAAAGACCAAAGTAAAGTAAAGAGTTAAAGTAAAGACCAATGTCTGGTGGTAAAGGCAAGCTCAACAGTTGAGGTTGAAAAGTATGTTCTGCACATTATGCTTAGATTTTTTTCCAACTCGTGTTTTAAAATAAATAATATATCCATCAGGTCGAGTGAACTGGTTTCCATATCCATTTTTAAAAGCTCGACTAAATTACCTGAATATCGTTTTTTTCAGGAAAATCCCGTCAAGATTCGGCAAGAAGTTGAACTACTCTACAAGATATTTGGTGGCAAAGGCTCGAAGGACGCTGTTATGAAAGCAGGCACCATTTGTGTATCTGTCGTGTTCAGACCTGTTGCTTCTGTTGCTCAGTCAGGTATAAGAATATTGATTACTTGTTACATTGAGAGATATATATTTTAGAAATGTGGGATAAATTCGCGAAGAATATTCGCCGAAAACATCGGAGGAGAAAAGTAAGCATGTCTTTATCACTTATAAAGACACGACACGGTTATGATTTTCCTTTGTGTTTTCCTCATGGATTATTAATGAGTTTCTGAATCGTTCTTAAGACGTGCCTGAACCTGCAAGTTGTTCTGTTTAGATTAACTCAGAAATTTTCCCGCTAAAACGTGCCGGTCTATACGGAAAACTTGTTCCATGGCTTTGCAGCCAGTCAGCACGCTTCATTTGCAAACAGACCTGAAAACGACCCCAGCCATACATTTCGTTTTATTGCACATTCATTACTTACTACAGATGTCAACCTAGATGAAGATAGATATGTTTACCCTGATGCTGAAGCTAAAGCTGATACAGAAACAGCCCCAAGGACCAGCGGTTACGGACACAAACATGCATGCACAGACACTTGAACACACGGACGTACGGACTCATGGACATGAGGACATGAGGACAGTCAATCATACTGACAAAAGCACCGATAGGGACACTGCTCACAAACACAGATACATACAGGCAAAAGCAGGGAATAGATATATATAGAGACAGACAGACAGACAGACAGACAGATAAATAGATAGATTGATTGATTGATTGATTGATTGATTGATTGAATTGATTGAAAACTTTTATTTAATCACGGTTGTTACATCAATTTTAACAATTGGTCTTCCTGTAAGCCGTGAAAATAAATAAATACCTAATATATACACATATATAGACACACAAAAAAAAATTTACATATATTTTTCGCTCATTAATTGATGCAGATTACAAAATGTCAGTTTGTTCTTAAATACATTAATAGAAGTTATGCATTTTAATTCGTTGGGTAACAAGTTCCAGAGTTTGGCACCAGTGAAAGCAAAACTATTTCTATAATAATCGGTCTTACAGACAGGAAGGTCAAAATTTAATGCCGATTGTCTTAAACAATAAAACCTTGAGCCGGCATTTTGACAAAAAATCTCTTGCAAATACCTTGGTGTCAAACTATTCACAATCTTGAACATCATCAAAGCTTCCTGTTCAAGCCTACGTTGGTATAGGTTTGACCAACCAAGTTTTTTTAATGTTTCATCGTTGCCATGTGTCAAACAAGTGTCCCCTGTTATAACATTGGCAGCTCCATTCTGTAGCCGTTACAATTTCTTACTTAGTTCAGATCCAATGCCATCCCACACAATACTACAATAATCAAAATATGGCATTATTATCAACTGATATATTTACATAAATTTTCCATGTTTAAATATTTACTAGCCTTTTTTAATATGACAATAGAAGTTACAACCTTCTGAATAATACTATTAATATGAAGTTCCCATGTTAAGTGGCAATCAATCGTCACACCGAGACATTTGGTTTGGTAAACCCTACGAAGGAATACACCATTTATATAGACAAATTTGATATATCGTCAATTATTGTAGCAATACGTTGACGAGAACCTATTATCATATATTCAGTTTTCAGTATATTCAAAGTGAGTTTATTTGCTAAAAGCCACGTAGTAACGCACTTCAGGCCGTGGTTCATCTCTTTCTGTAAATCATTTACGTCACATGATGAAAAAGTGAAATTCGTATCATCTGCATACATTCTTCCCCGACCGTATTTTAAACATGTAGTAAGGTCATTGATATAAATAAGAAAGAGAAGTGGACCTAAAATCGACCCTTGAGGAACTCCACAGTGAATTCTCACACTGTTAGAATACACACTGTTAACAAAGCAACGTTGTGATCTGTTTGACAGATATGAATAAAACCACTGCAGGGTTGAGTGCGAAAATCCAAAATATTTCAGTTTAGTCATTAATACAGAGTGATCGACTGTATCAGAGGCTTTTTTTTAAATCCAAAAAAATGGCACCGTTGACCATTCCTCTATCAATATTGAAACACCAATCATTAGTCAAATCTAAAAGAGCTGTAACCGTGGAATGAAGTGATCTAAATCCAGATTGTTTAGAGTTGAGTAATTTAAACCTTGTAAGGTGTAAATAAAGCTGGTTATAAATTTGTCTCTCAAACAGGCGAGCTATAGCTGAAATGACCGATATTTGTCGATAATTGTTTAGATCAGCTTTATCACCAGACTTAAATATTGGTACGTCTCTGGCAGTCTCCCATTCAACGGGAAAATATTAGACTCAATAGACTTATTGAATATTTAGCTAAGTCTTCATAAATTATATTAGCTGATATCTTAATTATCTTGTTTGAGATACAATCAAGGCCGGTGGCTTTCATAGTATTTACATTTGATGTAAGATTCAACAGATTCTTGGGCGAAATTCTTTCCAGTTGAAAAGTACTCTTGCAACGAGATAAATAATTATCAGGTTTTACAGATGAAACTTGTCGGTCTGAATCCAAATTTAGGCCAACAGTTGCGAAATGTTTATTAAACTGGTTGGCTATTTTTAAAGGATCCGTAATTTTAATCGATGAGCTGTTCACAATTTCGTGTATCTCCGTTATGTCAGATTTTTTCCCAATTAAATCATTCAATGTTTTCCACGTTTTACGTGGATTTTTGATGTTTTTTTCAATAGAGTCTTGAAAGAATTTGGCTTTGGTTTGATGTACAATCTTGTTAACCTGGTTGCATTTTTTCTTATACGCAATCCAATCCTCATTATTACCAGTTAGGCATGCTTTTCTTTTTAAAACATCTCTGGAATATATCTGTTACTTGAGTGCGGATGAAATCCACGCAACAGGTTTGTTTCTTGATCGTATTGTCCGCATTGGAACATGTTTATCCACTATTCCAATAAAAATAGTTCTCCAGGAAGACCAGGCCATATTAACATCGTCGATCTCATCAAGATCCGGTCAATTGGCCGTAGACAAATCTTGGAGAAATTTTTCTTTGACAAACCGTTTAAACGATCTAGTTGTTATAAACTTTGGCTGCTTACGTGGAATTCCAATTTTACGGATAGCATAAATTATACAATGATCACTAATCGATAGTGGAGAAATACCGGATTTTATAATACGGTCATTATTGTTAGTAATATCATAGCTGTACCTCGTATTTCTTTGTTTCATGAGGTGCGATTACTGACTAATTTACCTCATTATTAAAACATTAGGTACGATTAGTTTCTAATCGTACCACGGGACGATTAGTTACTAATCGTACCTCATGTATATGCATAACCTTATATGATTTAAACCGATTTAAACCGTTTTATTGTCTCGGCAGCTATGATATTACAAAGTAATAGCATGGCATTCAGGTCCATAAGTGATTAAATGTCCCTCAAGCCTCGAGTGGTTTAATAAAAGTCCCTCGGCGCTGCGCGCCAAATTCCTTGTTCGTAGAATCATTCAAATCAACATTGGTGACTTGGTTAGATTGAAGCGCTTTATCCTCACTTACTAGTCTCAGAGCTGTGAGAAGACTATCGCGCTCTCCTTCCAGGCGTCTGATCTTGTCGAGTAGGTCTTGATATGTGGGAATTTTTCCAGCAGCATTAGACTTAAGCACCGTCTCAAATTCAATGAATTTTTGTTTTAGTTCGTTAATTTCAACTGTGTTTTTCCTGCAACATCCACAAACAGCAGCTTGTCAAGGCATGTCAACAGTATTAGACTTTATGCTTTCGCCTTCGCCTTCGCCTTCAATCTCGCTCGGCGCCACATGCACTATGTCATCTTCGACGTCAGACAGAAAATTTTCATCAGCGACTTGTTGTGCTGAATCAGAAACAAGTTCCTCAATATGTCTTTTAATTCGTTCATTATTAGGGCCTTGTAAGACCAGCGTTCTTGTACCTGGATAAAAACAAAGTGTGGCACTTGGTGACTTCAAAATATGAAAGCCGCCATTATTAGTCGTATAGGACCATTTTCCAGATAAATTTAATTTCGTTTCAACGAACGATTTGAGGTCCTCAAGCTCACCATTCCACTTAATTCGTTTCTTTGAACCATTGAGTTGCAGAGTCATAGGATAAACGTCTTTGTCGTTTGATTTTGAGGTCATTGACCCCCAGATGTATCATCTCCTTCCGCGTCTGACATGTTGGATGGATAGATAGATGATAGATAGGTAGGTAGGTAGGTAGGTAGGTGGATATGGATATGGATATAGATATAGATATAGATCTTAAAGTGGTGGTCACCTATTGCATATTAGCCACGTGCTTTAGTAAAAACTGTTCTGAAACATTTCAGAATCTCTGGACTTTTTGCAATGTGAAGGTGTGAACGATGGCGAAGACTTACCAGGAGTCAATGTAAGTTGATAAACAAGGTAATCGATGATAGAATTGGCTTTTCTCCGACTAGTTTATCCAGAGATGTACCCAGGGCTATGGTGTTGTTCGGACCACCATATCGGAATGACTAGCGACTTTTGAAGTAGACTATTATGTCAGATCGCCAGAGTTAGTCAGTGTGGATTATAATGTGGAGACGATAGACTACTAGCCAAGTCTAATCCACACTTTGACTCATTCCGCGCGAGAGCTCTCCCTTGAAGAGTAAGATCGTGTGGCGTTAACCAGGGTAGAATGATAGAAGTCTTATTCCGCTGGAAAGAAGGTAAACGTTAGCAAACCTAAACAGAGGCAATGTAAACCTTTATTCCATCATTTGTGATATGCTGGAATAATCACCAAAATTTCAGCTTTCTGGGTTACACCCCTGACTTGTGTAAAGATAAAATGTGCGGCCCCGACATCTTCGGGACGAAAATTTGGCAATCCTTACATAGCCTGATCCAAGGACGAGAGCTGATGAGTAAAACCAACTAGGTTGATCATGGTTGAGCTATCGAGTCCACAGGGATTGGAGGCGAGTTTTTATCCAATTTAAGTGCACGAAATATTCTCGCGACAACTTAACGCTATCCATGAGGATGGATGTGCAGTGTTTCAATTCTATTTCAGAATCATCCTCAGGGTATTATGAAATGATAACTTCACAATTAACCTACACTGCTAAAGTCAACGGAAAAATGTTGACTCGAGCGGGATTTGAACTCGCACCTTCATATCCCTAAGGTGCGAGTTCAAATCCCGCACGCGTCAACATTTTTCAGTTGACTTCAGCAGTGTAGGTTAATTGTGAAGTTATCATTTCATAATACCCTGAGGATGATTCTGAAATAAAATTTAATTTAGCATTTCTTTATGGTGATGAAATCCCTTTGAGCACGAAAATGGCTGTACTCGAAGAATTTCGAATTGAACCAAAGTTATTAGATATTCTTAGTTTGAACAATATATTTACATCTTATACTTGTGCTGTTTAGTTTTTTTTTTCTTTCGTTCTCATCCTATCATAAGAAACGCGTTGCAAATAATCGCCAGAACTTAAGGGTTCACGTAATTGTCACGAAGAACTGTACATGACAAATTTTCTTCTGATATTTATCCTAAGATAAATGGCAAGCCACACACATTTAATACCATGTCTAAAACCAGGAAACAAGTTGAAGAAATGTTGCTACTAAGAGGTAATTAAACACTTTCTTGCGATATCTATCTTGTGATAAACAATCATAGATTTATAAATTTTTGTATACAAACTAAAAAGTTAGGATGTGGATCTGCAAAGAAGTACTGAACGTTTTATTTGCCAACGGGAATCTCAAATGGTTATAAATATAACGTTTCATAACATGGTTCTTACGTCTTTAACGTTTCCTTATAATTCGTATTGGTAATCGTATCATTTCCAATTCAATTTGAAATTAATTTGCACTAGTGTGCTTTGCAAAGCTTGGCCAGAAATTGAGGATGGGCAGCGGTTTAATCTGGGGTGCAATTTCAGAACGCTTTATTTACGAGGATATGCTAATGGCAGGTTTTAAATGGAGAAATTTGATTTTAAATAGGTAGTTTGCACGTGACATCATGGTAGCCATGTTGGTACAACTTTTACCGAAGGATTTAACGTTTATTGTACGTGGCATGAAGCATGGTAGCCGTATCTTTGCCCTTTAAACTCAAGGGATTGTTTGCAAATCGTCAATGAAAATTTAAAGGCCCAGCCGGTGTAACATCAGACACCATGAAATCAAATCAAATTACGAAATTACGAAAGTGAGTTTTACAAGGAACCAAATCAAACAATTTTACTAGCATTTTTTTTTAAATTTTAACACAAAATCGTAATTATCGACCAAGTGTTTTGCTTGTTTGCGCTATGTTCGGTACTTATATTGTTGCTTGATGGATTGATTTACATATATTCTGCATGAGACACAAAATCCATAACATTTCAAGACGTTTGGGAACCTGTTTCGGGACGTGGAAATCTGTAATTTTTGCGTTTAATTTTATATTACCAAATGGTACTGTGATAATAAATTGGCCTACTTTATTCAATGTATTAGCGCATTTGCCCTTTTCTGCGTCGTGTAACCTGTCAGCCAATTAGAATTTAAAATTCTTTTCGCGTAAATTATTAATGAAGAAAATACAGCTGAGAAACTAAAAGTTGTAAATTTGGTATAAAATTGTCCGGATTTTCCTCAACATTCTTGTATCTCCAAAATAATCGGTAAACAGGGTCATTTAGATGCCTTCGTATCACTAGTAATGCGTAATATTCGCATACAAGCACTATGGCTTTTACTTGGCCTCTCCTTGGAAATCCAATGTACAATTACCGCTCATATTCTATCGATTTTTCACACCATTCTTTCTTTAATTCATTCAGAACGAGGAGCGTTGGTTTTGTCAATTTTGCAGGCCCGTAATTTAGTTGCCATGGACCACAACGGTAAGCCAACGAACTGTAAAACTTTAACGTTTTTGCTGATCTGCCCGTTGTCTTAACTAAGCCCGACATTTCCATTCCGAACACTTTCGGCAGGGTAGAACAAAAATTTTCCGCAATCTAAGTCACTGTTACTGTAATTTTGTGCTACCTGGAATTTGCTTGAATTTGTTCAGAACTTTCCGTATTTTCAATGATTTCGTAGGGCATTTACCGCTTGCCCCCCCCCCGCCTCGTACGCCTGTGACACCAATAAAATGTCTGACAACTTTCTAGTGACAGTTCCAGGGGGGTGCAGGACACTTTCACGCATGCAAAAAATTTGCTTAAACTTGAATCGTAATGAACGTGGCTGATTTGTATTCCATGACCACTATTTATGCATAAAAATGAATTTTCAATGAAAAATGTAGGACATTTTATTTCTCATATTTTTTTGAATCATGAAATCTGAATATTCCATTATCTTAATTATTTTCATTTTTTTGCCTCAAATGTAATCAATACCTGAGTCAAGGTGTCGAAAGCTAATAGCTATTAACACGGAGTTTGTATGAAGTAGAAGTAAATGTTCCAGCGTCTGAGTTAAGCTCTTTAAAACTCAACCGAAACCCAGGCGCGGATCCAGACTGTCGCGAGTGTCGCTTAAGCGACACTCGCGACAGTCTGGCAGACACTCGCGACAGAAGTGTACGAATTCAAGATATTGCACAATACAGAAAATCACTACAGTTCCCTTCGAGTGAATGGGCAATAGACGAACTAAAGTAAAGTATTCTGACACAACCTGCAAGTGCATGAAATAAACCATTTCATGACCCGAATGGCATAAAATTATATTATTCACCAACGCCTTCATTGTTTACGTTAAAGTATTATGACTATCATGTGTCACACTCGTGCTCTGTACACGCAAGCTGCAGGTTGATGCTAACTGTAGCTCAGATTTTACGCCAGCTACAATGCTTTATCTTGAGCCAATCAAACATAAGATGACTATCTTTCAAAAATGGCGGGATCGACAGTGATTAGGGTCAAGCCAATCAGATGTCTAGTTGACCATTGCTCAGATATGGTGGGAGCGACAATGAGTCCGCTCAGCCAAACGGGTGTTTAGTTAACTGTAGCTTAGCAATAGCCGAAGCAACAGTCAATATTATAACATTTCTGTTCTCTTCTGCTTCGTCGCTTTCATTTTACTTGAAATGTGGTGTGAGTGTTTATCATTAAGTGAGCTCCTGATCCAGTCACGGACACGGTCAGTGTTTTTCACGTCAAACTCGTCTAGTGACCATTCATCACGATTCGCATCTGACAAGTTGTCGTGCAGCATTTATCAACGACGTGCGAAGGCAAAGAATTTGCTATCATATTTAGTCGGGGCGGGTTTCCACGTTTGCTGAACTGCAGTGCCTGGGCTGGACAACCAAACAATCGATCTGGTGATCGACTTCTGTGAAGTAAGTTATTAATGCAATGGTATTGGCGTAAGGTTTACGAGCACTATTTTTAAGCAGTGTTTATATGCAGCTAAGCTATCTTGCTTACCGCGCTACCCCAGTGAGCAGGATGGTTTCGGCCTAGCGTTTATGTGGGTGAATTTGATCTCGCATACCGGTATGATTTGACAATACAATTATGTGAAATTGTACAATTGTGTACAATTGTGCATTCTTTTGAAGAAGTCATTCACGCAAGCGTTCCAGCCCGGCTATTGAGTGTTTATGTGAGAAATTTTCTTCCCGTTCACCGATATCTCTCCACATTCAAACCAGATTTCGTTTACCGCGATAGCTCGTTTGTGCATAAAAGCAATGAATTTTTAAAAAGACAAACAACTATGCTGTGATATCTTGCTAACTAAGCTATTCCCGTTTAACGACCCAGCTCGCCTTACATATAAACAGCCCTTTGGTTGTCCCTTGCATTGCAGTGGATGCGAAAATGACCTTCTTGATTGTAAAACACGCAAAGGGAAAACAAACGTAGAACGCGTAGAGTTAGTAAGCTGCCATTATTTATCGAAGTTAGCATTACTCCTTCTTATATCTCAACATTATTTTATTACATAGAGTTCACAAAGCTACATATACATTACATCAATGATTGAAATGGGTTTTTGTTCCTTGGGTTTAAACGTTCTTGCGTCAAGTGCGTTGTCCCTTTCACAAACGTGATGCTTTAATGAACTGAGCATTTTTGTTTCATTTAAATGCAGTCATATGACTTTAAAAACCTGGAATGTCACATGACGTCACAAACTGGACATGAAGTGACGTCACCATATGACGTCATACTACCAAGCAATGGTCAGATTTCAAGCTGGATCAGCGCCTGAAACTAGTCGAGAAAAACGCAACTCTTAGACCTCTGGCTTAGAAATCGAACTCACGATCCTGTGAATCTAGTGCCGTGTTCTGTAAACTGACTTACCAATACTAGTACCCTTGGCAACAGCAGTGGCGTAGCGGGGGATGGGCAAAGTGAAGCAATGCCCTTTGCTGCCATAATAAGGGTACCCCAGATTGTGATGTCGTGATGTTGATTTTTTAGTTAATATTAAAATAATACCTCGAAGGCAACTGCTATTTTAACCCCCTTAATATTGCAATACTATCATTGACATCATTATTGTCATTTCTTCGAGTTAACCATGGGAAAATGTGGGAAGCCAAAAGTAAATTTTGCACATTTGCGCCGATAGTGCTAACTACGCCACTGCATTTTGGGTCTCAAAATCTATGATTCTATCGCATGTGAACTCTCCGTCGGAAGTGGTGGGTTTTCTCAGAATTTTCCAGTTTCCATTAAACAAAGAAAGTTGACCGGGTTAGTCACCTTACGAAAATTCCACGTGATTTCACGCCTGCGATTTTATGTGGTCATATGTTATCAAACGTGATGTGGTTTTTCACAATTTTGAGTTTTCACAACTTCATGTTACACATGTAATTCAATTTCACATTTTTTACTCATGTGGCTAGTATCTGATTCACATGTGATTCACATCTATTCGCATGTGAATCCACGTGTAAGATCCGACATGTAGAGTTTTTTTAAAGGTTTAAAATAAATAGTTAGGGAAACAAGCGATAAAACCGTAAATATAAATTGACTCTGTTTGGTCATTACGATTATAAAGGAAAGTAGGTGTAATCAGCCGTTAAAAAAGTAACGTTAAAAAAGTATTTTTGAGTATATGTAACCACTTACATATACTTAAAAAAAATAAGTTGTTTTTCTACAATGTTCGTTTTATAAGGGCTTTTCTCATGTCGGGCATCGTTGCGAAACAATTTTGAAAAAGCTTTTTCCTGTTGCTCTTTTGCTGAAAATATAAGAATGGATCCAATACTCAAACTCTAAGCGAAATAACACACTCATCAAAACTTCTATAATATACTAAACCAGACCTCTCTTCTCACTTCTTGCTTGTGATGAAAATCGATCTGCTAAATTTTTTGTCCCTGAATCTTACGTTGTTGAACACGGTTATGTTGCTCATAGGACTCAGTGATCCGTTTTGTGTTGTACTTGTCGATGATGAAAGGAAATTCAGAACTGAAGTTATAAAGGAAAGCTTGGAACCAACTTGGGACGAGTCATGCTCAATGCCGATGCTGACGAGCAACCAAAAGCTGTACATTGTGAGTACAATCATTCTCATGTGATTCTCACATGTCATTGCTTAGTTCCCATGCGTATTTTGGATTCCACCCCCAATCCCTTTACGTCCTACTGCCCTTCTATTCTCCCAACCTCGTAATCGAGTAGACAATGCTCTGTTTGTACACTTAAGCCTCGTACAAACTGGACGCGCGACACAACGCCGCAACCATATGCGGTAACCATACGCCGTAACACGTGGAAATTAGCACGATAATATTTTAATGGTATGGATCTATTTAATGCTATTTTCCCCGTCGTAGTGTTGGCATAACAAGTTCAGTGTATGAAAGATATCATTAAAATAATATGAAGCTAATTTTCAAGCGCTACAGTGTGAAAGAGCCGTAAAGTTGTAGCAAAAGGATAACCCATGTTGACACAAGCTCTAACTTTCTTCACTTTAAACCTTCAACTTACATCAGCGTGCATTGCATGACGTGCAGCACGTTTGTATTTGTGTTCAGACTTTGATGCGAGCTTTCTTCAACTTCAATAGTCTTACGCTCTATTCGCATGGTCACCAGTCCAAGATTATTTGGTTAGTTGTGTCTTAAACTGTATCCCTTTCCGAACTTATATATAGATGGTATAAGTCAAAACATACAATCATGTCTTGACTAGTTTAGTTTAACAATTGGATTTAAACTTACATTAACTTTCGTTCTCCTTTCGCTAGTATCGAAGCCTGCAAAGACAAAGTTAATTGATTTGTAGACTTGTGCCGTCGTCTGTCTAGGCTAAACATCGATCAACATGAATATAATCTTAATTTCTGTTTTTTAATATTCTAATCAATTAACCGTCCGGGGAAAAATAGTGACTTGTACATGTAACCAGTATCCTTTGCAAGCAGTTAAGTACATTTGTGCTTAGGCCAACCTTAAAACAAGCAAAACACAAGCTAAAACTGGTTGAATTTCTATTACTTGCATTCTGGTTTGACCAAGTCTTTATATTTTGTTTTTTTGAAGAATTCTTCAACTGGATCTAAAATAACGCTGACCTTTTCATTCACCTGGCGAAGGACTCCCAAGACCATTTCATTCGCCAACTTGCACCTTCTTTTATATTTTCTTTATTTTCTTCTATTCTAATTTTACAAAAATAACATCCATTTTTTTCCTCTCACAGAATGTATTTGATAAAGACGTTTTGAAAAATGATTTTATGGGTAAACTTTGTCTTACTCTGGTGGACATCTTAGAAGCCGCAAAGGTATTCACATAATATAGGATCCAGTTGTGCCGGGATGGGATGGAGTTTGGCCCCAGTCAGGCTACCCCGGGATATTAATTTTTGATTGCAATTATATGGTGAAAAATATTCCGACTGGGCGTGGAGAAATTAAGTTTGGCGTCAATTTATGTCGCCGAAGTTGGCTGAAGTAGGCCGAAGTGTTACAGAAGCGTCAGTGGAAAAGTGCTTTCAGTAACGAATGCCCGGTAACTCGAAACTTGTCCCGCCTTGCCGGTTCCGAATAAATGGAAGAAAAACATCTCGACAACGCGGGATCCCGCCTTATCGAAAGCAAGATCTTGCCAGTAAAAGGTATCCCGTCTGGCCGGGACAAGGCAAGCTTCGTAATCTTAAACTGATTTTAACAAGGCATTGATTGCAAATATTTTAGACCAACCACTGATGTGACGAACAAGAAAAGCATTTAAACACGGTTTTCCAATACGTTGATGCGATGATGATTGGTAATTTACGATAAAGTAAGAGAAAATGAAGATAAAATATACGCACTTAAAGAGGTATACACAGTTGCCAAAGACTGTTGGAACGTTTAGTTCTTAAAAGAACTGTATGAAACTTAAAGAAGTAAAATACTACGTAAAGAGTAGGCCTAAAGAATTAAGAAAGACCACGATGCATTTCGGCAGACCACTTATCTTGCATCGTGCTCTTTCTTACTTCTTCAGGCCTACTTTTTACGTAGTATTTTACCTCTTTAACCCTTCGCCTGTCCCGTGCATCACATATGACACACACTGGACGGTGAACGATAACATCAAACAAAGGCTAGACAGGCAAAGGGTTAAGTTTCGTACAGTTCTTTTAAGAACTAAACGTTCCAACAGTCTTTGGCAACTGTGTATACCTCTTTAGTGCGCATATTTCATCTTCATTTTCTTACTTTATCGTAAATTACCAATCACCATCGTATCAACGTATTTGAAAACCGTGTTTAAATTTGGTACCACGACAAAATCGCTGTTTTATTATTTGAAGAAAAGCATTGTTGCTTGGAATTAATGGAAAGTCGGAATGCGGTCTGAAATCTTTGGTTTCATTCCGGTCTTACGTAAACACTTGATAAAATTTTCATTCGGTAGCGGCTTGAATTCGTACTGGTCTCATTTATCACTCCCTTAATGAATAGCAATCTCCTGACTACGCAGTTGGGACAGACATGGAAAGATAAAAAAAGAAAGAAATAGGATAAGCGTGTATTATATCTCGCCTTATAACATAAATGAAAAAATTTCTCGAATCTGATTGGCTAAGAGCAGTGCAATTTCAAGGTAACACAGTGCAGAAAAAAGTAATACAGTAATTTGTACTGAATTACCTTTTTTTGGCACTGTATGACATTTTTCATGTATATTATTAATTGTTAATAGCATGACTTTCCGTGCAATTTGGAAAAACACACACTTGTGAGTTCTTCAAAGACCTCAAATAGCACTCGTCCTTCAGACTCATGCTATTTTGATAGTCTTTGAAGAACTCACTCATGCATGTTTTTTTCCAAATTGCACTTAAAACCATGCTATTACCTATACTAATTATCAAGGACCTTGACTAAGTGGCAGTTGTATAGTACACAGTATTGTCCAAACTCAACTAACGAGATAATATTCCAGTGAGGATATAGCTTGAACACAAGCAACTTATAACCAAAAAGTATAACGCTCCCCGAAATTTAATCAAGAATTTTTTAATGAGAACACACCTTTTTCCAAATCAGCAACCAAACTGCATTGATTCCTTTCACTCCTTGTTTGTTCACTTCCATTATTGTCGCAATATTTTTTACTCATCTTTTGGACAAACCTTTAAATCCATCGGTCAAATGTTTCAACAGTACGCGCCACACCTTCGATCGATAATTAATTTTATTATATCACTGTTATTGTAAGTATTAGTTATTTTGTAAACTAAGATATTTTCTCAATAATATGGTACTTGTTGAGGTCTTCCCCTGGTGACCGCCCTTATAAAAATTCACATGTCATTTCACATACAAAATGATATTTCATATGTGAATTGTTTCAATTCCATATGTGAAGTGAAAATTCCACATGTGAAATTAATTTTTATCTGTGAATCTGCCATTTCATATGTGCAGTGCAAGTTTCGAACACCAATGTTTCATATGTGAAATTTAGAACCAATTCATTTCACAAGTAAATTAGGTATTTCATATGTAAAGGCGTTCCCATCTCATATGTGAAATGAACATATAATTTGTGAAAATGTTCCAATTCCATATGTTTTTCACGTGTAAAATGACATGTGAAATTTTCGTAAGAGCGGTTCGATACCGTCAGAATCTTACACGGTAATTCTCTGAGCAAATGAGGTCTTCAAAAATTTCCTAAATTTCCAATTCGATAACTTAAATCTGCCGAAGACATAACTTTCGTTTTTATTTAATCGATTCATTAATATTACGAGATGACATATTGTGTTTATAGAACGAAGATCCAGTTTGGTTTACATTAAACGACATAGAAAGTGGTGAAATCCAACTGAGTTTTAAAGTTAATTCTTCAGACGACCAGGTGAGGTAAACTTTATGCTTAAACTCAGATAACCGTCACTTTGATACTGAATATGTGCATTACACTCATTCCACATTCAAAAGAATATCAAATGAGCTTAGAAACCAACAGGCAATAGCCGAGTGATTTTCGAGATTCTAGAGTGATGTTTTCTTGGCTTCTCGAGCGCCTCCGACACTATCGTAGCACTGGTTCTGTTTCTGGTATAAATAAATAGCAGATGGGGTTATGCAATATGGAGACATACCTACACGTTTTTATTCTCTGTGATGCCACATCAACGAAAGACATCTTCTAATCTACCCCCATCGTGCGTAAGTGTTCTTGTTGCTCCTATATGAAACCGGTGAATCATCATGTTTTTTAATTTTTTGTTTCAATTTCCCAGCGCAATCTGCAACTGTATTAAAAGTTTATTGAAAACCTGCAGTGTAATTCTATATATATATTTTTTTGAAATCCAAAATTCAACTTAAAGATTACTACGCTGCCGTTTATTTTTAATAATTGTATAATGTGAAGACTTCCATGACTAAAACATCGCTAAGAATTTCAGAACAGGTTAACGTGAAACGCGGAAGGAAACGCTTCAGTAATGTACGTTTACAGATGTTTTAAAAACCAACTTATGGAATAGTATAAATGAAAGCGAAGACATGATCGCGGGGACAGAATTGACAACTGTAAGGAACCTCCTCAAAATTAAATTGAAAGATAAGGACAATAAACTTAACTGGAGAAAAATGCTTCTTATGCAGCTACTTGAAGAAAAAAGAGGAAAAGAAGAAGTACCATGCAAGAGAGAGATATCTCTCCCTGTCCCTATGTCTCTATCTCTGTCCCTATGTCTCTATCTCTGTCCCTATCTCCGTCTCTCTTTCTCTCTGTCTCTCTCTGCCTCTCTCTCTATCTCGCTCTGTCTCTCTATGTGTCTCCGTCTCCGTCTCTTACTCTCCACGTGTATATGCGTGTGTTGGTGTGGGGTACTGATACGATGTGGTTGGTGTTCTGGCAAAGTTTAAGTCCTTCACTAAGGTGTTGCATTCCTCTTTCAAAGAGTTTATGGGGATTGTTGTTTTTCGGACAGACTGGTAGAGTTTGAGCTCAAGACTAGACAAACGTAAGCAGTAATTCAGTACTTACAAACATTTATGCGTAGTAAGGCAGTTATGCGTATTATTGTTTTTAGATAGCATCTTTGATGGAGAGCAAAACTAAGGCAGACACTCATTCTACCATTCCTGGCTCCATCGCCAAATTGCCTCATTCTGCTAATATGTTAACTGGTAAGGTTTGGTCTGTACACTCGCAAGTAGTGGATTGGGTAGATATGAGCGACGAATTGGCGGAAATGAGTGGCAATGTTGAGATCCTCTGTTCCTTGAACATATTGACTTAGTAAAACTGTCAGATATGGTGATATTTCACTTTTGTGAACCTACTATACGCACTACTACAAAAAATCACGCTTCGGATCTCATCTGTGGAAATGTGAGGAGATCGAAAGACTACATCGTATTTCAAAATTAGTGTTGAAAGTACAGAAGTGGATGTATGCATGGTAATATTTCTCATCTAAAGCCGTACCCTCGTAGTGCTGAATCACTTTATTGAATATAAAAGGTAGTGATAGAAGTGTTTGTGTTGATGGCATTAGCACAGACATTAGTAATCGTAGTGGTAGTACTAGCAGTAGCAGCGGTAGCACGCGTAATGGAAGCAAATGTAGAGACAAGGTAGCCCTAGTATGGTTCCTGTGGCAGTAGCAGCAGTAGCAATAGCGGTGGCAGTAATGATGACAGTAAAAGAGGCAGGGTTAATGACAATGCGAGTGACGATAGTACTGGCAGAAACAGCAGTAGCCCTAACTGTAACAGCGCTGATGGCTGAGGAATAGATAGCACAGTTAAAGGAGTAGCAGAGCCTGAGGTAGTGGCACTCTTAAGAGAAGCAATATAGCAGAAATAGTGATAATCCTAGCTGAAGATGAGGTTACGACATTCTCAGGAACAATAGCAGTGGCACTGGCTGTGGCAGTTGTAGCAGTAATAGTAGCTGTGGCAGAGGAGAAGAAGTACTAGTGGCAATGGAAGTGGCAACAGTGGCCGTAGCGATAGCAGCAGCAGTAGTAGCTGTAGCTCAGCAATCGGCTAATGAGAGTAGAATCTGCAACGAACACGTAAGTATATCAGGGTCATTAGCGGCACTGGAAGTAACATTTGTACCACAGAAGCAAAATAAAAATTCTGACGGTTCAATTGCATGATTGTTACAATGCCTTCTGTTTCCTTATATTCCGCTAATTAATTTATCATTACATTCCTCCAAGTGCTTGTTTATCCTTCAGAAGCCGAAGAAGAAATCGATGAAGTACCCGCAGTTCTATATGACTTCTCTGGGGAAATCATTCAGGGTGTCAATATTGAAGGTAGAAACCCAGCTAAATATTGCCCAGGAGAATGGCAGTACATGCACATATCGATAACTATTTCTTTATTTATTTATCTATTTATCTATTTATTTGTTTGTTTGTCTGTTTGTTCGTTTGATCGTTTTTTTTATTTGTTTGTCATTTATTGATTGATCACAAGATTTTTTGTAGCGCTTGCCAGCTCAAGTTATAAGAAAGTTACCTACCAGAGATTTGGGTTCTTACTATTGCTTTTATGTCACACTTTAAAGTTTGCTTCGAATTTGCTGAAACGGACCGACGGTCAACCAATTTCCACCTTCTTAACATATAGAGTAAATTGTATTGGTTGGCAAAGTTTATATCATTTAGTCTCAACACTCTTTGACAGAACACTGACGTATCAATTTTGGCTTGACAAAACATGAACGAAAATACGAAATATTTGAGCCGCGATTTTAGCAAACCTCAGGAATGTTTCCAACTTTATAGCAAGTTGCTGTTGATTTTGTCGAAGATTTTTGTGGAATAAGTTAAAAAACATTTCTTCTTCTGCAATAGGATCTTTCAGTTAGCTATTTGTGTTTCTTTGTAGATCGTGATCCAGTTACAGTTAAGGTGAAATTAGAAATGTAAGCTTAATTATTCATCCATCCGTCCGCCTGCTTGACTGTCCTTCTGTCTGTTTCTTTATCCATTTATTTGATATTTTAACCTTTAAACTGCTCCCAAACTATTTCAGACCACGCAAAAACAGATCTCGGGCAAGTTTACGAAGTAAATATGAAACTTATATCTTACTTAAAACCGATCCATTGACACCAGATGAAGGAAGAGTGCACTGGAGTGCCCCGTTCCAGGTTAGTTAACCATAATACCAATAAAACTACTGATGAATATGATGTTTTAGCAGATACCTAGCAGGTGAATAGTGTTCTTTGCGTAAATTTATGGGTTCCTATGTCTCAAAATAACCTGCACTATTCACCTCCGAGCAAAACAAGATGGCGTCCAGGTTTATTTAAGTTTAGTACGGAGGAAAAACGTTCTTTAATGAACGAAATCGCCGTGCCAAACAATACCGAAGAAGCAATGAAAGTGGCAATTAAGATATGTATTTCTTTTACTTTTTAGCGATAAATGCACTCAGGATATGTTAAAAATGTTTTGATTACAAATGATGAATGGGCGACAAGCCGAAGTTACGTAAAATTGTTTTGAAAATCTTAAAGAAATATAGATGAAAACAATTATGCGAGGTATATAATATAATTCGCGGCCAGGTAAATATCCACCACTATTCACCTCCACTTCGGTGAATAATTGTTGATTATAAATTGTGCTCAGAGATGAAGATTAATTTTTTCCCAAGTCAGTTTCTACATTCTGTCAATCAATTTACACATCTTGTATTCCTGAAAGTAGAATATCAGTTTTCATCTGAAAGTGCGTTCGTACATTTACATACTTCACATACACATAGATGGAACATTGCACCAATGATGAAACGTTTAAAGGCTGGCCGTCACTTCTTGTGAATAAGCCAATATTGTGTCAATATTATTCGATGACATTTGATAGATTTACAATATAATTTCGTTATCATTTACATCTGATAAATTGTTTTCAATTTTTTTTTAACCAAGGCAAACAAAACTTTGGTCATTCCAAAAGAGTCGTTGTTTTCCATAGAATTTAAATCAAATGAGAAAAAGCCTTCTAAAGTCAGCTCTACATTGGACGAAATCCTGAAAGGTAAGAGCGCCACGAGTCCATCACACAGCCGTTTTTCTGTCCAGGACAACCGAAAACACTAATGGCCACAAGGCAAGGAAGGGATAACTGAGGAACTCTGCACGCTTCAATGATTAGTCGTTTAACATGTGAAATTTGTTAGATTGGCCTTGGGAATATGAAGGTACTACAGTTCCCAGTTACTTTGCGAAATTACTTTAGTTTAACTAAAAATGGTTTCATGATCAGCACGGAAGAATTTGTAGACCAGATTTATATCACATCGCATTACCGCATCAGGGTGAAGAGAGTTCTGCACTCTAAAAAACATCAATTTGCTTGTCTGGTGTTGGTCGTGTGTGCGTAAGTTCAGAGCAGCGAGCTATGAATTCATTCGATTCCCGGATTAGAGCAGAGCTCATAACTAATTCAAGATATTAACCTAACCAAATCTGCAAAAGCGCTCTCAATTGTATCACAATTGTTCCGATGTTTCCAGGAATGTGCTTAGACCAAACTGCTTGGGAGGCCACCAAGAGACTATGACCGACTTTTTCAAAGGGTTTGTTCCACAGTCCTTCAACATAAAGTTTGCTGTGCTCAACCTCTAGACTCTCTAGTTATGTTGTGTTGGGGATGAGGTACATACTGTATTTGTACTCAATCCAGTTTCTCATTTGCTAACACAATGGTGATGCTTAAAAAAATTCCGGAAAAAATTTTAATTTTGCTTTTCTTCTAATTATCAAAAACAACTTACAGATACTCTTCTTTTAGCTATTTAGAAACATTTCTTTGCTTTTCTTCCAGCTATTTAAAAACAACTTCTTAAACCTATTCCTTATGTTCATTTCTCTCCGACAAAGTTTTTCAGGTTTGAGAACACTGACCGACTTTTTCGACTTATTAAATTTTTGAGGGGAGGGGGGGACGACACCCAGTGGGTGTTCCTTTTGGATGAGAATTTCCGTTTGCTATCCTTGATGATTCACCAAACATTTCTCAAAATGGTAATACTTAATTCTCTACTGATAATGTTTATTTTATCAGTAAAACTGACATAACGCAAGTCAAGAAAAATTATCGGTGGAAATAGTCAAGAATCTTAGCTTTACTTGTCTTGTGGGACTTGATTTAACTGTAAAAAAACTATACGTCATTACAGAAGAGCGATAGGCCTGGTTCACAAATCCGGCGTTTTTTCTAGATGCCAGGGATGGAAAAAAGAATAAAAACCTATATCATGAACTGTAGTTTTACTCGAATCCTGCTTTTATCAGAGTGTCAAATTGAAGTGGTCCAACTACTTCTTGGCACGTCGTACAAACCCACTTTCTGGCTGGTGTACAATCTTGAAAGTGGGAAGTCATATCAAACTATAATCATCGCTCGCTAAATCAACAATTTTGTCGGTACAATATTCGTTTCAGACACTTAAATTTTGTTTTTTTGATTGTTGTTGCTGTAGTAGTCGTAGTCGTAGTCGTAGTCGTAGTCGTAGTCGTAGTCGTAGTCGTAGTAGTTTTTGCACTAATATCAATTTCTTATGGTTTACACCCTTTGTTTTGTCGTACATTCAATAGCCCAAGTCGTCTATGATCCTTTTCATTCTCACCGTGCTGATCGCTTATCACAACAAAGGTTGTGAAGTTTTCCCGTTTAAAGTTCCATTGTATCGCTCATTGCTCCTTTGTAATCTTTTAGGTGACCTTAAACCTTCCCAGCAAGAAGGTATGTCATACAGCTATTATAGTTACTTTTATCAATAATTTTATTGGTGTTCAACACCGGAGTAAAAGAAGCCCAGCTCAGAAGGTGGGCCCTAATTCAGGCAATGTGTTCCTTATTCTTCTTTCCTGAATGATAATAAATGGTCGTCTTGTAACGTGGGATATTGAATAAATTTCAGTCGTTATGTTGTATATAATTATTAAGCATTTATATGCAATGCTAAGGTAAGTCATGGACCTCCCTGAAATCTGCAATAATTGATCAGGTCGTTCTTTCTGGTGCACCGCTTATGTGTGTTCATTAATTTTACTCTGTTCTAATAGACCTTTTTCATAATAGCAGCCTGTTTAAATATTCTTTTATATGCATCTTAAATAACCTTACTAGCCTCGTTTGAGACCAAAGATTCTTTTGAATTACAAACACCAGAATGAGGCCAGTAAAGCTACTTTACATGTTCCCAAAAGAATATTTTAAACAGCTGCCATTATGAAGGTGGTCAATACACGGGGTTACTGCAGTTACACCATGATATTAGCGACAGCAACGTTCTTTCGTCGACATGTTCCTGCGCTTAGGGGTCCGTGTTCTTGATTTACTTTTTTATTCAGGTATCTTAACTTTTTTATACCAGATCCATTGATATTTGAATTTCTAGAAATTTTGTGACGCTCGATATTTCAAAATCGAATTTGTAAAACTGAAGAATTTTTCCGACTCCTGATAGTCGGGGATTCTTACAAGAAATGTGAACGTACTTTTAACTTCGTGCCGGACAGCTTCCGATCTGATTGTAAAAATCATAAGAATCGGAATCATTTTTATTTGGATGATAAAATCCTGACGGTCACCAATGGCCAGGGAGTTTTAGTCCAGTGTAAGCATGTTTGTCCTAAGAATTGTAGGGCTTTGAAAAATCGGAAACAGAACTGTAGGTGGTTATGGGGGGATGAGGGTGATCCTTGATGTTTTGTCGTCATATTTTTGACGGCTGACGTCTTCCTGGCAAGCCTCCTTGACACTTGCTCAACTTATAAACTAAACGTTCTTGCCTTTATCAGAAAAAAATTTTTAAAAATGTTTTACATTATTACTTTAATGTGGAGTTTGAACAAAAATTCAAAATCTTTTCGAGAAATCAAGTTTCCTGTCGCATGCAAAATCTCGTTTAGCGGAGTTCCTTGCTAGGAACTTTGCGGCCAGAAAACATCGAGGACAAAACAAAAAGTTGGACTTCTGGTTGATTAAATATTCTGTGTCACACGGGCTTTAGATCCAGGAAAGAGCTCGCGTAACAATGTGAAACCAGTTTTGTTGTGGTTTTTAATATTTTCCTAAATTCAATACTTTCTAATTGTTCGTGCTTCGTTACATCGTTCAATGTATTTCGTAGAAGTCTCATATTATTCTCTAATTTCATCGTTTAATCGAGAAAAACAGAGAAAACTCTTTTGTATATGTCGTTAAACGAGATCTTTTTTGAGTCACTAAAATTTTTTACAAATTTCTAATTATAGCATATATGTAACATAGTTGAAACAAGATTATGACAATGTCGCCATCCCACCCACAGCTCTCCAATCTGCGACTCTCTCGAAACTTAACCGATCTAGTTCATTCTCGTAAATGCTTGTCAGTTGTACGAAACTTAGGCCCCGTCTACAGGTATACATTTTCACATGAAAGAGCATAAAAAGATTTCCGTCAAGATGACCGTTTTCGAAACTGTAATCACTTGTCACCCTGTCCACACGAAAATGCAGCAACGGTTCGAAAACGCTACTGCTTGTCTACTAAGCATGCATTGGAGGCTAGCGCCATGAAGTTGTGATGTCATCGTTTACGAAATTCTCCGTTTCCGCCTTCCACACGAAAACGATAAACAGGCGTTTTCGAATCGCTCGACTTTGGAGTGTTTTTGAAAGTCTCCGCTTTAGTCGACCGAAAACGCCGTTTACTAGTCGATGGGAGACCAAAACGCATAGAAAAGTATGCGTTTCAATTCATACGAAAACGTATACGTCTAGACCCTGTAATGTTTCCTAAACATGACTATAAGAGGAAAACTTTTATGAGAAACATTCACGAGCGGTATAAAATTAGTGTATAAAGCGCAGCGTTTACATCGAAGTCTTTGGCTACTAGACGACATTGTTTCTCGGGTGGGCAACGAAGAAACAATGTTTCCGAAACAGAAGTCGAGGCCGGGATTCAGAAAACGTTTCTCACTTGTTTGAGGAACATTTTTTCGTTCCCGGGAAGCAAGTTTTGCTTCCGCAACAATATTTCCACGGTAAGGCAAATTATCGGAGAAACAGTTGAGGAAGCAGAGAAAATCTCAGACGTTTTCGCAACAACGTTTTGTTTCCTCGTCTACATTTTTTGACCATAAATCGTGTACAAACGTATCTGTTAAAAAACATTAAACAAGCAAACGAGCACGGTAGATAACCGTGCTTTATATGAAAACGCTAAGGAATAAAGAAAACACACAAAAAAAAATCCTAACCGAGACGTGTTTTGATACCGCAATAAAACACTTTCACCTCAAGTTTTCTCCTAAAATATTGGTTCGCTTGAAAAGCACATACCAAGCATTTACGAGAGTGTTTGATCCATCCATTAAGTACCTCGAAAAACATCTTAAAAAAACTTGGCTTTTCGTAGACCTTTCTTGGTGTTTGATGTAATAGTATTTTTCTTCATTTTATTTTTAGGATATTACATCGTCACGAAATGGTTGACAATAGCATCAGGTATCGCTCGTTAAACATTTAAAGGAAACTGAATGATTTCTCCAGTTTAAAATTGTAGGCCAGAGAAGGACGGCCTTGGTTTTGTTTACCCTTTTCACTGATAGAAATAGCGTAGTTAGAGGTGGAATTGCATTTTGTTCAGGGCGTAGAAATCGAGAAGAATCAGAGACATGTGCCCTGCAATCCAAAAAGGGCACTAATTCTATCTTTGGAATGTGCCCTTTTGTTTTATCAAAAGCATTATTGACAGTAAGGATAGAATAATACCAGAAGTCCTACTCAGTGTCGGTACTTATGATGTACATATCCTCGCGCATGCTGCCTCGCGCACACAGGAAGTTGAACGGCCGCCATGTTCTTGGAGAGTATAACGGAGTCATTTTCAGAAGGAAACAATATGGAGTAGTTCAGTTTGAAGGGATCTGGCTAAATTTTGGACGTCGGATGGCGATTCTACGACCGAGGCTGGTTAAAGCAAAGGTAAACTAACTGTTTTTGTTAAAAAATTCAGAATACTACGCTAAAGCTGATCACAATTAGGCAGTTTAACAATCCTTGTCTCTCGGTGATTCACCACATTAATAGTCCGTCCAGTAATCTGACATTTATTCAAATAATTTGAACTACATTTACACTACATTTTTACAGTCACACTAAAATTTCTATTGACCAGTACAGTTTTTAAAAGTTACCTAACAGCCGTTGTTATATGTGTTAAACGTTTGACTTGAAACGATTAAAACTCGCTGGATATGTGCATACACTGCATTATATTATTAGGAGCTAGGAAATATTTGAAGCTACAGTAAATCAATTAAAGAACATCTATCTATAAAACTATGTATTCCTTACAGTAAAGATTTAATCATCTTTTAATATTTTAAAAGAGTTTCGGGAGAAGTAACCAACCTCACAATTAATAGTTACAGTGTATTTATGCCAGTGAAGTTTGATGTGCATACGGTACATAGAGTTTGGCTTACATAGTTTCAACTCAGAATTTATGCATATTTATTTGTTTGTAATGCTTGGAAAGGCCTAAACTTTAATTATCAACAGCACACAGTGCATAACTTAAGTCAAATAATTTGGACAAATGAGGTGAAAGTCTACATGTGTAGTATGTAAGTAACAAACTATAATGGCAGTTGCAATTTATATATGGATAATTCCACGTAACTTACATTTAAATGGCAATGGAGATCTTACAATCCTTTGTTATTTTTAAGAAAATGTGAATAATCTTTTAGCGACTGAAAAGCAATAAAGTCACCTGATTTGTTACTATCCCCTCCAATGTAACATCGGCCATAAAATTACCCATATGTACCATGTTTTACATGTTATTATGTACAAAACTATAAATCATAGTTAGCAGCCTTCCTTACTGTAGCCTATGCAAGCCATGTGTTTTTACTTCAACCTATGCAAGCTGTGTGCCACCTGCCACCATACTAAGCTACTACTCACTATATGTGTATATATATATATATATATATATATATATATATATACATTTCCCAGATATCAAATTATGTACAGCATTACTTTTTAATTATCAAATTATGTGTTTCTTTTTCCAGTTATAGAATTACAAGTGTTTAACTTTAAAGTATTTCTTACTTTTTTTATTTGCAGATACTAGCTCTCGATTTCCAAACTTTAAGGCATAGTATAACCTCATTCTAATGAAAAGCTTCCAGAGAAATTCATCAGGAAATGCAGAGCATTCTGGAAGAGTGATTCTCGGGAGCTGTGAGAGTAAAAATTTACCAACTCCAACTTCATGAACAACAGAAGGAAACACTTCAACAAACATACTTTCAAGACCAACAATGTAGTTTGTGAAGCTGCTTACAGGAGCCAAAATAATTTATATTATAAATATAACAAACATATTGCTCATATAAATCATTTTTGCCTGTATGAAGTGTCCCTAAAAGGCACTTTCATGTTCTAAATGTTTCCTTCTACAGTTTGAATTCTCATCAGAAAGTACTCCTCTGTGTACTTGTATCAGACTGGGTTGATTTGAATGACTTTGAAGTTGAAATAGGAATGTAAATAAACTATAATCCATCAAAGAATATTCTGGCCAACACTACAATTTTCCAAATGGAATCCAGCCTTGGCCTCCATATTGACTGATACATTGTAAGTTTGAAACAGACACACTGAAACAGGACCTTCACCATCTGAGACCGTGTCACTATACAAAGGAAAAGTTTAAAAAAAAACAGCCCATAAAAAACTTTATATTCTGAATTTTCCTAGTATCAATATTAAACAGGGTTCGTACGAATGAAAGGTCACAAAATTCCAGGAGTTTTCCAGGGTAGCAACGCTACTTTTCCAGGATCCAACCCCTAGTTTTCTTTGGCATGAAGGGCAAGAATGTACTCTTCCTTATGACAACAGTACAACATCATTTTGTTGGTTTCAATATAAGAACTAAGCAATAATAAATTCACGACTCGATTCAATTTGGATTCGACAGGAAAGCAAGGACGAAAGCTAACAAATCTATTTTGTGTATGAAAAAAAAGAACTTTTGTGAATGTTCGTATTGGAAGCTCTGGATTATCCAGTTTCAAATTCTTTACAAAATTCCAGGAGAATTACAAGAGTACCTAGAAAACAGCTGTTTTTCCAGGAGTTTTCCAGGGCCCTGTAAAGAACCGTATTGAGGGCTGAAACCGACTGAGGTGCCGGTGAACACGCTAAATTCTACTCGAAAAAATCGTTTATACATTATCAAACTTACAAAAAATAATCACTTATCTCCTCTTCAACAGATTCAGAAATGTAATGAAAATCGTCCTCCTACTTTTCCAAATACAGCAGTTTTAGTGAGCCAACTTCGGTTTTTGCCATATTGTTTCTAGTTGAAATGCGCTGAGTATACCCTCCAAGAACATGGCGGATGCGGACATGCGCAGTTAAAAAAGTGGGACAAGTTTCCTCGCGAGTGGGACTTCTGGTTAATTCTTTATTCTGTGGTAAGGATATATTTAGGAGATAGAAACTAGGGCCGCTGAGAGCCAGCATGGGCCCAGGGGAAGGTAGGGTTGCGGGGAGCCTAAGCAGTTGCCCCGGCTACCTCCTCTTCTTCTCGGCGCTCCTGATAGGAACTATTTGACCATGCTTTCAAAACCAGATAAAAACACTGCCAAAAGTAAGGAAGAACTTGAAAGCTGCTGCGTAAGCCTAAACTGAGGGACTAGAGCTTACAAAGGGGATCGAGAGTTGCTCCATGCACGTCGATAGTTTCTATCAGGCCGTGCAAATTCAGCAGAACAGTTTCTATATTTTTTTTATAAAATCGATAACGAGCCGGATTATTAGTAATCAACTTTATTTACCAAAATCAAGTACGAAATTGTCCTTAAAAGGCTACAAACAAATCTTATTTCATGGCCCACCCACAATTCGTTGTTTTAACAGAAGCGTTAAATCCTTTATTCCACACCTGGGTATTAAAGTGTGCAACAACCTCTGAAAAGAGTATAATGACCACTTATCACACTGTTCATTACACACAAACAAGTAAATATCTCAATTTCTAAGTACCAAGCTTCACTCGCAATGTCAAACCCTTTATAACACTCGTGAGCATTGATTAAGAAATGCCAAATAGATTTTCGTCCTTGGACACTGTGATCCGGGCACGCGGGATGTTGCGAGACTTGAGAAAAGCAAGTGAACCTCCTAACTTGAATTTGCTCTCTACTACCCTAATTTTATATTTTCATAGATTAGCAGTCATGCAATTTATGTTTTTAGACCACAACATGGTTGCTAAGCTGCAGGTGATGGTGACGTTTTCCAGAACTTTCGATACTTCCTTCGGGTAAAGGCAAACAGTTTTTACAATTGAACTAGACTTATAGCAAGAAATATCCTTTAACACATTGATTACCACATTAAGTATATTAAACTTCAAGTAAAGACTGGTATCTTCCTTTCACTTAAAAGGTATAAACAAAGCAACGATCAATTTGTTTAGGTGTATGTTTCAGAGCGAATTTATTTAGCAATTTTTACTCTTGTTATTTGAAAGGGTTTTACGTATTTGTGTAAAATTGGTGTTCAATTTTACTTTCTACCACTATCTTAAAATTTTAAAGCAATCACGTCGAGAAAATCTCCATTGAAGTCAGATTTCAATTTAGATAATTCTGAATAACCACTTTTATTACCACTGGATTGCACATTAAAACTGGATGCTTGTCGCACTTTGAATCCAAAACTATTCTTTTTTACAAATCTGTTTCTTCACATATTGTCTTATTTCTTGACTGCTAGGGACCCCATAAAACTCTGAATGGCAAAATAAAAGCAAAAACAACTTAACTAGGTGGACCTCTAACAAATATTGGTATTTTTATTGCACGCAATAAAAGTTATTGAACGATTTAATCGAGTTAGTGGATTTTCTACAGAATGAACTGAAACTTCAGATGATTAGTCGACATTTGTCGACTCATATCCACAAGGGCGAATTAATCAATGTTTTTTCCCTTTATGAATAAGCCAAACTAGAATTATCTCGGGCGGCCAACTATCGCAAAGTAGAAACAAAAGTCAAGAGGTGTGTAGGCAGTGTTGAACGGCTTGTAAAAAGCCACAAGAGACAGAAGACTACCAAAACTTAGAATAGAAAATACTGTCGTTTCGAGCAAAGGTTCTTTGTTGGAGTGAAAAGTAGAGACATCTAAAAACTATGTCATTTTATGTATTTAAAAGCGTATTCGTGTGAGGCGAAAATGACTACACCTTTTGCTGTTCATTACCAGAAAACATACTATCATTAATGGCAACCTCAAACTTACTAACGTAAAAATACATTCATTTTATTCAATCGACATTCATTAGCGTAAATGCACAATCACTCGCATCAAAGGGCATTGCATAGTGCCAACAGACGACCATTAACACCATTCTATTATACATTAGGGATAATATTCAATTACGCGAAAGAAATATCTTGCCTAATTGAGATTTTATTATCCCTAATGTTATAGCTGAATGGTGTTAATGGTCGTCTGTTGGCGCTATGGAATGCCCTTTGATGTAAATGGTTGCGTAACTACACTAATGAGGTAGGTGTTAATGATAGTACATTTTCTGGTAATGAACAGCAAAAGGTGTGAAAAGATGGAAAAATATGGTTTGCTATTTTAAACGTGTATCACTAAACCGAAAAGGAAAGAATCGTTAGAGGACGGAATGGCAACGCGTAAAGTTCAAATGCGTAACAAAATTAAGGGGCCAAAACTCAGCCCAGCAGACCGGATTTAAAAATAGCCCCAATTACACGAGCTATTTTAGCCCAGGCTGAAACTGAAATCGGAATTGCAACTACAAATGAGCAATATATTTTGGTAAGATCTATTCCATCACACCTGATCTACTTCTTAAATCAGTAAATTTTGAGTTGGTAAGTTTTAGCTTAATGTTAGTAAAGATTAGGTGTTCGGTTACATACTGTGCGAGCTGTGTCAGTTGACTTGTAAGTAGACAGCAAAACTCGTTTTAACCTCAGAGTTGTTCAAAGTACTTACACCTCACACAGCTTGCACAGCACACAAACCGAACACTTCCACTAAATTTTTGACAACATTATCATTGGGGGAGTTAAAGCCCCCCCCCAACTAGTCCCCCTCTTTCGCCAGCCCGGTTCGCAACGGTTTTATACCGTGACTGAGAAATTCGAGCGATATATCAACTTGAAGACGAAGCTCGAAGGTTGATATTTCGCTTAAACACCGAGGTCAAGGTATATAATCGACCTATATTATCGTGAGTGAAGTTCGCAACGTTACGTTTCTGAAAGAAAAATTTCTTCAGTATGTTGGAGGGTTTTTGGTAAAGACTAGTTAAAGACCACTAGCCTGGTAGTTTTCATTCTTTAAATTCAGGCTGCGTGGGAATTAAGAAATTACTAAGGGATGTGTGGATGTTTTTGGTAAATGGATAGATGTTTACGTTTTGGGTCTTCACATAATCATAATACTTTTAATAATAAAGCGGATGGAGTAGAGACCTTTGTTGTTAAACTAACTTGATGAATCATTTTCTGACTGCATTTATAATCGTTGTAATCATGTTAAATTCATTAAGTATTTGCTTCACTCTCACAAATATGCAATGGCACCGGACTCGGACTAGGACTACTTGTTCATAACGTAGGGTTCATTTCGCATCGACTGATGGTAAGAAAAAAGTGAACTTGCATTATTCAATGTGGAATGTTTTTATTAAGAACTTTTGAAATTGATGGTTGCTGAGAGTTTGATTTAGTTTTCGTCATTTAGTGAGATGCTTATATTTCGTTGTTGTAATAGTCGAGGTGGTAGCCTTTTGTTGTCAAAGTTTGTTTTTTTTGCTATCACTTGCATGTAAAGGATATATTTGCTGAATGGATTGCTTTTGATTGCAGTAGTGTTTGTGGATTATTATATATTGTACTTTATCGGGTGTTCAGTGATTTACAGTTAAACCTTGGCTTTGATATATATCATACCTCATCATTTATTCATGAGTTTTAATATATGGAAAAATACATCTAAACAATCACCCCGAAACCCTGGAACTATTCAAAGTCCAACCACCTTTGATGCACATGAGTACTCAGGTAATTAATCTGGTTATCATCCTCCCGAAATCGAAAGAAACTGAGCCAACAACGATATAATAATTAACATGATACATCTATCTGATCTATGGAAATGCGTAAGAAACGCATGTGTTCAGTAAGGATAAGATTTAGAATCAATTCCGATGGTCACTTTCGATAGAGAGATTCATTTCTAACAAAAAAATACAAATTTTGTAATGCAGACTCATTGCACAAAATGATCTAAAAGCCACAGCCTCTCCAAGTCGTGGTATTAAGCAATTGCCGGTATTAAGCAATAGTAACCATTCAAGAACTCTTTAGATTTAACTTTAAATTTAACTTTTTAAATGCTGGTTTGCCTTACTATCGAATGTAATGGAATTCATTCATACAAGCATGGCAATAAGGATCTGCGACGAAAAAAGGAATTACTCTTTTTTAATCAACGTTGTTTTGATCTATCATCTCGAAGCTCACCGTCAGGTTGACTTCATCTGTTTGAGTTAGCTAACCTAACACTTAACAAGTGGCCTCCCAAAATCCTTTTAACCTTCGCTAACCCTCCAGTAATTCATTCCACATCATTATCTCGAGTGTAAACTATCTGAATCCGGTCTACAACTGAAGAGAAATGAAAACAAAAGAAATGTTGGCTACTGCATATGTATATGTATATTGTACATCTATCATTAATAATTTTGAATAGAAAGTGACGGTCTTACTAATGCGTTAAGGAGGTGTTAGAGGGCTAAGATGGATAAGTGTCAGCATGTCTCGCAGATAGAATAGAGTATTGTCCTTATAAAGGTTTAGAGTAGTCGTCGGTGTTTTACTTGCATGCATTCTAAGATTACGATAATTTTCTAATTCTGTAACATCTCTCGTCACTGATATCCCTGTTAATGTCAACGTCTAAATTTCCATGGACAATTCACGGAGCCGGAAAAAGTATCCTCTTGTGGGGTGTTCGTTACATTCCTCAATAGAAGGTATCAAGTTTTTTCTCAGGCTCTTATTCGTTCTTTTTCTGGTTTAAAATCTTCGTTATTTATTCAAATGGCATTTTGTAACAGTTCACTGTCAATGTTTCTTTGGGTCAACATGAAAGAGTTTTAATATTTTTTCGTGCAAAAGCCCCCATTAAGATAGCTTCCATCCAACTGCCACGAAGGAAAAGCACGAGGAGTGCTACTGACTTAAGAATATTGCTTTTCTCCAAAAATTCCAGTGTAGTACTTCCTAGTAGTCGACTATTGCCCAATTATCCGTTATGAATTCACAACAACGTCGAGAAAACAGGACTGCAAAACAGATGTACAATGCACCTCCGCTCTCCGACAGCTTAGACAATGGAAACAAAGCGAGGGAACTCGCTTAAAGAATTAGAAAGGTGTTAATGTCGTTGATGGCCGATGGTCGAAACTGCTCCTGTCAGTGAAGTTGTAGACTCGGAGACCCTCATGTGTGCGATTTCACACGAACTATTTTTTGAATATTTTAGTTTGATTGCACTTCCTCACGTCGATCAAAAAACAGGAAGATGAGGTCGGCCTTTTCGCAATGTATTTAATGCAGTCACAACAATCCGAACGTTCCGCTGCAGAAATCAAGTTTGGTTCAATTTTCGAGCACTAACACAAAGGGAGAATTTTCTGCAACATTACATTGCCATTTGTTTCCTGGTACCCAACATAGGATCGAAGCGGAGTGGAGCAGTGTAGCTGCTGACAGAAATGTGATGTATTGGTATTGAATTGGGTAAAGAAAATCCGGTATTAGATCTAGAATCAATCCGGGTTTGATGGTAGAAGCAATCTAAGCATTCTTAAGCATTCTTGGCATATTTCAATTTTCTCAGTTGTCATGGCGTCAAGTGATTTCACGTGCAGGGATGACATATAAAACAATATAATCCTTTGTTGACCAGGAGTTCCGCTTTGCTAAATAAACTCGTCTGGCGGCAGGTGCCCCATTCGGAGAGAGTCAAGCGCAATAGGTTTCACTGTTTTTCCTACCAAGAGTTCCTTCCACTGAACAAAATCGTCCGCCAGACCTTGAAGTCTCAGGTGTCCTGTTGGGAAACAAAGAGTTAAGATATCCATAAAGCGCCTTTTACACGTACGATTTTGCACGTTGCGATTGTCATCCTGGTGTATGCAATACACTCATGACAGCCTATGCAGCAAGATATCCGCTTATGATTTGCTGTAGTTTGTCCTCGACGTTCTCTTGATTTAAACACATACTCCAAGATGTCAATTGCAAGGCACAAAATTGCACGTGTAAACAGCCCTCAACGTTTAAGATATTTTCAATGTTATAGTGTTGTCTTCAGATAAAAGGAGCATTTTTCGTTGTCTCTCTTTAGTTTGCTATCACTAGTTTATGATTGTAGCATTAGAAGACTGATTTGCTGAGGGTAAATCTCAGTGAAGCGCTATTAAAGGACATAGTTCCAATAACACTAAACATAATTATATCGTTTAACTGCAACGTTCAATTACAAGCTTTTTCCCCCGGCAAATTTTACTAAAACCGGTGACTCTACCCCGTGTAAGTTCACAGCAAAGTGTTTGCCTTACTTTAGAATGCTTTTGCTGGGTTCCTTTAAGAAAACTGAACGGCAACGGCAAAATAAATTTTAACATTTGGAATTAAACCACTAATTATCGACGTTGTAACAAACTGTAAGTGCTTATTTTCGTCCCTTTCAAAAATTCTAAGCAATTTTCGTCAGTGTATCTAAACTATTCGTTGACAACAATAAAAACTGTCCACATTTAAAGTGTTCACGTTGTCACGATAACGCAGAAATACTTTCAGGAG
The DNA here is from genome assembly GCA_030142905.1 of Heliopora coerulea. NCBI lineage: Eukaryota > Metazoa > Cnidaria > Anthozoa > Scleralcyonacea > Helioporidae > Heliopora > Heliopora coerulea. Next base: position 194,695 of record JASJOG010000202.1, read on the forward strand.
TCGTTTTTAGGAGCAGAATGCTATCAAATCTCTTTGTTATGAAAAAAATGGTTCTTTGGGATACGTCATCCTTGATACTCCCATCGTAATTAATTGAATTTTACGATCTTCGGAATAGGCCATCACTTGTTCAGTCTTAACTGGGAGATTTTTCCTATTCTATTTACAATTTTCCTTTCAATAGTATACCGCAAATGTTCAATTAGTCCACTTCAATTTGATGGTAACATCTGCCTAAGCAGTTAATTTTAGCAAACACAAGTCTTTAGATTTTATAAGTCTCTTGTAGCTCATATTGCCCGTTAACTTCTTCCACTCGTTTCTTGGTCATTGGACATCGGGTGCTCGAGTGGTCAATTGTTTATTCCCATTCTTACTAACACGTTTTGTAAGGAAGTCGCCATGTTGAGTTGCTTCATGAAAATTATGCAGTAAGATTAGATCAAGACGCCGTACTGTTGACGAACTGAATGTAATGTTTGTGTGACGAAACCTTTGTTTGCATTGCAGTGCCAATTAATGTCAGCACAATAAAATTGAAAAAAACAAGAAAACATCTTCGAAATTAGCAAAGAACGAAAATATTAAATATTGTTAGCTTATTATTAGCCAACTCTCTTGGCGCGTTAATTACAAATATTAAATTATTCCATTTAACAATCGTTTTTAAACATCAGTTGAGCAGTAAGATATTCAAGCATTCATAGTAAAGACAAAGCTTCTAAAACAATGTTTATGTATGAGACAAACGAGTACGAAGTTAAAATGCACATAAAAAAAACAAAACTGCTTTTTATATTAACTCACAATGTAAAAATTAATTAGAAAAGAAGAAGTTAATGTGAGAATTAAAAAAGTTTAGTCTGTTCGGGCTGTGCCAGGAGAGTACTCCGGTAAAACTTTATTCGTCCTTACCCAAAACATTAGCATACCAAAAATAATTTGATGATTGCATCACTTCACCAATTAAGTCAGTTCCTCATTTTCGTGTTCTCGTCGATGACAGATGAACTTATAAATATTTTGATCAATGGTCTCATTGTATTTTAGTCCGACAGTGAAGCCTGGAACTCAAGATGCGACACTGCACACAATATTGTGTGGAATGCTGAATAGCATGCACGAAAAGTGTATTTCGAGGTGGGGCAAAATTTGAGAAACAGCCAATAGAGTTATTGGGGTTAGACTTAACCCCAAAGGTGTCCTGAACTTATTCCTTCTCAACTATTTACACTAACTCTCTAATTCTAAGGATCCTAGCTGCATGTTTGAGGAAGTTGATCGTCCAGGTTAGTGTAGTCTTGAGAAAGACTGTTGGTTGAAGTGACTGACGTTTCGACAGCCTTAGCGGCGGTCATCTTCAGAGTCAAAAGGAGAGTAAATGTCAGGTTCGCCTGTATTTGTATCGAGCCAGATACAAATACAGGCGAACCTGACATTTACTCTCCTTTTGACTCTGAAGATGACCGCCACTAAGGCTGTCAAAACGTCAGTCACTTCAACCAACAGTCTTTCTCAAGACTACACTAACCTGGACGATCAACTTCCTCAAACATGTTACGATTCTCCCAGGTTCAAACCATTTACTTTGATCCTCGCTGCCTTAAAATCTCATCCTCAGTGCAACGTTACCCATTTCGTCTCCCGGCCTTGAATACTGCATTTCAAATTCTGTATTGTACTTACTATTAACCATAAAACCACCTGCAGTTATACGCTCTATTTGCAACTGTATCGCACTGCAAAAACGGACGCCATTGCAAAAAGGGACTTGTTCTGGTAACACACCGATGCGTGATGGTCCATTTTGTAATCCAGCAGTGCCTGGGTCGCACTGTGAATTCCGAAGTCTCGTAGTGCGCCAATGTAGATAGTACAAACTACTTTGCATGGACTAGTACTCCACAACTGAACCCTTGCCTTTATAACTTCGCTTATTTCTTCACACCATTTGCGGCTATTCTCCGGGCAGAAACTCATCTGACTTAATCTCGATCGCAACTCTTCTTTCATCACGCATTGAATTAAAAAATCCTGTACATTATCGTACTTGACGTCGGTATTGGGGCAAGTCACCATAGCAGGTCGACGGATGTTAAGCGAAGTCGTCACTGTCTGCGCGCTTACGGCCTTTTTGGGATAGAAGGCATTTTCAATGAGACCACGTGAGCCAGTGAAGTCCGGACGAGGGAAAGATGGACTACAGTTCTGTGCCTGAGAGTTTTTTAACACTGAATCTGCGGAAAGCCTTCTGTAGATATGTCTCGCTGAAGCGGTGTTGTTATTGCAATCGATCTCTTCCCACACAGTAGGCTCTGGACTTAAGGATTTCGATCTTCCCTTTCCTAACTGTTTCTTATTTTCCTTCGAGACGCCGGAACCTTTGGTTCGTGAATTTGCTTTTGGTTTACAGAAACCCCTCAACTGTTTCTCATTTTCAATCCAATCTTGCAACGAAGCACGTAGGTTGATTTTTCGTACAACTTGCGGTGAAAAAGTAAATTTAATAGGGATAGGATGGCTCGTATAACTCACAATGCTATCTGAACTCGACGCGAATCCTACTTTACTTTGTTCAAGTGACTCTTGCGTTGTTCCTCCTTCGCTCAAGCTCCGCAGTTTGTTTGATTTACGCCGACCAAATCGGCTCAACAGGTGATCCCCATCTCTCTTCACTGGGTCGGAAGATCGACGTTGTTTTGGGAGAAAAGCATCGTCGTTCTGGTCAAATGACGAAGAGCGGCTGCTTCTTTCAGGCCTGCTGGAGTTTTCAAAAACATTGGAAAAGTTACCAGGTGTTTGGCTTTCGTTAGAACTAACTCGCTTTCCTTTGAGGATTACATTCCCCTTTTCGCTTGCCTCGTTTTTAATGTTCTCTGATTTCACACACGAGGCAAAGAAGATAACTTGTGTCTTCCTCCAACGCGGGCCAAAATATTTGTAGGCATGGTACTGGTCGTTTGGATAGTCCATTCTTGGCTTTAATGCTCGGCTACCATATCTTCGAACGACCGCTCAACCACCACAATTGGACACTTAAACCATCGGCCAACTCATTTATAAGATTTGCATAACCTTATGGGACCATATGATGAACCGTTTAATCTGATTATCCTGAATGCCGTTAAGTCTTAATCTCGAATTTTATCGAAGTTTGTACATTTGGTGTGAAATACAAACACAAAACGTGACGTTTATTGCCAAATATTGGTACGATTTTACTCGCTGGTACCGTTTTGGGAACCCTGGATGGCGTTTGAAGTCGGTGGAAATCTTGAGACCTTTTTTAGAACAACGTCAGCAAATACCATTGGTTTTAAAATCTTGTTGACAGCCTTTAAAAATTTGCGTCAACTTCTTAATTTCTTGTAATGTTGCTAGTCACTCAACACGAACAGCAAGTCACCTCAAAATTAATTCGTTAAGGCATTTCGGTCTGTTTTTTAGTTCCGAGTCGGCTTGAATATTAAACTGTAAATGTGTATTCCAACCATAGCCTTGATGAACTGTTTGATGTTAGGCAATCCTATCTCTTGGACAGCCCATTGAGGGAATGAAGCACTTTTAAACTTGCTAAAGTGGGTAAAGTCTTTCTACGCAGACCTCACTGTTGATAATCTAGAGTGAGTGATAGAGGCTTGCTATTGTACTATTAACGCATTGTTTTTGCAAAAGCTTAATCACTTTTACTCAATTTAAGTTCATCAATTTATACGATTATCACCTGTAGTTAAACTTATAGTTCTGTGTTCAGTTTAGACGTAACAGACGCTTTTCTAATAATTATGTTGTTTTTGGTAAATTGATCACCTTAAAATATCCCAATGCCTGGATAGGGGTAGACAGACGTCATCGGTTGAATTGAGCATATGTTTGATCGGGCCCGTGGGGATGAGTGACCACAGTGCTTAGTGATCCTTCATTACCCTAATAGTTACTTGCGACTAAAATGTTGGGTCGGAATTAGGATTAGGATGAGGTCAGAGTTATCATTAGGGTTTTGATTCGGGTTACCGAGCTTTATTTGTGTGGACTAAAAAGGTTTAGTTGTCAGGATACGTGACCAGGGTCCTTTCAACCCTGGAACTCTGTCAACCCAGAAAGTGCTTCAATAAGTTGCTTACATGGATATTCAAGGCTTTTAAAGCAAGAGTCAGGAATATTAGAGCTAGGGACATGTGAATTTGGCGTAAATGGAGTTACGGCAAAATTATATAGGACTGTGTACTTCCCCAGATATGAAAATTTATTGCCAAGCACAATGTTGGTTAATCACACTGGGTTTACATTCGAGAGCTGCATGAAAATTTCTTGACGATGATAAATTTGAAAGAAAACTCGATTATCCAAGGGTAGAGTGTTATAATTATACACTGTATGATGCTAGTCTGATTAAGTATGCATGTGTGTACATAGTTTTGTATGCTTCAGTGCTTCCTTCATTACATATGCATGTAGCTTGTGTATAAGAACCTTCAACGTTCAATAAAATTCTCTTCTTCTGGTGCCTTTGGAAGTGATCTGTCTAACGATTTGGCGACGAGAATGAAAGAGTTGGCGAGTTTCCTGATATTATGGCAGCGTATGGACACATTGATGAATATCGGCTCGGCCAGGATTGGGAGGATTATTTCGAGCGTTTAGAACAATATTTCATTGCAAACTCGATAGATGGTGCCGCCCGCAAACGAGCTATATTCCTCACAGTGTGTGGTTCTCAAACATATAGTTTACTTCGGAACCTGCTATCGCCTGAAAAACCCTCCGATAAGACTTTCGCAGATTTGACGGTTTTGATGAAAACGTATTTTAATCCTAAGCCTTTGGTTATAGCCGAACGATATAAATTCAGCCAGCGACAACAAAAGCCAGGCGAAACGGATAAGGAATTCGTAGCAGCATTGCGAAAATTGGCTTAGCATTGCGATTTTGGTGACTTCTTGAATGAAGAAGCTCTTTTGAGATCTACTGGTCAGTGGATTATCTTCACATGCGATGCGACAACGACTTCTTGGGAAAGAAGTAGATTTACAAGAAACGATTCAAATAGCTGAAACTATGGAGGTGGCCGAGCAACAAGCAAAGGAATTCAAGCTAGACCATGTAAACCGAATAAGTGGTAGAAATCGAAGAGAAAGAGTGCCTCGCGAAGAATGTTTTTGCTGTAGTAGCGTAAAGCATAACCCTGGGTCCTGTTATTACAAGAAATCTCGATGTTATAATTGTAAAGAAATGGGCCATCTCCGTCGAAAATGCTTAAAACCGGAGGAAAAAAGAATTCCGAAGAATTCGGGCGGTTCAAAGTTGCCAGACAGAAAATTAAAGAAGAAATCGTCAAAAATTAGGTTGCTGGCAGCGAAAAGCGAAATCAACAATGATGGCGAAGCTTCAATCCAACCTGATGGTGGTAAAGAATGGCCTATTTTCTCGGTAACTTCAAATTCTTTAGAAGAAATACTTATTCCGTTGAAGATAGAATCACAGTATTGTGAAATTGAGCTGGATACAAGTGCCTCCTTGTCAATTATATCAGAAGATCTGTATCCAGAAAAGTTTAAAGATCTTCCAGTGAAGACTACCGACGCGATCTTAAAGACTTACACGAGGCTAGTCTTTCCGGTAGTTGGTCAGGTCGACGTAGAAGAACAACCGTTGGTTTTAGTTCATGGTGGAGGGTCGCTGTTGTTCCGAAGAAATTGGCTGGGAAAAAAATTGGTTAAACTGGGAAAAGACCAAGTAATTATCCCCCAATAATAGAATGGAAAGTTTGGTGTCGAAGTATTCCGATGTGTTTGAAGATACATTGGGTGCTGTAAAAGGTATACACGCTAAATTAGAAGTGAAGGCTGATGCTAAATGAAAAGTTTTTTAAACCTCGTGCTGTCCCATTTATGCCTTAAAAGGTAAGATTAATGATAATCTAAAACGATTACAGACCCTGGGTGTTCTAGAAAAGGTTAGTGAATCTCCGTGGGCAGCCTCCATTTTTCCAATCTTACCAAATTTGAGAATTTGTTGGGATTATAAAGTAACATTGAATAATGACCTTGAAGTTTACCAGTATCCATTAGCAAAAGCTGAAGATTTGTCTGCTAATTTAAATGGAGGTAAAAAGTTTTCCAAGTTGGATCTGTCTCATGCCTATCAGCAGGTCCTATTGAATAATCAATCAAGGACTTATGTGACCATTAATACTGATCAAGGTCTGTATAGGTATATTTGCTTGCCTTTTGGACTTGCGTCGGCCCCAGCTGTGTTCCAAGAAACTATATGGACAAAGTTTTGACAGGATTACAGGGCGTAGGTTGTATTTTTGATGACCTATTGATTACATGAAAGGATGATTCGGAACATCTCCAGAATCATGAAGCCACACCACAACGATTACGTGAATATGGTATTAAGTTAAAGAGAGAGAAATGTGTGTCGATACAATCATTTGTTGAGTATTTTGCCTTCATAGTCGATGCTTCTGGTATCCATCCTTCACCTGCTAAGATAGAAGCAATTACCAAGGTCCCTGATCCCCAGAACGTTAAGCAGTTGCAGTCTTTCATTGGATTGGAGAATTAGTATAGAAAGTTTATTCCTAATATGTCCAGCATCTGTCAACCCTTAAATCGTTTGTTGGGGAAAGGTGTAGAGTGGTCCTGGGATTCAAAGGTGCCTTTGGTAGTGATCTATCTAGCCTGGAGAATAACCCACTTTCTCCCTATAGTCATGAGACCTGAATTTGATGAAGAGGATCAGACAAGGAAAACTACTGTACATCTGTGACCTCTATTACGTGGGATACATGGGATACGTTCTTTTCATTCCACAATGGGAGTAAAATATTTAACTGAGTACCAAGTACGAGAAGAATAAATATTCCAAAACTTCAACTGCTTAATAGCAGTGATCCGGGCTGTAAAGCGTTTATACACGCATCATTTACATTTTGAAATTGGCACTCATTGTTTCTATAAAGTTCCAAGAGAACCATTCGCCTTTTAAGACCAGGACATTTTGTCATCTCTGCATATGGTTAAAATTTTTCTGAAGATGAGATGGTTCCTCCTGAATGAAAATAAGTCGCATTCTAATGCACTTAGACTAGAGAGCATCATACTTTAGTAAATGTGGGCATGTCTAACACTGCTTACCAGGTCTATCCTTTAAGTAACATAGTATTTCTGATCAAGCTGTGAATACATCAGATGTATGCAACCAAATATTTGAAATATCTAGCTTGTTTGAAGTTGCGTGCTTTTTGAAAGTTTGCATGGAGTACTGATTGACTTATTCTCAGCAATTTGTTGATACTTTTATGTTATTTTGTGTCTTATTTACAAAGCTTCCGTCCCACGTGTCCGCGACGTCTTCAAAGTTTAACATGTGCGTATCGTTAACTAAATCAGTTGACGTTGTCAAATACAAACAATTAGTTATGCTCTGAAGACGTCCCGGGCAAACAGGACAAAAACTTAAGCAAAAGACATTGAAAATAACACGGAGGTATCTACACATCACTGCTAATAATTTGTTCGAAGTTGTTGCATCTCATTATTTAGTAGGATGGGAGGGTATCGCCTCACAATCTGCATGAATTTCGTTTACTTTGGGTTGAAATAAAGACCGGTGATTAGACAGACTGTTTCTACTTTCGGAAGTCAGCACTCGACCTTCTCGAAGATGTCAACTTGGAGCTATGGCCACGTAATTGGCGAAATATGCTGCACATAATTTAAATATTTTGCAGTTCAACTACCACCAAGGCGCTACACTACAGGTATGCTTCAGTTGAGTTAAACTGGGCTCCTGTCGACTGTCTGCTGATTAATATGTGAGAGCTGAAAACAGGCATCACTCAATGAATTCGGCCATCTGAATGACCGAGAGAAATCGGTCACTATATTGGAGAACTTTAAAGCGTATGCCGCAACTGTGGGAGAGAATCTTTCAGGTACCACCTGTACTGATTTTAATAAAAGTGCACTGCTCGCAGGATCATAAAAGAGAACACACCCCCTCCATGTGACGTCAACGAGAGTACTGAGATGGCTGCCGTGTCGTTATTTAATCTACTGTTGCTCAAAACAGACCAAAAGAGCCAGATTATTGAGATTTTTTTACAGTATTATCGGGTAATAGACGCTGGAAAAGGTAAGTAGCCTAGTTTTCTTTACTCTTAGTTACACCTAACAGTACGATGCTGATAATCGAGAAATTTAGCCGAGCAAAACCCGTGAACTGTCCAATAAATCAGTCAATAGGGAGTTGAAGCAAGCTAATACGACGATGGCATTTAACAAAGTAGTTTAAGTTTACCCGTTTGAATAGAATAACGTTCTGCTGACTTTATCATGAATTATGAATGTTTTTACTTCTCTGAAAGTCTTCTCAGTCGCTCTGGTCGGTATGTTAACGCTCAGTCGCGTAGCCAGGAATTTGAAAATGGAGGGGGGGGGCAAAAGACATTTTTAGACCAATGTACCGAAAAGATGTTAGCACTGTACCGACTAATACTAAGGAAAAATCAAAGTTAACGAAACCGAGAGCAGAAATAATTTGAGTAGCACAAATGTGTCAATTTAATAAATACAAGCACGAAGTCTCTCTTCACTGATTCATCAATCAAACACAAAGTAATTAAAGACAGCAACAAGACATCAAGCATCAGCGGCGGATCAAGACTAAAATCTGACTGGGGTGCTAGAGTACTGAAACTTGGGGGACCGGGGGCATGCTCCCCCGGAAAACTTAGAGTTATTGGAACCTATAAAACGCCATTTCTTGCATTTTTGACAGTGATTTGCCCGTGCATGAATAAATCAAAATCAAAATACTTTTCAATGGGAAACTAGTCATTTTCCTGAACACATTTGATGTATGTACAATTTAGGGTAAGGCATAACCCTCTACAAACCAATGCAACCAACACCCAATCCTTGCTGGCATATACTGTATAAAATATTTTACTGCACTTTATTACAAGCTCTCGGCAACTAACTTCATGCACTTTTTAGCTTTTTCAAGAAGAACTGGAACGATAGTAACTACAGCAATTAATGCAACAAACAAAAAGCAAAGTAAAATCCCAAATTATTGGGTTTCATCATATTCTAAATTAACTGTAAATACAGTGTATTACAACTCTTAATCTGCCCATAGTTCTTAATGAACATTGAGTTACCTAAATAAGAAGTAAGAATTCATTGCAGCCGTGAAAAAATATAGTAAGTTAGATCACAAAACCATAAATACATTGCTGTATTATATACATTCTAAGTTTACAGTATCACTTTTCTGGAGCTACTTCCTGCGAAAAAGGAATAAATGTTTTCCATTTTGCCAGATCTGGCTGGCACAATAGTATTAAATTTTGAAAATGATTTAACGCAAAAGTGCGCACATCACGTGAGCTGTGATGTTTACTAACATATCTTTTTTCGTCATCACCGCTACTACAACCACTTTGTCCTGAGGGTTGATCGGATCTATCATTTTTGTCGATTAAAAGAAGAAACAAAAAATTCCTTACGAACGTTTTATATTGAATGTCTTTCCGAACTTCACCTTCGCCGGAGTTTATTTAACAATTTTTCAATTTGATAATTCAAACGCAAACGAATACGCGACAGACAGGCTTAATGTACCGACAAGCGTAATTGATATGCCAACGGACCGTGTCAGGACGAGAAGTGGGGGAGCTGCTGCCCCCTGCCCCACCCCCCTTGGCTACGCTAATGTGTGGAACCATGGAAATGTTCTCGACAACGTACTGTGTAGAAGTAGGACGGTGTTAAAAATACTTTTGGTCCTTCGAATTATTCATTCCTTTTGTTTTGAATGAAAGTTTCTATTGTGAGAAGACGTTGCCGTAAACGTTAAAGCAGTGTTTGCTTAAATTCAGTCTCCCTAATTATTTTTGAGTAACTTTCTACTTTTGACAATTGATGTGTCTCGACACGGCAATCCCTCAAATGTGAACTTGAATCCGACAAACTGTCACTGAACTAAAAAACAAAAAATTAGCATATACAGGAATTACTGGTCATTTTACCGATTTTCGGACTCCCTCGACAGACTCCTGTGATTTGTCATCTCCCGGCCTCACTGGGTTTAACCCTGTGGCGTCAAATAGTCATTGTTTAAGTTACGAGGTTAGCAACGAGTCTCAAACCTGCAAAGAACACAGGAAAGGAGTTGGAAGATGGTGGTCGTCGGCTTGCATTAGCTAAGATGAAGAATCATATTCAATGTGGATAGAGTCTAGTTACTAAGGCACGAAAGTACAAGAAAATCGATCTCCATTATCGATAAAATTCACCCAGATTTTATTTCTCGTTTCACTCCAACTAAGGACCTTTGCTCAAAACTTCAGTTTCTTAACCAGTGCGTTTTGGCCATAGGCGTACAGGCCGGAAGGCAGGGGGGGCAACTGCACCCCCAAAAATTTGGAAAGGACCAGATTGGGGCAAATAGTTCGGGTAGAACTGGACAAAATAAATTTCTAAGTGTGATTAAAACAGAAAAATTTTCAAAAATTGGTGACGATGAACAAGAGTTTGGATATTGGCGTGCATTCAGATTGCCATATACATACCGTGAGCAGTATGTAATTCTTATTCCTAGGTTTTTTCTAACTAAACATTCGAGCAGAGCGATTCGCGCAGATCGTCTCTGCCTCCCAAAATTATTATTGCCCGTACGCCCATGGTTTCGGCAGTTCCCTGACCCTTTTGACTTTTTTTTATCTCATCGTTCAACACTGCTGACACAGTACTCCATTTTTATATCATTGTTTGGCCATAACTCGGTTTGATTTCATTGAAGTGCACTTCCCATTTTCGTTGGTAAGTCGATATATTACAAATCGCTCAAAAGGGTGGCATTCAAATATCTGAGAGGTCTGCACATGCTCGTTTTCTCTCTCCTTCATTCTCGTTCGCAGGCCTCGTCACTTTGCTTAGTGCAGCCGGGCTAAGAAAAATGATAGCATCTGGGACGGGTTCACGACTCGGTGAACTCGATTTCCAAATCTGGAGTGCTAACTGGCCAATGAAATGTGAAGCCAAGATGGCCACCCATGGAGGACAATTTTGTAGGTCAGTTTTAGTCCACTACGCAGTCTTGCACGTCAGTTTTAGTCTCCCACGCGACTTTTTGCTCTTTCATGAGGGCTTTTTGTTTCAAAATGCACAAAATATTTCTTCAAAAAACAGATGATTTTAAGATCTTCAAATATATTTCGACAAAATCAAACCGAGTTACAGGTTATATTTTTCACGAAAATAAACTGCCAAACTAACGAGAAACCTGATAAAAGTCTCGATAAATTGCTTTAGGAAACTACCAAGTGCACATCCTCTTTACTGTTAGTTTGCCATGTTTAGGCAATTGGACAACACGGCATTTTTAAATCCTTTTGAATACTCGATTACGTAAAATTGGTCCAGTAATATTTCGTCTTGAACACCTTTCCCATGGTTGAGAACGTTTGAAGCTGAACCAAACAAAAACTAATAATTGAAGTCGTGTAAAGGATTGGAACTGACGTACAAGACCGCGTAGAGGACTGAAACTGAAGAACAAAATTTCCCTCCATGGGCGGCCATCTTGGTTTCAATTTTTGCCCGAGCAAATGTCTGGGAGTTAGCATTCCAGATATGGAAATCGAGTTCACTGGTCGAGGACCGCGGAACGATATTTTGAGTAAGAGGGCTGACAGGGGGCGGTAGCATGACCCCCCTGAAAAAATTAAATTCAATATTTCTGAGACGGTCGTGAACACTTCATATTTTAATGATTACTCTGAAATCACAAAACACTGGTTATATTAACAGGAACAACTCAAATACTATCAGCTGGTCACTCAAATATCGGATATGTTGATCGGATATTTAAAATCATAAATTAAAATGCGAGGGTGGTTCTCGCTTTGTTGGTAGAACAACTCAACGGTTAAGTGAATGGGTCAAGCAACATGTACCAAGTGTTATACGAAACAAGACCGTACCATTAAGAAATCAACCGAAAAGGCAATGTACCTCTACTCAAACGATTGTGACTCGGCAATCGGTCGACACTTGTTGTCAAACAAATGTTGTGCAGGGGTGGAGATATAGGGGGTGGGCAAGGGGGGCTTGAGTCCCCCCACTTTTAAAGTTGGGAGACAGAGCCCCCCCCCCCAATTTTTGCAGAAAAACCCAAAATTTGTACATTCATAATGAATCTTGACATCTGGAGGGAATGTGGCGTAACATCAAGTGGAAAAAAAGTTCCCGACTGAAGTGTAATAATTGATCAATAAAACTAAAACTGTGGAGAAGCAACTATGGATATGTACGGAAATGTTCGCGCTAGTATTTACCAGCCATCAGAAAACACTCGTTTTGCGTGGTTTTTCTCGTAAACAAAAGCTCAATGGCAAAAAAAGACAGTGTACTTTGTTCAATATATGGTCTCTACCAGACAAAAAAAGGAAAGAGGAAAAAAAGGGGGGAAAAGGAAAAAGAATTTGTGGATTTGCATGATGAAAGGATTAAGTACTTTGAACATTTTAATGTTTAAAACGTGCATGTGGTAGTACACTTAGGGCCTCTGTCACCGTTTTTTATGCAAGTTTCTGTTCTATTTCAAAGCATTATAATAAGAAAAATTATTGTAAGATACGTAGACATGCGGTTGCATAATTTAAAAATCAAAAATGTGTCCTAAAATTTATGAAAGCCGTACAGCTTTACAACATTTGTTGGAACAATATCCTGCAAAAACTCTTCTGTAAGTTATTTCCCTTCTCTTCTAAGTTGCTTCCTATAGCCATTAGCCCCCCACTTTTTTGGGGCTGTCTCCGCCCTTGTTGTGCCAATAACTATTCCGACTCCAAATTTATCATCCTGGCAAAGTGCCGCTCAGCATTCTTCCTAAAGATTATGGAATCCATGTATATTGGCGTTATTTTGATGTTTAATCCCTCCTACGTGGGATGACATCATCGCCTTTACATCAGGTATAAATATAAGCTGTTAACTCGTTTCTCAACAGTTAGCAGACGTTTGCACCTGAACAGTGGTCTGCCGAGTGCATAGTGCTTCTTTTTAGTATGTACTTTCTCTCTGTGTTGGTTCCTCTAGTTCTTTTTAGAACTGTTTTGTGTAACCATTCACCATGGTTAAGACGTTTTTCAAAGCGATACTGAAATATTTAATTTCTTTCCAAAAAAGGGGGGGGCTTTAGCCCCCAGCCCCCCCGCTTCCGCGGTCTCTGACTGGTATATCTCACTCTTTGAACGGAGGACCTGCTCTAAGGTTGACATATTTCTACTGATTTGTGCTCGAGACAGTAAAAGCTGTTTTCCACTTGGCAAATCTTATCGCGCGAATTGACTTTTCTTTGTGTAAATTGAATTAGTTTCTCATTAGTTACAGTCGAGAGCTTTTGAAATAAAAGCAAAAGTTGCTTCGCGCGATAAAATTTACCAAATGGAAAACAGCCTTAAGCGCTGTTCACACGTGAGATTTTGTACCTTGCGATCGACATCTTGGAGTATGTGTTCAACTAACGAAAGTGTCGAAGACAAACTACAGCGAATCATAAGCGGATATCTTGCTTCGTGTAATTCATACAACAGGGTGACAATCGCAACGTATAAAAGGCCCTTTAAACTCCCGCTTTTAACTCTCAGACAAAATAGAAAGAGGACGCGCTTGGATCAAGCCCAGGTACCAGGTTCATATCTAGACTACGAAGGACGATAAAAAACAAACAAAGCAATATTTATTATATGCAAAACGACTGTCATTTTTGAACGGGAAATCGCCTAGTATGCTCTGCGTAATGATTTATGATTATGTATTAGTAATGATTATGGTCGGGCTAAAGTGGTCAGACAAAATGACACTGGAAGAATTTCGCTTAAATACGTACTTAAAAGAAATCAGTAATGCTGAGTACCATTTCAATCTCTAAATATTTTCCTCACATGGTTTTGGGAGTGAGTTTTATAGGTTTCAAGTTAATTTTCCATTTAGTTAAGCTTGGCGAAAAGTATAAATTGTAACTCGGTTTACTTTCGTTGAAAATATACTCAAAATTCTTAGATTTACTTCTGTAGTCTGAAGTAATGTTTTGTGCTATTTTTTAATGAGATCGTCTTTTGTGAAAAGGGTAAAAAATCGCATGGTGGATTGAAAATAAGGCAGAAAATTGCCCTTAGCGGACGGCCTTCTTGGCTTTACATTTCATTGGCCAGATATAGATCGATTGGAGGAATAGGATTAGGATCGTAATGGTTTGGATTAGGGTTAGGGCTAAGGCTAGAACTAACCCTAATCTTAACCCCAGACTTAACCCTAATCCTAACTTATCCCTACCCTGATATGTCCAAATCCTAATTCTCCTCAGGTATACCTTCTAATCACGACCATATCGACTCCCGCTTGGATAAAATGTTCAACCGTGAGATTCTGGACGCGGTCGAAAATATATTACCAGAGTTCTTCATTGATTATTTACATGAAATAAAATAATTTACATAATTAGACGCCAACAATTGTCAATTAATATAGTTGTGAATAGTTACAGAAGACTCTGCGAGATTTATTTCGGACGACATTTATTTGAGTCTGGCATTTACAACGAGTATCAGAAAGTTTGTTTAACTATCAAATGTAAATCAGAATGTCACTGGTACAATAGATAACTAATGTTTTATTGTCATCTGTCAACATGGCGAATTCATGCACATACCATGGCATGTAAGTACTTAAGCTGTTTCACGTCCAACTAAAGATAATATTGCCTCTGTGTTAGCCAGTTCAGTTTTAACCATTACCCAGACATGACATTTCTCACGAAGTCTTCATAGTTTATTTGTCCTTTGTGCTCAAGACCAACTGTTAGCAAATCCACGTCGTCCGTGGATAATTTGTCGCCCAACGTTGTCAACACTTGCCGTAGTTCAGCGCTGCTTATATTGCCCGATCCATCCCGGTCAAACACTCTTAAACAATCAACAAACTCCTGGGTTTGAACTGGTCGTGCTTTCTGCTTGCAGGAGAGGGCGATTGGAATCAGCTCCTCAAGGGATATTCTCTTGTTCCCCACTGGATCGACTTGTTTAGTGAATTTTTGTACATCGCTTTCGGTCGGGTTTTCTCCAATACCCCGAAGAACGTCTGCTAGGGATATTGAGTCGACTTTTCCATCGCCTACAGTGTCATATAGGTCAATAGCATCCTTCAAGGCGTCTAACTCTCTGTCGCTTAGCGAAGACATTCCCACAACGATAACGGAAGAAGCAGGACTGGAAAACAGAAGTCCTCGTTTCGATCGTCGATTCAGTCGAATATTTAATTAGCTACGTGGCTTAGTTCGACAAACATCGATAATGAAATCTGTGTAATGTCACACAGTGATTGCATTCCGAAGCTTTTATGTTTTTGATAATCTCTTTTGATGATCACTTTGTTTCATTCCACCCCGTCGTTTTGTGGATGACAATTAACATTTTGTTTTTATGACCAATCTTCGCTCTCATCCAACCGGGTCGCTTGCAGCGGAAATTGTTTAGGGAGGTCATGAGGTTAGTCACGGAGGCGACATGGTTTAAACGGTAAAAATCAAAAGTCTAATATCCAATATCTGAAGTCTGTAATTACAATCAAGTATCAAATAACGAACGCAATTACTCCATAATTTTTGTCCCAAACAAATCTCAATTCGACCGAAGTCATGGGACGGTACTGTAGTTTCATTATCATTTTAATTAACTGTTGCGCAGATATTTTAGGTTTACACCTCCTGGAGATACTTTTCCTTTCTTTTATTTTATCCCTTTTAAACGGTCAGAAAAACTTCGGTCAAAGAATTGAGCAGCTTTGAGGTGATTTTATAAATCTGATCACGGATGAGAAAGGAAATGGATAACAGACGCAAGAAGTTGATACTTTAATGTGTTCATCGAAAAATTCAGACTTGTAAATTATCAGGTTGGTTACAACAGGCGGCTGTCTTGTTTCAGCCACGCGGATTTGTGAGCTAAAATGGGCTGGGAAGAACACCGAATTCATAACAAAATACTCAGTTAAGGTGAGAGCCATTGACCTTACTGAAACCTGCAAGAGTGGCATTGTATTAGACATTTAATCGAAACATAAGGCTTGTTGAATAGGCCGTAATTATTACATTGGAAGATGTTCTTATTTTTTCACACGTCTATACTTTAGTATTTTTATAATAAGTAAATATTTCTTTCCAATAGTTCCATCACCGTGTCCATGTTGAATTGTTAAAATTCGCCAGGAAATTTGCAACCAATACAGAGGTCGCCCCATAATTTCACGACACGCTCCGGTTGTCGGTGTGACGTCAGTACATCGACTGAAAGCAGATTGGCCTCACTCTTGCCGCCTGTGCCTGAGTAGTCAAATCCTGTAAATATTTCTACATGGAAGCTGTCGAACTTAAATGTGTGAAAGCGCTTTGTCGTTTTTCAGAGACTTGCCCCAGCAGATGGAAAACCAAGACTTTTTCAAAGTTCTTGGTGGGAGTCGACAGAAATGCTTGGCAGCTGTGAATATAAGGCGAACACTTCGCACTTTACATCGAATACGGCAAAATCTGGCGGTGGTTTCACTTGTTGTGTACCAAGCTGCTTCAACAACGACAAGAGGAAATCTAAACTGTCTTCCTACAATTTTCCCTACGAAAAAAGAAAGGAATCAAAGAAGCTTGGAAAGAAGTGGCTGCATCTGATTTCCCTAAAGGATTTTTGTCGTAAGCACAGAATTCTTGGGAGACGATCTTACCCGGGCCTACAGGGAGACTGACTCGACGATATCTAAAAATTTGTCAGCGGTTTTGTGATCAAGATCAGAATAATTGGAGTTGGAATAATTATTTTTTCGCAATTTCAGCGGGAAATTATGAAACATGGAGGCTTCTCTTGCGGATTTGTGCAACAAAGAGCTCGCCTTTTTAAATGAAAACTTTAGGGAGGGAAACGTCACCGGAGAAAACTTTTATGGGATATTCGATGGAGGCCAAGAAAGTCTTGACATTGTTCTCGAGTCATTTACGAACTTGACTTCAACATCATTCGTTCGGCAAGATTCCCACTCGAAAAACCTAAATCATAAAAGATATTCAAAGAAAGGTATGTTTCTCACGAATGCACTTTTTATGGTAAATTATGTAATTTTTCCGGCCCTAACGTAGTGAGTTAGAGGGTAGATTTGATTTTGAAGGCGCATATAAACAAGCGTATTGACCGAGGCAAAACGTTTGTGATGGAGCCAGAAGTGAAGAACTGGTACAAAAATGCTGACAGCATTCCAATGATCTAATCTTTTGAGATTCCCTACACCGCTAACTAAAGACATTAACACAAATTTTGATGTACAATCATTTACAGATTTAGTTAATCCTAATCATATGCATGTCCATTGAAAAGTCTGAGCTTATATTAGAACAAGGTTAGCATTACTGGCAATCCTGAGGCCCCAGTTACACTATACCGAATTGCTTGCCTATCGGATTGGAGTTTGAATTACACTACCCCGCGGTAATCCGGTACATAACGCTTCGCGAATCCTGAACAAAATCACTCCGCTCTGAAGGTGATATGAAAAGTGATCCGATACGTTCCCTTGCCGTGTAACCGCCTGAATCCTATGCGAACGCTCTGCAAATGACTTCACTGACTCGAGAACAAGTTCAATCTCGCTGTCTAGTTCTTACTCATCATTTATTTGGCAACGAATGTGTGATGTTTACTTGACCAAGCTTAGCAAAGGAGCGGAGCGGTACAGTCTAAGTGCGAACTGAAACGTGCTATTTTAGTATCGGATTGGGTTGAGGTAATCCGATACGAAAAACAATCCGGTATAGTGCAACTCAGGCCTGAAAATACGTCATGTCAAATCAATATGCAGCGGCATTGCCGTATGCTCAACGCACTCTTGCAACGTTTTAAATATACTTGTATGTTTCACTTTGCACTTTGCAGTTGAGACTGCAATAACACCAAGAGCAACATTACACTTAGTATTTTGTACTAATTGCATTTTTACCTTTTAAATTAAATTTGACATATCCAATACATATTGTTGTGATGATATGAAGTATCTTTAGGCTGCCTGTGATAGACTACGGCTTAAAACGTTAAGAGAGTGTTCGAATAACTATACTCCTGAAAACTTTAGATTAAAACAGTACAGTGCATTTAGCTTGCGTTGACAGCTAGTACCCATAGGTCAGATTGGACGAAATTTCAAGTTCTTTCCTTCTGAATACTACTACTATTAAGGAACGACGTTTACGGGAAGACTTTGATCACCTGTTAGCACTAGTGTCAGAAGACATTTTAACCAACTCAAAATCACGTTCACAAAGCACACCCCGGCCTTTACCTCCTATCAAATAATTCTCTGCACTGGTATCCTTCAATTTTGCAACTAGAAATACGTGCACGCAACAACCCCTCGCCCACCCTTTCAATATATCTCTTGAGAATCCAAGTAACAATGATAATTTTTCAAAATTCTCAAAAAGACAAATCCTCCTGACTATAACTGGAAGAAGACATGCAATAAAAAAAATCCACACAGAATTTGACCGCCAATAAACAACAATCCAAACTGGAAATTATTTTATATTTAAACTACTTATAGTCATATTTACGATTAAAATTTCAATTCTGCTTTATTAAAACGAAAAGTTCGGTGAGAATAACGTTCAACGGCTTAACAACTGGTAAGATGTCCATCCTTAGAATTAAATTATTAAACAACGAATGATAGGCTCAATACCCTGAATTATTTGCGGGTTTATGGTAATTCGTGTCGCTTTCAAATTAGACTTCTCACTAATTTTGCCTTAAAGAAAGATTGTTTTATTAGATGACTAGACTCTCCGTTTTAAAAGTGGGGCATTCTCATAGGTTATCGAACGGATACCAGCATTACGGACAGCTCATGGTTGAATATATTTCTGACATTTTTTGGACTTAAAAAATTGATAAATTATACGTTACCTCAAAGTTGGTTACAAATGTCTTTAAGATCTGCTATGATAAGGGTTTATGCTAAGTATTCATCCGGAAGTACAAGACTTTGGTGACGAAGATGTAACGAATTACGAAACCGACGAAGTAAACAAAGAAAACATGAACGAATTCTGCAGTTTTATCGCCGACCAAAAATCGAAAAATACAATACATAAAACAAAATACGACAAGCAAGCCTTGTGCAAGTTTTGTCGAAAGAAGAACGACAAGAGGGAAGTAAAAGACGTACTTTTTCCAAGGCAAAGCATCAATAAAAAAGAAAAATGGCGTATAAACCTGCAACTCTTGCGTATTTTCAACTAATTATTCAGTGGCACCTCAACAAGAAGGGTTCAACGGTAAATTTACACATAGACGACTTTAAACTTTCCTGACAGGTTTTAAAATCCTGATGAAAGCATTACCGGTCGAATACGGTAAAGGTCATCATGCACAAATCACTCTTGAAGTGAGAAAGACTGAAGCGGACAGTTGTTTTGTCGAAGGATAATTTGGTGACCAAGAACAAGTAGCTTTGCAGCGAGTTACCTGGTGGCTGTTTACCTTGCATTTTTGTTTCGAGCCAAAAATACATCCTAACGTCTTCGATGGGGTGACATTTCATAGCGAAAAAAATCCTGATTGAGGCAATGAGATTTTTGTGTGGAAAGCGGAGAAAGCATCCATCCAAAGACTGCCATGGCCTCGACAACTCTTCTAAATGACGAGTGTTCTATCCCACTTTCCAAACAATAGACCATGAACGCTGTCCGGTTAAATACTGCAAAATATTCAAAAATAATCGTCCTACAGAGATGAATGAACCAGCATCTTCATTCTACTTTACCAAAAAACACCAGCAAAATCCAGGCGGTAATATTTCGTACAAGAAGTCTCCCTTAGGGAAGAATGAAGTCGGGAAGCTACTTTTGAAAGCTGCTCAAAACAATTCCGTTCGCAGAACTTGTGCTTCAAAGCTACTCGATTCAGACGTACCTGTGATTGTGCAGCTCAGGTAAGTGGTTACCAGAACGTGAAAAGTCCCAAGCTTTATACTAATCGACATCTTTTCAACTTCAGCGAAGAATGTCGTTTTAATACACTTAGTCGCTTAGCAAATTTCCTGACAGCAAGCGAGTTCCCTTACGTCTTTTGTTCATATAAATCAGAAAGAACCAAGACAAAGCGTTGTTGCAAAAAGTGAACAGTTGGCAAATGCATATTCCAAGGAGCTAACTTTGAGAACTGCTCTGTCAAGTCATAAATTGTCCAGTTGCTTAGGTGGCGAAACCAGCCGCAGGCGCCAAGAAAGCCCTTTCCTTTGCCGGTCTTAAATCATTTACTAGCTTCAATGTTCAAATAATGTCAACAACTTGCGAGAGATCCATACAAGGGAAAAAAAAACGAGACCAAATCAATTTGCTTCAATACGGTACCTAAGTACGGTTTGTTCATAAAGAAAATTTCAGGAACGATCCCAAATGCAGACTAATCAATCCCGCTAAAAGTGAACTGGGCCGCGTCAGCAAGCAAATCCTAGACCACATTAACACGGAACTAAGAACCATAACTGAAGCCCACCAGTGGCGAAATACCAGCAGCGTCATCGAATGGTTTAAAGCCCTACAAAACAAACCCGTCCTCTCCTTCACCCAGTTCGACATTGTCGACTTCTACCCATCCATCTCAGAAGATCTTCTAACAAAAGCCATGGAGTTCGCGAAACAACACACAACCCTTAACCAAGAAAGCATCAACATCATAATGCACTCCAGAAAATCGCTTTTATTTAGCAACGGAACAACGTGGATGAAAAAAGACAACGACACTACATTCGACGTCACCATGGGAAGCCACGACGGTGCCGAGGTCTGTGAGCTAGTCGGAATCTACATCTTGTCAATTCTATCCAAGAAATACGAAGACACAGAATTCGGCCTATACCGCGACGATGGCCTGGCCGCTTTCCGAAACATCAGCAGCCAAACCAGCGACCGCATCAGAAAAGAAATAATCGAGATCTTCAAGCAACTAGGACTCAAAATAACTATCCAATGCAACCTGAACGAAGTAAACTTTTTAGACATCTCTCTGAACCTTAACGAAGCGTCGTATAGACCGTACCGAAAACCAAACGACCATCCACAATACATCCACAGAAACTCCAACCACCCTCCGAGCATAACCAAACAACTCCCACAAAACATCGGGAAAAGAATCAGCGAAATATCCGCCACGAAGGAAATTTTTGACAGCGCAGCCCCGTACTACAACGAAGCACTCAAAGCCAGCGGATTCAACGAGAAGATCAAGTACGAGCCACCCAAAAATCACAACCCCAACGCCAAACCCAACAGAAAGAGAAACATCATCTGGTTCAACCCACCGTACAGCGCCAACGTCGGAACTAACGTAGGAAAAAAGTTTCTTCTGCTCGTAGACAAACACTTTCCAAAAGGACACAAACTCCATAAAATCTTCAATAGAAACTCCGTGAAGGTAAGCTACAGTTGTATGCCCAACATGTCAAACATCGTCAAGTCCCATAACCGCAAGGTCCTTCACCCCGAACCAGAAAACAACGCACCAAAATGCAACTGCAGGGAGAAAGAATTGTGCCCGCTCCAAGGAAAGTGCCTGAGCGAAAGCATCATCTACAGAGCAGAAATCACCAACGACAAGACCAGCGAATCCGTAAACTACATAGGACTAACCGAGCTCACTTTCAAAGATAGACTGTACAAACACCGAAACTCCCTGAAACACCGCAGCAAGGCAAACTCCACAGAACTCTCGAAATACGTTTGGAATCTACGCGACAGTAACCTTCACAACACCAACATACGATGGTCCATCCTCGACAAAGCTCCAACCTTCCGAAATGGGTCCCAGCGATGCAACCTTTGCCTCACCGAGAAGTATCACATAATTTTCCAAAATATCCCACTCCTAAACAAAAGAAACGAACTGCTGTCGAATTGCCGTCACATCAACAAATTCCTCCTCCGCAACTATAAAGACACACCGCCGGACAATTAACAAATTCCCCTAATTCCTGAAGGATGACGCCACCAAATTCCTCTAATTCCTGAAGGATGACGCCACCGCGCCCCGAAGAGCATAAAAGGGACTACGTAGTTAAATGTAATTAGTCGTCCGATGATCGCGTAAGCGTGAAACACAGTGTAACGACAGTTGCCCAAAGCTATAACTTAATAGACTATCAAAGCTCTACACCTTTGTATTGAGCACTCTTCTCTTCAGAGACCAAACAGCTACATCTACATCTATATATATATATATATATATATATATATATACATATATATATATATATAGAGAGAGAGAGAGAGAGAGAGAGAGAGAGAGAAAGAGAGAGAGAGAGAGAGAGAAAGAAAGAGAGAGAGACATACACAAAGCAAAAATTTTTCTCCCTAGTCACCACGCGTGTAACAGGACTCCACGCACGTCAAGACTAGTACCCTCGCACTGCGCTTCGCGCGGTGCGCGAGGGGAATATATACGTAGGCGTACGGGCCGGGAGGAGGGGCAACTGCACCCCCCTGAAAAAAATTTGCAGAGGACCAGATTCGGGCCAATAGCTCAGGTAGGATTACGAAAAATAAATTTCTAAGCGTGATTAAAACAGAAAAATTTTCAAAAATCAGTAACGATGAACAAGAATTTTGATGTTAGCGTACATTCAGGTTGCCACATATATACCGTGTACAGTGTGTAATCCTTATTCTTAGGTTTTTTCGGACTAAAAATTCGAGTAGAGCAATTCGGGCTGATCGTATCTGGCCTCCTAAAATGATTAAGGCCCGTACGCCTATGAATATATATATATATATAACGAACTACAGACGGAACCGTTTATATATGTATGTATGTATGTATGTATATATATGTATATAGTCTATTTGGTTAATGTCTAAGCTTTGAGCAACTGCCGTTACACGGTGTTTCACGTTTACGCGATCATCAGACGACGATCATCATCAGAGTCGTCTCATGATCGCGTAAGCGTGAAACACCGTGTAACGGCAGTTGCTCAAAGCTTAGACATTAACCAAATAGACTATTAAAGCTCTACACCCTTGTATTGAGCACTCTTCTTTACAGAGATCCAACAGCTACATTTATATATATATATTTGCCCATGAGATTTCTTTTCCCAAGTCAAAATCGGCCAAAATCCCATTTTTCAGTTGGTGTAACAAATCCCAATGGAATTCCAATTCCCATGGGATTTCTTTTCCCAAGTCAAAATTGGCCAAAATCCCATTTTTCAGTTGGTCTAATAAATCCCAGGGGCATTCCAATTCCCAAGAGAATTGATGTCTTAAGTGAACATTTATTTAATTCCCATGGGATTTCTTTTCCCAAGTCAAAATTGGCCAAAATCCCATTTTTCAGTTGGTCTAATAAATCCCAGGGGCATTCCAATTCCCAAGAGAATTGATGTCTTAAGTGAACATTTATTTAATTCCCATAGGATTTCTTTTCCCAAGTCAAAATTGGCCAAAATCCCATTTTTCAGAGGAATTCCAGAATTTCAGAAATTCCAGAATTCCAGAGGAATTCAGAAGAATTTCAGAGGAATTCCCAGAGGAATTCTAATTCCCATGAGATTTCTTTTCCAAGTCAAAATTGGCCAAAATCCCATTTTTCAGTTGGTCTAATAAATCCCAAGGGAATTTCTGTTCCCATGGAATTTCTTTCCCCAAGTCAAAATTGGCCAAAATCCCATTTTTAGTTGGTGTAATAAATCCCAAGGGAATTCCAATTCCCATGAGATTTCTTTTCCTAAGTCAAAATTGGCCAAAATCCCATTTTTCAGTTGGTGTAATAAATCGCAGGGAAATTCCAACTCCAAGGGAATTGATGACTTAACTGAACATTTGTTTAATTCCCAAGGGAATTCCAATTCCCATAGGATTTCTTTTCCCAAGTCAAAATCGGCCCAAATCCCATTTTTCAGTTGGTGTAATAAATCCCAGGGGAATTCCAACCCAAGGGAATTAATGATTTAGCTGAACATTTAATTCCCAAGGGAATTCCAATCCCCATGGGATTTCATTTCCCATATCAAAATCAGCCAAAATCCCATTTTTCAGTTAGTGTAATAAATCCCAAGGGAATTCCAATATCCATGGGTTTTCTTTTCCCAAGTCAAAATTGGCCAAAATCCCAATCCAAATGTCACATTTTGGCTCCAAAATTTACTTTAAACAATATTCACAAAATAATAACCAGTCGTATTCCAAGACAACAATCCTGACCATGGTGCTGGTACCAGTACTAAATTTATTTTTCAAGTAAAAGACATTTCTGAGTGTTCTATGTTCTGTGGGTCATTAACATAGGATAAATTTTTCACCAAAAGTCCAACTCACATCAGTAGCTTTGATATTGAAATCACTGGGAAATGTATTAGGTACATTTCTTTATATTTGGAACTGATATCTTCTCCAGTTTTGACTATTTTTATCAATCATGCCAAGATTAGGATATTTTTGGTGTGCTCAAGTCTATTCAGCCTTCTTAAAGTTCTTAAGTTGCATTGGCAGATCTAAACAGCCTGTTTGAGTAATTATAGCATCTATAGAATTGTATGATTATCTCCAATCAAGAGAAAGTGTTTTTACAGAAGTGCTTCTAGGAAATTAAAGCAAAGGTATGAAACAACTGCAACAACTCTTGACCTGATGGGACTAAATTTATCTATCATTCCCTGCAACTTCATGTTCCACATTCATGTGTCTCATGGACTAAATAATATGGTAATTAGAAAATAATTATATGAATTGTACTATTAACAATTTTTACATGAGATCAAAAATTTCCTCCAGAAACTGCTATTGTCATTTCTCTAAATAGATAATTCATACCATATTTGATATGACCCAATCTTTTATCCTGATTTGGCTGACAAAATCAAAAACAGAGGCTACTTTGGAAAATGGAAAATGCTATAATTTTTTGTGTTTTGTTATTTGAAGAGCCAGGAACAGAACACCTGGTCACTCTTTACTTCTTTCATTGTATGGTTAAAAAGACCAAAATCACTTTTTGTATTTTACAATGTTATCAATTAAACTTTACTGTGTTTTCAGTTAACCAGCAAATAGTGATGGGAACGTCAAAACTACCAGGACAACTTCCCAGGTAGATGACATCCTAGCAAATGCACATAAAAAATAAGAGACAAATTTTCACACAAGTTGGACTTCTGGTTCATTATTTTATTCTTAACTCCTATGCAAGGGGTTCAGTATCAGCTGGCTATCATCCAGCTGCAACTATTTGAATTTTCAGTGTAGAATAAGTAAATTAATAAAAAGAATTATATCACAACTTTATATATTATGTAGTCATGGCTCAGCTCAACTTCATATAATCTCATTCAGTTAACTAGAAGATGGCACTTGTTATTTCACAAAAGTTTGGTCTGTCCAGTTTCCAGAACCTTGTGGCTATTTTTCTTAGTCCATGGTTCACATCTTTCAAACAGATGCAACTTTTTGCAACTGCAGATTATTCATATTCTATGTCAAACTGGAAAGGTTATGTCCATTCAAACCTGTAATGTTGAAAAAACGGCTATTGAGATACTGATGAATAAAATTGCCAGTATTAGCTGTAACAACTCTAAATTGCCACCCTTACACCTCAATGGGTTAGCACATACAGAACTAGAGGTCTCCATTGATGAGTAAAATCATCTGGTGTTAGCCAGAGTTAAATAAAAGAGTACAGGTCACTAGTTGGGAAAGGGTTAAGGAGATAGTTTTAATATTTTTGTGACAAGAGGTCACCCTTCACAAGTAAACCATCTGGCATTAGCTACAGTAAAACTGACTAATAGTACTTATCAACTAGCAAAACTGTCTGGCACTAGCCAGAGTAAAATAGTAGGCCAAGAGTAGTCATCATCAGTTGTATAAGGGTTTAATCATAGTTAATCAGCTTAAACAGGAATTGTCAGCTTTTATGAAAATTAACGTTGTTGTTGTTGTTGTAGAAACCACTAAAACTCTAATATTAAATGGTGCAATTGTTTTGGGTCTATCTATTACACTGTTTTGTTCTCACTAAAGGTCAATTTACACTAGTCTTGCAATTTTGCACATCATGATTGACATCTTGACATAAGTGTTAAACTTACAAGAGCATCATGGATCAACTGGAGTCAATCAACAGAGGATATCTTGCTGCATAGACAGTCATGGGTCTATTGCTACCAGAAGGAAATCACAACATACAAAATCACACAAGTAAACAGGCTTTAAAAATATTCATGCACCTTTTTAGGAGGGTAGAACTTAGGATCCCCAGGTTCAGGGTACTCCACAAGTGATCACCACTTTAAGACAAAGGGATGCAGTTAAGGGAAGGCCCCTAGCATAATTATTAGATCACTATATAACTTATTCAGTACTGTAACATTTTGGAGCAGTAAGTATTAATTTTTGATACTGCAATGCACATCAGTAATATCAAAAATGGAATGCTGCATAGGCAGTTGTGAACAGACAGAAAAAGTTTAAGCAAAGGTAATACAGTACTTTACCAAAAAACAAGACAAGGTGCTGACATTTCAAGCAAAAGCCCTTCATCAGAGCCAAAAAAATATCACAAGCAATTTTTTTCAACTCTTCTGAAGGGCTTCTGCTTGAAACATCAGTACCATGTACTCTTCTTTTTGGCAGAGTACTACCTGTACCCATAACATTTTCCAACCAACATAAAAAGGTCATATTTGGATTAAATTTCAAAGAGTTAATTGAGATAGTTTTAACTCTTTCCCATCCAAGACATCTCCCCTAATGAGTAGAGTTGCCTTGCAGTAGGCAGAGTAATAAATTATAATAAAAGTCTGCTTTTGACTACAAATTATTGGGGGAAAAAAAGATTACTTTAAGAAGAAAAGAAAGAAGAGTAGCTGTAACTTTATTGTAAAACCAAAAACTCTAAACTTCAAAGTAAATATTAATGATGCAACAAACCATTAGCAGTTTTATATAATTATTTTGCAATTCAACCAGTTGAAAGTTTGCTATTCAAAAGTACTCTTCTTTCTGGATGCAAACTACCTCAAAAATGCTAAAGTTACTTGCATTCACATGAACATGTCAAATGCAAAAGCAACAAAACAAATGCAGAGCATGTGTAAGCTTCTTCCTCAGTCTTTAGGAGATACTTCTCAACAACTTTCCAAGTTGTTACCATTCTTTTGTCAACAACTGCTAAAATAAAGAAACCTAAGGTGTGTCATTTAGATGTATTTCCTCCATTTTCCCCCTGTTAATTAAAATTCCAATTTATTCACTTTTTGCCATGCTGTAATTCTAACAGACATTCATAGTTGATTTTCATGTACACTGCCTGCAGGTCAGCACAACCATTGAAATTTAAATTAAACAAGAATACAGACCCCTCCATCTCACATGCATTTTGGCACTAGCAACATTGACTCTTTTCAGTCACCATCCAACTTCTTAACTTACTCTGGCTAACAGCAGATGATTTTACTTATCAAGGAGGGATGTCTTTGACTACAAAGGATTTAAGAATACCACTACTATTATATAATTTTGGTCTGTATCTGACATTCCAATTTAATGTTAGCTAACACCAGATGATTTTTCTCATCAAGGGGAGACCTCTTGTACCAGGACAGGTTAAATAAAATGTTCACTGTTACCATATTAACTTATAATGAAAACTTCAATCAAATTTTGAAACTCACTTAAGAACATTTAATCCAAGCCTAATATCTTTTCTTGAACAGTGATTATCATAGTTGCAAATGATTACACTG
Source organism: Heliopora coerulea (assembly GCA_030142905.1). NCBI lineage: Eukaryota > Metazoa > Cnidaria > Anthozoa > Scleralcyonacea > Helioporidae > Heliopora > Heliopora coerulea. Next base: position 222,552 of record JASJOG010000202.1, read on the forward strand.
GGAATGTAAAAATGCAAAACTTATTCAAGTACATGGCTTATTCAAGTACTCTGCTGCAAGCTATGGTGCTCATTAATAGGGGTGCACCGGATAGTGTTTTTTTATAGCCGGCCGGATACCGGAATTACCGGATAATTGAAGAAAATCCGGCCGGATTATCCGGCCGGATACCGGTATTTTGGATGAAAAGCTCGCACTTGCCACAAATCAATCAATTATTACCCAAATTAGATTTGGATTGTGAGGAGAAAAATTAAAACTTTACACTGAAGTTCAAATAAGATTTGCCTTTTTTTGCAAGTAATTACTTTAAAACACTACTTGTTCACTGGCGTTTATAATTATAAGCATTAATTAGACAAGTTACGAGTTGCAACTTGCAAATGGCGGGAAAATGCAATAAAACTGAAGATGAACATAGATCAATGGACTGGAACCGACTCTCTCCCTTTTTGGTTTCTGGTGAACATCGACATTGCAAAAGGTAAGGGCATAAAGTTAACCTCGTTTTATTATATCACGTTTGTAATATCTCAGTTTTAATGGATTCAATCTTGACTGTAATCAATAGGTAAGTCATTGCCTTTTTGTTGAAATATATACGCTTTTTTGATAAAAATTTTTTGTCGGAATAACTTTCGGGTCGTCAAGTTGGCATTTTCAGTTTTTATTCTGGCATGTATGTTGGTTCATATATTGCTAATGTTGTTCTAAAACACTCAGTTTTCTTGAAAAATACGGAACTTAGTAAAACACAAAGCCAGATATAAAACAGCATTTTAAGCTTCTTTTGTTGCATTAGGTAACGTGAACAACGACATGTTCACCGAACACTATGAAGCGTTATGGGAACTACTTCATGTTAGATCCACATAATGGTTTGACTTTATGTTCAAGGTGATGTACAACTTTAATATTAAAAGGCTTGGGTTCGCGTTTTAATAAGGTGTGTACCGCCCGAAACAGCCATAACAGCAAAAACTGCATGAATTTATATATTAGAAACTAAATTAGCTGGACAACAAGTAATGTCGAACTAAATGCGCACAGTGGGAAAAGCAATGCGACTGAATTTCCATGTTTTGCACGGAAATAAAATATTTGGTTGGATAAAGGATTACGGAAAATTTGTGCTTATGCATTTTATTTTTTCAGATTTCTAGTATAAAAAGCAAATACCGGAAATATTCCGTCTGATTCCGATCTCATGACAGCTGCACCCACCTTGTTTGTTTGGGCGTTGTTCCAAGTTCATGACAAAAGCGATGCTGTCGCAGAATGTCTTATTTGCCATAAAGGTATAAAAAGAGGTAGAGAATCTGCTGGACAAAAATCGTTCAGCACTTCTCCCCTTCACAACCACTTGAAGAAACACCATCCCAAGGAGTACCAGAGCGCCAAAGATAATGCGAACATTACCACTCTGACGCCCGATTTAAGCTCTTCCGTAAAGCCCAAAGAAAAAAAGATAACGGCAATGAATAAACAGCTCACACTGATGGACAGCTTGGCCTCCAAAAAGATTTGGGATATCAATGATCCCCGATCAAGAGCTGTCAACGAAAAAATTATGAAAATGATGGCACTAGGTAACTAACCTTTTACCATGGTGGAGGACGACGGTTTCATTGAGCTGATGGCACACTTACAACCGCGATATCTTTTGCCCAGTCGCCGATACTGCTCCGATACAATGTTACCACGTGTCTATGACGAACTAAAGGATAGAGTTAGAAAGGAATTGTCCGAGCCCCATGGGAGTTATATCTCTTTTACGTCGGACATTTGGACTTGCTCATCGTCCAAGGAAGCATTCATTTCTTTGTCCGGCCACTGGATTAAGCAGGACTTTACACGAGTTGATGCGGTTCTCCACGCAACTCACTTTCCTGGCTCCCATACGGGAGTCAAAGTTGCAGAAATGTTGCAGAGGATGTGGTCAAGCTGGAATATCAGCAAAGAACGTCGACAACTTCTTGTTCGAGATGGGGCAGCCAACATGTGCGTGGGCGGAGAGTTGGGGAAAATCCCTTCTATTCATTGTACCATCCACCGACTTCAACTCGTCGTTGAAGACGCAGTGCTGACGCAACGAGTGATTATTGATCTGCTGGCTAAATTTCGAAGGATCGCTACCCATTTTAACCATTCAGCTGTTGCCTGCAATGAACTGAAGATGCTCCAGGAAGAAGAAAGCAAAGTTCCCCTATTGCCCGTCCAGGATGTCCAAACGAGGTGGAACAGCACATACCTTATGGTGGAACGTATGGTAAAGTTGAAGCGCCCGATTCAGTTGTATGTGTCTGATCACAACGATCTACCCTCAATTACCGCAAATGAGTGGCAAATCAGCCAACGGTTACTCGATATTCTGAAGCCTTTTTTTGATTTAACCAAAGAGATGAGCACTGAGTGCGCCATTCTCTCTAGCGTGATCCCCAACATCTCCACGCTTGAGTTATATCTGTCTAAGATAGGACAAGGTGATCAGGGTATACAGTCAACTCGGGAATCCCTTCTCCAGGCTCTCCGGAAGCAATTTCTTTCCACCACAGAAGCCCCAAATGATCTGAATGTCAGGAAGAACAAGCACTATGTCTCTGCCACATGTATCGACCCACGGTATAAGAATCACTTTTTGCAAGACGGTGAAGAAAAGGAGAAGGCTAAATTCTGGCTACTAGAACTGCTAACTGAAGTGCACGGAAAACATCGAGTGGATATAGAAGATTCCACTTTGGACAACACACCGAGTGATGACGAACCTTCTCCGGCTGGTCCTTCAGCAAAGAAATCAAAACCTGATGATCTCTTCACAACTTGCTTTGATGAGATTATAAACAAGCATAAAATCGAAGCAGCAGCCAACTCAGACAGGCAACAGGATGAAAATGTTCGTCTCGTTAAGGCCGCGGAAGAGGTGGATAAGTTTATGATGCTACCTTTGCTCCCCCGCACAGCTAATCCACTTGAATGGTGGGGGAAAACAACCGGATTTCCTCTGCTGCGTGAGCTTGCACGCAAATTGTTGTGCACGCCTTCCTCGTCGATATTTTCTGAAAGAATGTACTCGGAATATGGAAACATCTTCGAGGAGAAACGGAGCAGACTCCTTCCTCGTAAAGGAGAGAAACTCCTTTTCATACATCACAATGTAAGAAAATTCTGACAATGCCACTATATAACAAGCTAGAGTGGGACTACAAACAACTTTGTGTAAAATGGTTGTTATGCGCATCTAAATGTGTCACTTACTGGGATTGTTATTAAGTAACAGACGATTATCTTCTGTTTATTTGTTAAAAAATAACATTAGAACAGAACACAGTTTACATTGTTTCTTCCATTAATGTCTGTTGTTAGTATGGTACAAGTAACACAAATTGACAATTGTCTTCAGAAAAGCAAATTATCCGGTATCCGGCCGGATATAAGAAAATAACCGGCCGGATACCGGATAGTCCCATTACCCTACTATCCGGCCGGATACAATATCCGGTGCACCCCTAGTGGCATATGTAATAAGCATTATAATGGACTCCTGGGGTACTACCCTTTGCTAACTAGAAAAAACAACAAATAATGCAAATGATGGTTGGCAGAGTCTGAATTAGCAGTCCAAAACAGCTTCACAACTTTTTTTGAAATGTAAAATTTAGCATGCACAGGCAGTGCTAAGGTAAGCATTGGGGGTATTTGCCCCCAATGAAAATTTTTACCCTCAATTTTGCCCCCTCCACCACCCAAAACTGGCAGTGAAAGCATATAATTTGTAAATCGCAGTTGCTATTTATTCATGGGAAACACATTTTAAATGCAAGATAATGGATATTATTACAGCCATTATTACTAATGATCTAATTATCACTGGCATTATCTAGTGTAGTGGGAAATAAACCCCCTAGACAACTAGGTAAAGCTTGAGTGTTGTTCACCAGTCAGTGGCTTTTGTTTTATATGAAGCACTTTTTGATGAGGAGGTCCACTTGGTGCTTGTTCAGCTGCAGTAGCACGAAAGCAGTTTAAAATGTTCAAGACGATGATGGTAAGTCTTTTGATGGGTGAGAAAAATGACCTCTTTCCCAAAACATTGCAGGATTCTGAATCTACATGCCTTCTTTCCTGCACAGCCGTTATTGGCGAACTGCTTTAGTCATTTGCGACTTTTTCACCGAAGTTGACAAGACAGAATTATATTAACGATAAACATGCTACAGGAATTAAATTCTACCTCGTCATTTGCATATTCGAGAGCCCATGAGAGCGCGCATGCGTAGTGAAGATCATCATCATGCGTTGCGTTTCATATTTGTGGAAGTTGATCGTCCAGGTTAGTGTAGTCTTGAGAAAGACTATTGGTTGAAGTGACTGACGTTCATGATTCTCCCAGGTTGAAACCATTTACTTTAATGCGTTGCGTTTGGTGAAGAAGAAAGCCCAACAAAATTTGTATTGGTTAACGACTAATAAATCTTGTGCATCGTCAACTGAAAACGCGCTTTCTCAACGGGCGAAAGCTCGTCCAGTGTAAACGAATTGGCATTTACTGCGCGAGGATCATCATGTCAACTAATCTTCCCGAAAGGGGTAAACAACATCACGAGCACGTCGCCATCTTAGATCCAGACGAAAGTCGTCTCCTTGATGAAGATCCACCCTTTCTTGACGGTGAATTCATCGATAAACAGGCCCGAAAGGGCAATGCAAGTACTGAAAAATCTTCCTGAAAGTTGTTGTCAAGTCAATTTTAGAGTCACTTTCATCGCCGTTATTACTGGTCAAACTTTGGCCAGAGATCCAGTTAGATCTTTTTAGTTGTTGTTTTATATCCTCAATGTCCTCAGCTACTGAGGATGAATTTATAGCGGCGGCACTTCGCCGTTTTTCCCACCTCGCTAGCTTTTGGCGGACTTTGTTTGTTCGAGGATTTTCCTCCAGTTTGTGTAGCTGACCGCTTTTCAGCAGATGATTTGAACTGCAGACTCGCCGGATCAGCCTCTAAGGAAAAAAGCGAGGGAGGAATTCAGCATACTATCTGGAATGGCAAAAGTGGTGAACAAACCACAAGACGACGAGGATCTAGACTCCGAATTATCGGAGCTTGTCAAACAACTGCTTAGTAAGGGCATGAACAGAGAAGCCCGTGATGAAATGATGGATAAATTCCGCACACCGGGCAACTGTAATCGACTGGACATTGTCCGAGTCAACCCAGAAATATTTAAAAGCGTCAGGAAAGAGATAAAAACGGACGACGTGATCCTCCAGAAAGCCCAAAAACCTCTATTTAAAGGGTATAACTGCAGTTGCCAGAATTCTGGACTATTATATGAAGGCTGAAAAAGGTAAGAAACCGTTACCCACTTCAGAATCGTTAATGAAAACCCTCTCTGACAGTATCTCATTGTTAAGCGACACTTCACACGAAATAGATCTCAGAAGGAGAACTTTATTTAAAGGGGACATGAAAACAGAATACAGACTACTCTACAGTGACCAAAACCCAGTTGAGGAAGGACTGTTGTTTGGCACTGAACTTGGCAAGTCAGTAAAGAATTTGACTGAAGCCAGTAAAGTGACTGAAGTAACAATGAAACAGAAAAGGCCCCATGCCAGTGGTCAGAACTCACAAGGAAGATCAGAACACAAAAGAGAGTTTCCTTTTTTAGGCTGAAGCAGAGGCTCTGTGGGGAAGCAGAGGGGAGGATACAGAAATCTATCCTGAAGAAGCCAACCTCAGTACCAGCCTTGACGTTAGTCAGGAATACTGGGAAAAAAAATCTGTAAATAACATCCAGGTAAGAGCTATTACTGCTGACTTGTTGAGGCCAGGTGAGTCTGGTTTGCTATGTGATAGGACACCAGCCAAGAAACAAATTGTACAGTCTAGTAGACTGAAATAATATCTAAAAGAATGGGAAAATATCACATCTGACAAAGTAATTTTGGATATTGTGAAGGGTTATAAGATTAATTTACCACAGTGCCTCATCAACACTGTCAACCAAAACAACCAACTTTAAAGAAAATGAGGCAATAGCTTTAAATAAATTATTGAAAGAACTATTACTGAAGGGAGTTATTAAAAATGCACTCATGAAGATGGTGAGTTCATTTCGCCAGTTTTTCTACATCCCAGGAGAAATGGGAAATATTGCTTGATATTGAACCTTAAAAATTTAAACAAGTATGTTCCACATATTCATTTTAAGATGGATACACTTCAATCATGCATCAATTTAATGAAGAAAAAACTGTTTTAGGGCTCTCTTGGTTTATCAGATGCATATTATTCCATTTCAATTCACCCCGAATCACAGAAGTATTTGAAATTTTGAGTTGGAATTCAATTATACAAATTTATTACCTTGCCCAATGGACTGAGCTCTGTGCCATGCATTTTTATGAAACTTATGAAGCCAGTGTACTGTACTGTACAAACTAGAGACCATATTTCTAGTGGCTATCTGGATGACAGTTGTTTACTAGGTGATACATTTCGCCAATGTCAGACAAATATTAACAATACTTCTGGCCTGTTTAGTGACCTGGGGTTTAATGTTTCAGAGGAAAAATCAATCACCCAATCAACTCAGGTCATAGTACATTTAGGGTTTGTTTTGAACTCTATAGACATGACAGTGAGCCTCAGCAAAGAAAAAATTGCAACAATTGTGTCCCTGGGACAATATATTTTGAACAGACAGTCATGTACAATCTGAGAAGCTGCTCAACTTATGGGTACTTTAGTTTCTAGCACCTTAGGTGTAGAACATGGACCATTGTTTTACAAGCTGCTTGAAATTGAAAAAATTGATGCTCTTAAAAAACATAATGGTTCTTTTGAAGCTCAAATGCAATTTTCAGAACTAGCTAGATCAAATATTCAGTGGTGGACAGAAAAAAGTTTTCATGATGCAAAGAAAATTTTCCATGGCAATCCCAACTTTACCCTAACAATTGATGCCTTCCTGGAAGGATGGGGTGCACACCAAGATGGCATGGGTCCTACTGGTGGCAGATGGCTTGCACAAGAAATTATTGAAGATAAACATATAAATTACCTTGAACTTAAAGCAGTAAAACTAGGTCTTAAGGCACTATGTGAGAAAGAGGAATATGCCCATATTCTTATACAGCTTGATAATGTGTAACCTTTATTAATAATATGGGAGGTACCCATTCTAAACTGTGTAATAAGGTAGCACAAGACATTTGGCTGTGGTGTATTGAAAGGAAGATTTGGATTACTACCACACATATCCCAGGAATTCAAAATGAAACTGCAGATAGGCTCAGTCATAAATTTCAACATAGAACTGAATGGCAATTGAACCCAAATGTTTTCAAAATACTAACAAAACAATGGGGAAGACCAGACATAGATTTATTTGCTTCATGACATAATTATCAGTTAAAGCCCTTTGTGTCATGGCATGCAGATCCTGATGCCTATGCAATGGATGCAATGTGTTTAAACTGGAAAGAAAAATATGTGTACATCTTTCCTCCTTTTAGCATGTTGTCCCGAGTTTTCCAGAAGTTGCAGAAAGATCAAGGCCAAGCCTTAGTCATAGCACCATTATGGAGAACCCAAGTTTGGTTTCCACAGATGTGTCAGATGTTAATCAGCCAGCCAGTACTTCTACCCCACATGGAATCCTTGCTACAGTTGGCACATGACAAGACCAAACTCCACCCATTGTGGCCCAAACTTTGACAGATGGCATGCCTCTTATCAGGACGAGACTCTGACAGCAAAACATTTCAAAATGAGCTTGCGATAAACAGGATAAATTTGAAGCTCTGAACATACTAAACTTTTTCTTTGCTATGGTAAACCACATCATCCTGTTTGTCAAAGTACTATTTCAAGATGGGTCAAAACAGTCATGCTGCAAGCAGGTATAGACACTGTAAACTTCAAGCCACACAGTGCCCGAGCAGCTTCCAATTCAGCTGCATTTAGGAAGGGAATACCTTTAGAAACAATCATAGCGGCAGCAGGGTGGTCAACCCAATGTACTTTTGCCACTTATTATAAGAAAGATGTTAAAGAGGACATTACCTTTGGAAAAGCTGTACTGAGCTGCTCTCATTAGTTGTTACTGTAAGTTCCAGTTGCCATTGTTAGATTGAGATTGCAATAAATCAATATTCTTGTGTTGAGATTCTTTTCCATTACTTTGTTGCTGTAAGGCCCATGTCCTTTAAAGTCTCATGGGATCTCAAATATGCAAATGAGGAGGTAGAATTAAAAAATTAAATGAGCCATACCTGTAAAGTGAAGTTTGATTGGAATTCTACCTCCTCATTGTTGGATAGAGAGATCACATGCCCGCCCAGAAATTTGGGTCTCTATCCACCCAAGGAAGTTTTATTAACATGGGCCAAAGCCTTTAAAGGATGATCTTCACTACGCATGCGCTCTCATGTGCTCTCTCTATGCAACAATGAGGAAGTAGAATTCCAATCAAACTTCACCTTACAGGTAAGGCTAGTTTAATTTTTTAATAACTTTCAAATTCTACAGGTAACGGAACTTCAATAAGTACTCACCAAAATGCAAGGTTGTTCTTTGCGGTGGAAGCTAAGAAAATTTCGTTCAAACTCCAGGATTTTGTTATTTCTAGGAAGTTGTAGACAGGAACTTAGGAACAAAACCTACAACAAGAAGAAAACACTTTTTCACTTACTAGCCGGACAGGTCATGCACGTGCACCCTCTCGTAATCGGCAAGACAATTTGGTTCTTTTTCGACAGAACGGGACTAATAAAGAACAAAAGCTCCACTACCTTCACGTTCAACCTCTTAATTTTTCCATTACCTTTAACTTGAAAGTGAACTCTAAAACTTTAAATTTACACTTACCAAGAAGTTGTCCATCCGCCATGTTGAGCGATATTACTACCTTCTTCACCTTCTTCCTCCAGCTTCCCAGCAGACTTGTCATAACTGTCAAAAACACGTTCAAACCAATTCAATTCCCACGAGAGTCAAAACAATGAAATAACTGGCTAAACTTACTGGTTAAGGTTACCATGGGGTTCTTTGCAAAGCAAAAGTTATCCAATCACAACAACACATTTCGTCACTTAGAATACGAATTTAATGAAGGCACGATATCAGGCAAAGCAAAACATTTATAAAATCTTCACGCTTCGGTTTCTTCAAGTCTATTCTGTCGTGAATTTAATGCACAGACAAGATAGAAATATTTTACAACATAATGAAACGAAAAACTTTAAAACCTGCAGCGACGATTATACATTTTATTTCAAATAGTTTCAACAGCTTGACACTGTCTGAATAGGTACACGTACTGTAAAAAATGACGAGAATTTTTTTCACCACTTTTCACCGTAAGAAGTCAACAAAATGATAAAACTATTTACTGAACTAATTCAAAATTCAAATGAACCATTCTTAAGTCTTGAAAAATCAGAACGGTAACTTGAATTTTTAATTAGTTTGGCAAATACTTATTATTTTCTTGACTTTTTTGTGGTAAATAGTGGTTGAAAATTTTTAAGGAAGTATCTTTTATTTTAGCCACAACAGAGTAGTCGCTCCACATAAATATGAATTTAACGGTAAACATTTTTAACATTGTTAGCAAAAGAAAATAGACACGTCCGAAACGGCTCGGAATTTTCTGTTTAACCCTTTAGCTCCCAATCGCACATATCTGTACGACTTAATATATGGAAATTAGATCATTACATGACAAATATTTTAATTTGAAAAGTGAATTAGTTAAATTTCACAACTTTTGTCCGTGTCGAGCCAACCAGGTGAAATGAACTGTGAAGTCTTAATTGAAGGTAATAAAACTAGAAACCGTACTTAAAATCATGCGACCCTAGTGACCCTCAACATTCTTTGCGACCATTATTTTTCTGGCGACCCTGCGTAAGGTAATACACCTGGGGGATTGAGAAACCTGGTTAAACGTCTTGAAGAACGTATTCTAAAGAAAGTTTAATCACGAACCTAAAAGCACTTTACTTTTACCTGCTAATCAATGGTTTTCCTTCTACTCGTTTCTGTTCAGCAGTGCCCGTTCAAACAGGCTCGGGCTGGCCATTGTGCCATCGCGCCACAGAACAATGGCTGACTATTGTTCTACGGTACGATGGCACAATGGACAGTCTAAGCCTGCGTTCAAATAAAGAGTTCTCTTAAAATTGTAACATTTTAGTGAAAGAATTCATTCCCTGGCATGTAGCAAATTCGCACAATCAAATTTTATTGGCTGAAATTAATATCGGTATTCTCGGAACATCAATGGTTTAAACGCAAACGAAGCCGTTCAACCAGACTTCTTGTTTCAGGAATCAGGAGTAAACAGCGCGTGAGAAAAATTCAGCGTGGGTCTAGAATAAATTATTCGAATTTCAAATAGCCTGTCATAATCATAAGTAATTGGTTTTAAACAAAACTCTTTTGAAAACCTCATTCATGAAATAAATGAAATATGGACCACGATTCGGCTGCAGGCGAGTTAAATCGCTGGCGAATGTATCTGGTATGAAGCCTTCGCTCTCGGTATTTAGGTCACATTGTAGCATTGGACCAAGACGCGAACGAAAATTAGGAATAATACGACGTTTTTCTAAAACTACAACGCATCATTGCACTTTCCCTACCTACTTTTGCGGTAGTCTGAAGGAATGTTCCAAAACTAGCATGTTTTTTTTACAGATAATGAAGCTGTAAGACGGGGCTACTCTTTCGTGACGTCTTTCAAAAATACGTTTGAAGAATGTTTCCCCATTACATCTTGCACTCTTCGGTTTTAATGGGAACGAAGTTGGATTGTCTCCACTCATGAAAACACATGCGCTACCGTTTCTTGTTCTACTTAAATATACGCATTCAGAATATGTCTGGCATAAAGCTTTCTCGAAATTTCATAAAGCCTATATCATAAAGCTATCGTGGTCATTAATGCTCACACTCAACCTACTTAGGTAAGTAAAAGAATTATGTAAGAATACAACAGCCCCTAGAATGGCAACACACCACTGCAATTAACCCACCGTATTTTGCGTTCTGCCGGAGGAGAGTTTGGAAAATGTCACGTTTATTTTTGGAAAGCCTAGTTCTAACATCGGGCTTCTTTTTCTGGACGTCTTCCACGAATAATTCCAAGAATACTCCCCGTTATATATGAAACAAATTGGTCTTAATGCGAACGAAGTTGGATTGACTTCACTATTAGGAATATTCGCCCCGTTGCTTCTTGTTCCGCCCATTGGATTCATAGCAGATAAATTTCGAGCAAGGAAATTGGTGTTGTTCACAACCATTCTGATCACAGTTCCGCTTACGTTGCTGCCAGTTTTCCCGTTGCTATTTAACCTTCAAAGCTGTCACACTTCGAATAACGACACCACTAGGAGATCCAGACTGATTGTTTTTGACGGCAATTCCACGCATCAACAACGGCGACCTTCCCGAAACGAAAGACGTATTAATAAAGGAATGAGGGTTCTGGTGAATTTCGCTAACTCGATGAAGCTGGTTGGCGCAACTAGAATAGAAGTTAATTCCACTCACGCATGTGAAGATGACAATGGGTCAATTGCAAACTCATCGAAAAATGTCAATGTCAATGAAAGAGGCAATCCGGTTTCAGTAACTTTGGTAATTTACATGATTACTGCACTAGGGCTCTATGACGTCGCTAAAAGAGTGATGGTAATGTTGTGAACAGTTTCAATCTTATCGTTTACACGTAGAGAAGGAGGACGTTTATTGCCTCAAGTGTTTCGCTCTTTTGCTTTGGAATGCTGACATTTCACATTTTTATTGAGATCTGTGAAAAATTCGCGCATGGCTACGTTATGGTATTTCCTTGGTCCGCTTCATGGCTCGGCTTATCTCTACTATCAATACCTTGGATAATATCCGAATATCTTCACTATCGAGTAGTCGACTGGGCGGAAGTGAAAGGAATTTTATCGGATGGTCACTATGTCGTAATGCTTCTTATTGCCTGTTTTTGCAGCGTCTGTTTCTCTTTTCAAGTGCGCCGGGAAAATTGGTACGTGCTTGAACTGGGTGGTAGCCCTGTTGTAATAGGAACAGGTGGCTTGTTGCGCCGAGCTTTCATAGCTGTCTCGTTAAGCATCTCGGGGATAGTGATGAACGCATTTGGCGAGCTCAAAACCGTGTCGTTTGCGTTGTTTCTCTATGCCTTGGCTTTCCTCTCGTTTTTACTCATTCAAACCCCATGGCTAATTTTGGTCGTGGACGATTTCCAATCAGCGGCATTCGCTCTTTCCTACTCTTCTTTAGCTGTCCACTTCTCGAAAGCTGGATCTAAGGCTTCCTCTGCCATTATTCAAGGTAAGGACGCTATATTTAGAGTACAGTGGAGACGTGCAGGGGAATGATCGCTGAGCCGCGGTTGTAGGTCAGTGCGAGTGAGTAATGCAGACTTACGGCCCGTTCACACGTGCAATTTTGTGTCGAGCAATTGTCATCCTGGTGTATGGTAATAACCCCAGGACAGTCTACGTAGCAAGATTTCTGCTTATGATTCGTTCCAGTTCGTCCTAGCTCTTGGAAGTTTAATTCATACATCATGATCTTAATCGCGAGGCACAAGATTGCGCGCCTAAACGGCCTTTATCACTCGCAAGATATCGAGATATTTAACTTGTGAGTCTTCTGTGCAAATTTGGCATAGAGGAAAAGCCGTGATGGAAGTTTAAGCTAGTACGATAAAAGCATAGATTTCCCTTGTTTCCCACCGCAACAACCATAATTGAAAGCAATCTCGAAAATTTGCTTTTGTGACGTTATTAGAAAATATAGTAATCGAGATTTGTAGAAATTTCCCAGAATTTTTGTAAGCATCGCGATTCAACCAATGAATATTTAAAAAGGTGAGTAAAATGGAGTAATTGCGCACTATTTTCGGTGGTACACTGAAATACTGTTTTCTTAAAAAACTGTCTACAACTGGTATTAAAAGATAAGATTTTTTAACGTAAGTTTGGTACAACTCAAGGGAAAAAAGCTAATGATTACATTTTCCGCTAAACTAAACATCGAATTTTTGAGGCTGTTTTCAATTACTCTTTCTCTAGTCGAGGGGATTATTCAACAATATTCATAATATTCACTTTGCCTTCAGCCAGTAACTGTTTTAGTTTAATTACACAGGTGATTATTTGAAAGAAACTAGTGAACTAGCACTTTTAAAATCTCCCCGGTAAAATTTACGAAGGTAGCCGCCATCTTGCTCCTGAGCCTTTCCAGTCATAATCACCTGCAGGTGATTATTGAGATGAATGACGTAATTTTCTGGCCAATCACTACGCGCGGTTTTTGATAATCACCTGTGTACCGGTAATTATAGTAATTTTTAATATTACTTTCCCATTTTGAACTCGCTACATCGCATTCCATCTCCGTCAAATTTCGTATTATGGACCGTGACTAAAGTCCTAAACTCTGTTTGGTCACTTTTTAACGTAAGTCCGAGGTTAAATTTGATCATGTCCGACCCCTATGATGTTTAACTTGGCTATGTTGGCAAACTTTTTTTGCGGAATACTTGAGTTTTCAAAACCCTGTCTAATCTTGTTGAAGGGCTGTTCCTGTCTTTGCATTCTGGTTTTGGAATTGAAAGTAATGCAACTGCCATGGGAATTCTTTTTAACGTCGTTGGCTCCCGAGCAACTTTGTTTTACTTCTCTCTTGGAACTTTCGTCGTTCAGGTGATTTTTACCGCATTTAAACTGATCTCAGAAAACGTGGATGACTACGAATATCTTTCAAAGTGGAAGTGAAAATGGTGGAGATGGTTAAGAAATATTTTTGTAAATACTCCGGTGAGTAGAGGCATAGAAGCTTCTAGTTCAATAGGTACAAATGTGTGATCAGTAGAAAACGAAGCATACTCCGAATAGTGACATGTTGGAACTCAAGATGTCACTATTCGGAGTATGCTTCGTTTTATACTTTCTCAAGTTATCGGCAGGCAATGGATTGTGATCAGTAGATTTATAGGACTATAGCGATAATTGACAATTATTGCATAAGGTTGAGAATAATAGCGAGAATTATCTTGATCAAGTTTCGTATCAACTACCGAGGAGGGTAACAAATTTAAGCCTCGACATTTCTCCATATAATGTGAAAACCAAATTCAATGTTCCATTATACGACTTTATTATGTAGCCACAAAACTACTGAGGATTAAAAACACCCAACTGTTCTTTTTTAAACAAGTTTAACCTTTCGCGTGTGATTCTGCGTGATATCTTCGTTGAAGACCGAGAGAAGTCTCCGACACGAAAGGTGTCTGGACTATTCTACAAGTATAGAGCAAAAAGTAACGCAACCACAATCTAAGAGTCCTCACGTAGGTGGACTGGAGTGGGTGGGACTCCACAGATCTTCTGCTCTTGTGAACTCACAGTTCCCTTGAGGAGGGTGGTGGGCAGGAGAGACGGAGGCACTTTTTGCTGGCTTATAAGTTTACTTCTTAACAATGCTTTAACTAACAAACGTGAAATTGTGTTTGGTTGCTTGATTTGATCATTTGCTACGGATAAAATCCGGAACAGCAAACGTAAGGTCGTATACAACCCTATTGGCAGCCTGAGAGTAGTGACAGCTGGGCGAATTGAAAATGTTCGTCTGCGAAAATGCGGTTATTGTCAGCCTAAAGCAGAGGATGAGGTTAATAATACCAACTGAGACTTTGTCATTTCTTGTTATCAAAAACGCCGAATTGAACGATTGTTTTGTAGTAGATTTTGAAGTAGCAGTCGAGCAACCAGCTTATTTATTGTTTGAACTTGTAAACAAGGGAGAAGAGGCCTGCTCACCTCGAACTGGACAGCTTATCAGCAGGGTTAGTCAACACAAGGATGATATTGTTTCGTTCGTACAGACGATGCCTAAAGATATTGGAGATCACTGGACCCTTAATTTCAGTTAACAGTGGGTAACCAAGTGGGTGCCACCACGTTGGGCGAGTTGGGGAACAAACCATGTGGTATACATGGCGTATCAATTTTATCTCAATTTTCTTTTTGTCCAGAATAGCTGTTGAATTTTTTCGAAATTTGCACGTGTGCTAATTCCAGCTTAAAGCAAGCCAAGAATCTCGTGATTCCTTCTAATTTTCATCTCAGGCTTCTCAGTGTCGACTTTTTTAAAGTTCCTCACTAGCCATATTACTTTCCCACAAAAACCCCAACGAAAACGTTCAAAATTGCGCATGAAACTGTCTTCTCGGCTAATGTTTTGTACTTAAACTATCAACTAAATATTGTAGGATGCATGATATTTTGATAATTTTATGGACAAGTTCATATCAAGTTTGCAAGAAATGAGAGAAAATGCACCACGTTTAGCGTAAGACATTATCATGAGAAGTATTAAGAATTGATATATGTTCTAAGCAAGCGATTAAAATCGGCATTTCAGAAACTTTTTAATCAGATCTCTAAGAAAGCATTTTAAAAATATATGGTTTTTCTTTAATTTCTGTTCATCCTGTGATAGTTATACAAAATTGAGTATAGTTTAATCTGATAAGGTTTCGATTAAATTTGCTTAGTTTTGGAAAATTATTTAATTTATTTTTGTCCTCAAATTGTACATATTGCAATTATTCACATGATTTACAAGGAATTTTGACGTGGAAATTTATCAATTTGTAGAGTAAAGTGAGTACTTTAATCTGAGAAATTTTTGACGAAATTAGTCGAGTAGTTCTGGAGAATTAGTTGATTTTTCTCATAAATTCTCAGATATTACAATACGCTATTCACACGATTACCTAGGAATCTTGCAGTGATTATTTTAATCCGATCAATTTTTGGCGAGATTCGTCGTGTAGTTCTGGAGAACATGTCAGATATTGTAATCCTTTATTCACATGATTGCGAAGGGATTTTGGACTGAAAATTTCAGTTTGTAGAATAAAGTATTTTAATCCGATAACTTTTTGACTAAATTTGTTGCTTAATTTGGAAGAATTAATTCATTTTTGTCGTAAAATTCCAGATATTGCAATTATTCACATGGTTTACAAGGAATTTTGACGTGAAAAGTTGTTTTCGCAAAACTAAGTTGTTTAGCGAAACTCTCATATTCGTCAGAATCAATTTCACTACCTTTAAACTTTTTCTACATATATTCAGAACTGTCTCTGTAGTTCTCAATTTACGTAGATACACATGAGACACAAAGAATTAATAATTTATGATTTAATAGAAGACTGGAAAGATGCAACAGTGGTGCAAAAGTGTTCGTATACTTTTACAGGAGTATAGTATTGTGGGCCAAATCTTCAATTTCAAAATGTCATGAACTGGAAATCATGGGGACGTAGGCGGTCATTACTGAAAACAAGAATATTTAACAATGAAGTAAGTTACCATCGTCAAAACATTTTCTCTTAACTACTTCCAGCTAAAACTAACTATACAAAAATTAATTCAAAATTTAACACAACGCTGTAAAAAGATGTAAGAATGGTGCATAACTATTCGTATACTTCTATATTAAAGTGTTAATCTCGTGGGACAATTTCAATTCGCCAAGTTTCAGGTCACGACACCTCGATAGATCATAAGTTCTCTTCACTGCGTTTGAATTCGGTTTAGGCGGCGGTAGCATCCTATTACGACACCTCAAATCCTATAGCAATCTCACATTGATAATATACATATGTGGCTTAAATTTAAATCCTACTAACGCTGTTGTTAACAGAGGACAACAGTTTGTCCCTTCGGTACTCCAACTTTTTCCACCTCCATAATTCTACCATTTGATGAATAGTAGCGATATCTTCAGGAAAAATACGACCTGGTGTATTAAGTAATTTTTGTGAACCATCTTTTAACTTACCCGAGCAGTCGTCCAAAACAGTCGACCAACTATCAAGTGAGGTTACACTTATGGTACATTGAAGGAACTACATCACTTTTGACATCACACTATATTTTTATTTAGTTTTTATATTAAATATAAACAAAACATAAAATACCGTTAGTTCACAAAAGTCGCAGATGAATAACAAGAAATGAACCTTCTCAAAATATGTGCACTAAGCACGTATTTACAGTAATGGACAGATTTCTAAGGTGCCTATCATGTTTTCAATATTTCACCAATATGGTTATATCTTTCACTCCCTTATAACAAAGGCACTCTTGTTGCTATCATTTCGCAATTGAATAAAGTCTCGCACACTCGACCAAGTTTTCCTGGATAAGTTTTTCTTTGACAAGTTTAACTTGCTCGTGTGTACGATACAAATTGACAAGTTTTACTCGCTTTTTTCAAAGCTGGCAAGATGATCTTTTGAACAAGGTTCCTTGTCAAGGAAAAATTGTCAAGGAAAACTTGGTTGTGTGTACGGGGCGTAAGACACAATGCCCTAAAAGTCTCGGTGACAAGCTTCGCAGGGGCAATACAGCCCATACCATTTTACTAAACACCCTAGTGCTGTGTGCAAAGCTCAATATATTTCACAGGTTTGTATGCGTATGCGCATCATCGCGTAGCATCTGCGCAGATAACATCCTACCACGACATGTGGTAAACACATTTGCCGTTAGTTATTGAAAATTCAGCTTAAACAGAGTTCTCATTTTGCTACAGTAGGTCCAATTTTTCAACATCACAATCTGTTTAGCAATATTTATCTAAACTTCACGCGGTCCCCATTTGGCCTTGTTCGAGTAATTTAGGTCAGTTTAGTCATTTCGTCAACATTCGTGCAACGATCTGATTTAACTTCTCCCATTTTCATAATCTCTCAAGATGATTCTCTCTGATGGTGCACTCAATAAGTCAACATATCTGCACTGGTCATGGCATTTTCAAACTGAGTGCAAAGATTGCACATAACATATAGCACCAACCACCAAGAAATACGAGCACTATTTTAACAGAATAGAAATTAGGTCTTTCTGAATAATTCTGCCTTTTCAGGGAATAAAAATAAGTTATGAATGAGCCAAACAGACATTAGGGTCTGTTTACATGGAAGACAACCCTTCTAGAAGGGTTACCCTAGTAGGCGGGTCACCTTGAATGAGTGCTAGAGTGACCCTACCAGCTTGCAAGGGTAACCCTGACTGGACTATTCTGCACGTATATACCAAAAAGGGACGCAACCACTACCTAGGAGCACGCGTGTAGTTTATGGGGAGGGTCACCCCCTCCCCAAAAGTTGATAAAAAATTGAAAAATAGATAAAGTTAACCAAAACAGTTAAAGCATTAAATTTCGTGCAAAATTTGGTCCGTTAAGTTAGGTCAAAGTCCCTTTTTATTGCTGGCTTATACTTGATGTACGTATTATGAGGGAGGAGGTGACGCTACACCCAGGGGCGGATCCAGGATTTTTCGTATGTTAGTCAAAATTTTCGTTCGTGAATATTTGGGGGGGGTGACATTTTCATGGGGGTGTGTGATTAGTTATTATACCGAAACTAATTTTTTTATTTGGCAAACAGAAGGTAATGTGCAAAAATGACTGTTTCGCCCAATATCAGGGCTCATCAGCATGCCTAGGAAACACAATGCCTCACGGGACGTTTGTGACTCCGACATGGACAGCCCTCAGAAAGGCCGAAAAAGAGCAATCTGGTTTTAAGGCGCCAGATACCCACCTTTCACACCTTTGCCATCGAGCAAAAGGAGTTTGGTTGGAAATGGGTGACTATATGGGATATGATGGATATGTCAACTAAAATTGTTTGCAAACTAAGCAAAGTGTTCTTAATCATAGTAAAGAAAATTTTAAGTAAATTTTAACCTAGTGTTTCCAACAGCAAATTTATCAATAACTTTTTCAACATCTGGAACAATTTCCTGATGAATTTGCATCAAGGCTAAACCATTTAAACGTTCCTCAACCATAGTACTACGCTGATAGTCCTTAAGTGTTCTGAGTGCTGAAATGGTTCTTTCACACTCACATGAAGTGATGGGAAGTGTTCCTAAAATACATAGGATAATTTTAATGTTTTCAAAACCATCAAAACTGACAGCTTTTAAAGTTGTAGCTATATTGTCTGGTAGAGGTCCTGGGTGGGTTTCCCAATATGTGTTCCACAATTGAAGCTCAGCATCTAAAGCTAAGGGATAAGGCAAATCATCAACATAAAAAGTAGCAACAGTCTTAAACTCCTCTTTCCAGTCAATCCCTTTCATTCTAAGAGACATCATCTTTGTTGGCACAACACTTAACCCTTTGTAAACATTAACCCTATCAATATCAAACCTGTTTTGCAAAGCAGAGTTAATATGGTCAATAAGAGGAATACTAATTGTTTGTTTGTAATACTCAGATATAGTCTTGTAAGGGGGATTTGACCTAGTTGTTTGTTTTCCTACTGTCCTTGGTTTACTCTCTTCTAGGCTAACCTTATCAGCTAACTTCAATACCTCTGCATACCAGACTTCATGAAAAGAATCAATAGAATTCCTATAGGTGGTGAAATCATTTTTCATGGTAGTAATTAAGTGAATGCCATCCATTATATCTATGCTCTTTCCCTACAATAATAGGGTGACAGGAAGAAGCCCATCAAGGATTTTGCTGGAAAGAACTAATGCTGCAAGAAACTCAAACTAAAAAAGAAATGTCAAAATGCTGCAAGAAACTCAAAGATAAAAAAAATGAGAAGCGTCAGTGACAAGAGAAGGTTTATACTTTCCTTCTACATTATCAGTCATCTCCTTTAGTGTGTCATACAATGGGACAAAAAGCTCTATAAATGTATGCAAACCCTCAATACGCTCAACCCATCTAGTTCGACAAACATCTACCAGCCTTCTCTTCTGAGTTTCTCTCTCAGAACTATTGCATACGTTTTCCTCAAAAGGCATATCACGTGTCTGGGAAATATTGATAAAATTTGAAACATCTTTAACATGTTTCATCATGGTATTGATCTCAACAACAGTCAAAGAATCACAAATGGCTAAATTAAGTCTATGGCTATAACAGTGGGTGTAAAGAGCTTTCTCATTAAGACGTAAAATATGAGCAGACAAACCATTGATGTGCCCAGCCACAGCACCTGCACCATCATACCCTTGTCCTCGACAATCATCAATAGATAAAGTAAGAACATTGAGGGATTCTAAGATTAACTTAGCAAGTTGCTCTCCGCTTAATCCCCACTTACACTGAAGAAATGCTATAAATTCTTCTCTAATATTCATATCAATGTCTACAAAGCGTAAGACAAGAGACATTTGCTCTCTATGAGAAGAGTCTGCAGCCTCATCAGCAATGATAGAAAAAAACTTGCTAGCCTTGACATCTTGAATGATCTGCTCACAGATCACCTGACCACAACACTTTATAATTTTATTCTGGCTAGTCTTAGAAATATAGCTTTTGTTTTTACCACAATTTCTTAAATGATCCTCTAAAACTTTGTCACCTGACCGAACTCTAAAATTAAGTGATTCAACAAAATTACCAACTCCCCCAGTAGAGTAGCTGCCAACCTCTGGGTGGTATTTAGCATCATCACGATGACCTCGCAATGGCAAACCAAGACAACCACAAAAAACAACTGAATCTATAATTGGGGCAAGTTTCTTTCTATTGTCCTCAATTTCCTTTTTGAGGTTGGCATCCAAAATGACCTCTATAGGCTCTACTGCTCCTGACATTTGAGAAATTAAAGAAGTTAATATAGGGAAAGTACAAGCATGGAGGCCCATTTTCCCCTCCTGTACCATGCCAGGAATGGCGTTTAAAGGTAAAGGCTGCACCATTCCATCGGCGAAGGGGTTCAATAAACAATTTCTGGAGTTTTCCAGCTTTACCAGGAAAGCGATGTCCAAATAGCACACATGATAAGCAATAAGCACCATCTTCAGAAGGAGAATAACAAAGCCAGGAATATAATTCTAGCCAATCATATCTAAAGCTTCTACCATTGGTCTTAGGAAAAGAATATTGTTTGTCTGGTCTGAAGACATTTTTAATAAGATTACAAATTTGATGTATTCATACCCTTCACCTTATCCTTGTACATTGCAACATCAAAATTATTAGAGTTAGATTTTACTTCTTCACAACTGCTTTGTTGTGTTTCGTTTGAAGTGCTAGGTTGACTAAGTTGATCTAATTTATGAATATGAAGTTGTGTGGCAGAAGAAAAAGACTCATTATCTGCCTTATGAACTGTTGGGTTCACATTATGTTTTTCTGCTACCTTAAAAAAATTAGTGATACTAGTTGATGGTTTATTTAAGGCTTTTTTAGGAACAATTGGAGGAAGTTTTTGTCTCTTGGATACTGTAGATGCCTGTGAAGCAGCTACAAACTTTCGTTTCTGTTGGTGTGCATGAAAAAGAAGAGGAACAAAATGATTTGGCTGAAAGGTTCCTCCAGGTGTAACAGTACCTTCATGGCAAAATAGAATATGAAGATCATCTAGATCTTTCTTAGCATTTAAACGTGGTTGAATCTTGCAGTTAAATAGTAATTTATATCTATACTCCCCACAATCAGGATAATAAGTAAAAATATTTCTATTTAAAACAGAAGAGAGACCCAAAATGCAGAGAAATGATGACCATTTCTTATCACTACAATTTAAAATGGCCTCTTGTTTAACCAAATCATCCTTGGTAGAACCTGTGTCTAAGCTCTGCTTAGAAACAGACATGGGTAAAAGATTGTTAATACTTTTGCTGACGTACTCAGCATGCTCATTTACAGCAGACAAAAAGCAAGGATGTTGAGAATAAAAAGTAGCATTGATGAAAAGCTCAATTGATGTCAACATTCTTAAGGTTTGCACTAGACTATTGTCACCTACCAGTACCAAAGACACATAGCTATACAAGCAATTCCCAGTAGCATCTGATCTAAGATAAACAAACAGGTATTGTGTAAGTTAAATATTGACCGATCTTTAAACTGGCTTCTCAC
Organism: Heliopora coerulea; assembly: GCA_030142905.1. Taxonomy (NCBI): domain Eukaryota; kingdom Metazoa; phylum Cnidaria; class Anthozoa; order Scleralcyonacea; family Helioporidae; genus Heliopora; species Heliopora coerulea. Next base: position 244,495 of record JASJOG010000202.1, read on the forward strand.
TCTTAGCTATTGTAGTTTTATATACAAAAATGCCATGATCAGATATTCAAATTACAATTTATGCCTAAAAGATAAAGGATAAAACGTTTTTGTCCCGTACAGCCAGCGTCTGTGGATTATAAACATGAATTACAATTTTGTCTACATAACATCAACAGAAGAGATCGTATTACACCAAGCCATGCCATGTGCTATTGCCGTTCACGGTCTATTATTACGAGTCAACGAGACACAGTTTCATATACATTATAATTCGGTAGATATAGGTAATAACAAACTAATGTCAGTCCACAAAAAAGCATAAACAAACGGCTATTTTGCTTGGTTCGCGGCAAATCTCATATACACTATATTAAGCTCTGAGTTTGACCGCAGTATTATGCAAATTTCGTCTCAAAATTGACGTTGGCATACACATTGTTTGGTTGTAAATAAGGCCGTGACAGGGCGCTCTGTTATAAACCACTATGATAATAGAAGTCAACTAGGGATAAAGTAGAGTATATTTACCTTAGGGCCGTACAAGATTTGTTCTTTTGGTCTCGAACATATTTGGGGATATACGACTCGGCACCAAAATTCCTGCTCAGGCAGAAGCTTGTATTGTTGATGGCACTCAGTAGCTCTTCTACAGAGCTCTTCCGCGAAGCGTCGATTCGCCTCAATAGATTGGCGTGGACCTCTTCAATGTATGGCCGATCGTTTCTCTCCAATGCGAACTTCAAGGCCTCGTAAATACTGCAAGACATTGCAGTATATTCGTCTTATAATTTTCTGCGCTACTTGAATTAAACCTTTGCGGTCAAAGTTGCGATCAGAAAGCCTGCATTGATACAGTAATGCTGACCAGGCAGACGAACAGCTCACGGTGTGAATTAAGTCATGATCGGTCAAAAAAGAACAGCCAATGAGAACTCAGATATTTTTTGAATTGGCCAATCGGAGAGCTTGTATATGAGCCCTGATGCTCCAGACCGGTTAGAACTCCCCGGAAAGTGGTCAAAATCACTGTAAACCAATCAAATGACTAGAATTCGACACCACGTTAGTCAAGATTCAAGGGAAAGACCGCTGTTTTGATTCAATATATTACTTTGCAGAAAGCTTCGTCGCTGCACGCAAATTTGAATAATTAATTTCAAAATTGAATAATTAACTGCGCAAATTTTACCTTAGTTGCTTGACCACTTTGACTACCCCTAGATCCGCCCTTGGCTACACCGTACATGGTCCGACTGAGGGTCAAATCAAACTCGGGCAATTTTTCAAAAGATGCAATATTCGGACAAATTGGGCCTGACACCCTTAACTAAAATGGGTTAACTACACCCCTGCCTAGGAGCCCATGTGCGGCTGGACTTTGATTGGTGAGACTCTTCTGAGACTCTATTCCCATCAACTCACTTTTTCCTTGAGGGAGGCGGGGGAGGAGCAGTCGCGAGGGCTCTTTTTTACTCGCTTGATTATCTTTTTTTAACGATGTTTTAACCAGCAAATCTGACATTGTGCTTGGTCGCTTGATCTGTCGACTGATATGGCTGATAACCCGAGAAATAAATGTTAGGTATTGGCTGGCAAAGAGCTAACTTGAAATTCAGGTTGCCAATATTGGTACTAAGGTAGATGAACGATTTTCAAGCTCGATACTCAGAAAATGATTTCTGAGCCCCAGAAGAGGGGGATCGAACCCACAACCTTCTGATTGAGCCACCGAGACTCAGATGATAAGCTAAGGTGCAAATTGGATATATATGTGCGAGCCAAGCGGAAGCCATGTGCGACCCATAGCGAAAGCCATATATAGTGGCTTTCGCTTGGGTCGCACACATATATATATATATATATATCGAATTTGCACCTTAGCTCGCCATCTGAGTTTCGGTGGCTCAATGGTTAGAGCGTCTAACCGGTCATCAGAAGGTTGCGGGTTCGGTCCGTCTGGGGCTCAGAAATCATTTTCTGAGTATCGAGCTTGAAGATCGTTCATCTACCTTAATATATCCAAGCTCTCACGTTTCTCAGACATCAAACCAATATCGGTACTACCTGCTGAAAAATCGGCTGATTACCGTCTAAATCGTATCAGGATTTATCGAACAGTCGATTTTCCATTTTCTCAATAGGCTCATTCGCAATGAAAGTACTGGAAAAGAAAAAACTGCACTGAAACTACTGGTAAATGTAACAGTGGATGGGTAAATTCAGGCCACGCAGATAGTTACAACTACGTTGTCAAATACAACAGAAAACCGCCACAACACTGTGACGCCTTACTAAGCCCTCTGCCATGTCACTCTGGTTCATCAACAAGAATTCCCTTTGAAATCAAAATATCATAGTGCCGTCTGCTGTTCTTCTTGAGGAACGTTCCTATTTTTCCCGTGACACGATCATGAATGTTGACACCTAAAATTCAAAAAATCAACATGAATGCGGATTGTTTTCACGGTGACTTTTCAAGGTAATTCTGCCTCCTCCACCACCACCAGCAGTCCCTCGCGATGTGTCATGGAAGGTCACAGCTAAACCAAGGTCCCCCAGATCTTGTTATAAATTTTACATAATCGTCGAAATAGACATGTTGACAATTTTACTAGTCAAACAGATTAGCCCTGCCCCTTCACAAGTTAATGGCCATCTCATTAACACCTACAGTCACTTTACTTACCCATGTGGATGGTTGGAAGCTGACACGGATGTTCCCTGGTTTCCCACAGCAGTGCAGTGTCTTAGATCAGGTCTATGGCAAATTAAGGATTCCCAGCCCTGACCTGTCCACCAATGTCAGCACCCACTGTATCACATCAAGTACTTCTGTGGACTGTTAACTATTGCCAATGTAGATTGATGGATGGGGTAGTGGGGAAAGTTTCCCTTTATTGCAACTTATTTGCCAGTCTGCTTTCCAGCTGTCCCAGAGCATAATGTATAGCTCCCTGATAACTCTCTGTCATTTTATGCTCACACTCTAAAATCCATGCCTTGCATGCACCTTGTTAACCATGGTTATTAATAACCTCACTAACCCATTAAGGGGTAAGGGTGCACTTTAATATTGTCAAAGGGATGAGCCTTAACTCTTAAATGAGTTAATGGACCTTTTCCTTAACCCATCAAGGAGCAAGGGTGCACTACAGTATTTCACTCTGGCCAATGCCAGACAATTTTAATCATCAAAGGGATGAGCCCTGTCCCTTAATGATTTAATACAGTACCAAAAAATTTTTTTAAAAAAAAAAATTAAGTCAGTGCTGAAAAAAAGGGAAATCAGAGTAAATTACTATTACTTGTTTTTGCACTGTCACCTTGAAACTGCCCTGTTCTCGATCTCAGCTAATCAGAATCAAGAAATTTTTTCATGCATACAGTGGAACCCCGCTATAACATGCTTTGATATAATGTGTGACTTGGTATAACACAGTGGATTCCTGGACCCCAAAGTTCTCATTACCAGTCCTCTGTGCAGGTTAATGTTACACATGTCAAACTTTGTTGCTGAAACAACGTTGAAAAAGGATTAAAAAAGCAAACAAAAATTTGTGGAAACACCATGTTAACGACAATAGTCTGTTTGGCTCAGTACAGTTACTGTACTCACCTGAAATAACATACGAACACAATGGCATTTACCATGGATTGTTAATTCAAATGCAATTCCACATAAAGATATGAATTCCAATCAGATAATAACTGCAAATTCAAAATTCTGAATAGCATGTGACAACATCTACTGTAATTTGATTGTGGGGTTTGTTTAACATTAGCTTGGATTAGAGGTGTGTTTTGTTTTAACGCACTTCACTTATACCACGGTCTCCACAATGGGCCCTGTCAACAGCCTTATAAGGGGTGTTCCACTGTACTATCAACAACTTTAGACTGAGATAAAAAGTTCACTAGTGTTTGATAAACCAGAATACACATTTAAGGAAAACAATATATTTTTTAAAAGCATACATACATAAAAAATATATCGTTTTCCTTAAATGTGTATTGACCTTGTTGCTACTGAGAAATTATGGTAAAACCAGAATACCCATCCAGACAGAATGGCATTTCTTCAGATGGGTTTAACTCCTTCCTGTAAACTGCTCTCTTATCATGAGTAAAATTAGTTGTATTAGCCTGAGTTTAACAAATAGAAATAGTTCAAGTGTCTCTGTGCTGCAATAGAAACATGAATGACATCATTTTAATAAGAAATGTGTCCACCCCAGTGAACTCAATTTCCATATCTGGAATGCTAACTGACCAATGAAAAGTGAAGCCAAGATGGCCACCCATGGAGGCCAATTTTGGACATCAGTTTCAGTCCCCTACACAACTTTTTACTCTTTTCTGAAGAGTTTTCTTTGAAAATACACACAAAATATTTCTTTAAAAGACAGAAACGAGTTTAAGAATTTTAAATACATTTCTACAAAGTCAAACTGAGTTACAGACTATATATTTTCCCAAAAATAAATTACCAAACTAATGAGAAACCTAACAAAACGGCCTCAAAAAATTACTTTTGGAAACTACTAAGTGCTTGTCCTCTTTTTACTGTTAGTTTACCACTTTCAGACAATTTAGTGCACTTGTCAGGCCACACGGCAACAATGAATCTTTTTAAATACTTGATAATGTAAAACTAGTCCAGTAATGTTTTGTTTGAACACTTTTTCTATGGTTGACAATGTTTTTGAAGCTGAACCAAACACAAACTGAAAACTGAAAACTGAAAATAAAAGTCATGTAAAGGACTGAAACTGACATCCAAAATTCTCTCCATGGATGGCCATCTTGGCTTCACTTTTTGCACATGCAAATGACTGGGAGTGAGCATTCCAGATATGGAAATTGAGTTCACTGGTCCACCCTTACTCTAATATAGAATGAAAATGATGTCAGTGCATTTCTGTTATCTGCAGGAATATGTGGCTTGTTCTAACAGAGCATGAGTAGAATAACACATTATTTTATAAAAGATAATAAAAGACGTATCCTGACAGATAGGAGTTAATATTCTTTTGTGGCCATATCAATCCATCTTGCTTCATTCTATAATATATTCCAAACAAACAATTCTATGGAGGCTAACTGGTTCAAACTTTTGACATAATAGGAATTATTTTGACATACAGAAGCATGATATTAAGCACTTCATGGTCAACTGGACTCACTGCACCTCTCAAGTAAAAGAGTTAACTAATCATGAAGTACTGCATAGCATATGTCCTCATAATAATGGTTAACGATAAGTGTGTGATCCTGACTTAACCCTTTAATGCCCAGTGTCATTTATATAGGACACCTCTAAAACAAAAGAACAAAAGAATGGACTGAGCAAAAACAAAGGTAGAACAATGAACAAAAGAAATGAGTTTGGGCATTATAAAGTTGAGGAGGCTAAGGGGTTGTTTATATGGAGCTGTGCCAGTCCTCTTGGTAAGGCTAGCCATAGCAAGAGAGCTGAATTTCACCTTGCTTTTTACGTGGGAATTTTCTGGCCATTCTAACAGGACTGGATCTAGCAGTCGTGCATAACAGGAGGGCCAGCCCTTCTGAGTGTGTTGGCCATGCAATATTTCCAGCCCTGCTCAGTGAGATCTTGGGTTATTAGTAGTACGATCTCGTATAGGAAAGCTGGCCTTCCTCTCGTGTAAATGAAAACAAGTTTTACAAGAGAATTCACAGGGAGGCGAGATGTCCGCAAAAAGGGCCAGCCCTACAAAGAAAGCTGGCTCGCTTTCATGCAAACACCACCTAACTGAAATGTATACAAAAGAATAAAAGCGCCACTCCTAGCATGAATAAGGCGTGCATCACAACCAAACTGTCAAACACGCCAAGCAACAAATCTCCCATTCCTCCTATTGATTGTAAACTTACCCAATTTTTCCCCCATGTCCAAAATTTTTGCTGTTGTTTCGTCTACTTCCTCCTTGTTTTGGCATATAAGTTCAATTTCTCCAAGTTCGTAACCAAAGTTTGTTTTATCAAGGTCGATATGAAATCCACCAGGGAGCTGATATTTTACCCTGAACGTGTCAAATGTTGCAATCGGTTTTATACCAAGTACGTCGATGGCATCTTCAACTGTGCTTTTCCCCTGCAGTCTTTTGCTGTCCACGTCGGGATTCAAAGAAAGGTGATAGATTATTTCCGTTTCGTTTGAAAACTCTTCGTACTGGTCAATTTTTACAGAACTTTGCTCCCCTTTCGAGGATAGAGAGCACTTTAGCTCCCATTGATTATCCCGTTTTCTCAACCAGTGGTCGTTCGAGGTGAGAGCAAACGTTTCGGAATCATAATAAGTGTCATTAAAGTGAACATCTTTTAGATATTTCCCGCCATACTTTAGTAAACGTCTTTCAAAATCTTTGCCAGGCTTGAACTTCTTTTCAATCTCCAACATCGTCAGCTTGTAGCAAAGGTCACCAAGCCACTTAGTACTGGCAAAGTATTACCAAATGTCGTACAGTTTCAAATTATCAGTTTGAAAACAGAGCAAGCGACATCGATGGAATTATTATCAGAACTGATTATGGCGCACCACTGATCTGAAAAATAGGACTGGATCGCCCAACTATTGTTCAAAAAGTGAAGCCGGAAGTCAGCCGTGGCGGCCATATTGGAGTGACCACTTTTCAAGGTGCGCCGTATATTTTGTATAGGTTACATCGAAGAAATTGGAGGAGAACTTTCAACGTGTGTAGGTTCTTGGCGTATAATTGTCAAATTTTAAATGAAAACATGCCAAGGAGAGACAACAGGCTTTAAAATTGTCCGATTTTCTTTAAAATTACTGATTTTCCCGTGATAAATTATCGACTATTGAGCAACGAGTGATCGTGTTGGTGGCGTGTACTGCACTTCGAGGTCTACTGCATAGTCTACGTAGTGTGGAGGTCAGAGATTTTTCCTTTTACAGTACCAGGTTTTATGGATGGAAAAGGCCGTGGTTGTTTGGCGTTCCCAAGCCACAAAATTTTAATAGATTCAAGGTTTCATGGGCCACATCTAGACAGCAAGCTGCCAATTGAAGATTCCTGGGCTGTACTATGACATGTAATTTGTTAAACTGGTCTCCAGTATGCTAAAGCAATTTATTAACATTTTTGCTACAATTCACAGGTGGCTGTTTCAGTTATGTTTGATTCATTGATATTTGGATTTTTAAACTTTAATGAACCTTTAAATGAACTGCTCTACACAGTCATTTGAAACAGAAAATGTTTCTCAGGATTAGAATACATTTGGTAAAAAATCTTTGTACTTTGCATATATTTGTAATATAATGTTTTAATGCCATTGCTTTATCAATTTTTAAAGAAATATACCATTAAAATAGATATTGATGGTATTTGAGGCAATTTTGCTTTGATAACACTTGCCATTTAAAGGTGTCTAAAGGTTTAGTTATATGAAGTAATTTTAATTTTTCAATGCAGTTGTGTTTAGAGTTGTGCTGAAACTGTTTTGCTGTTGATCTATAAAACGAATTGTACAAGTTCAATTCAAATATACACAATAAAAGCAACCAACCACCTTGTTTTAACTGATGTTGCATTTTGGTTTGTGAGAAAAGTAACTCATTCAGAGGGGTGCCATGAATTTGACATTTAACTAAGGGTGAAGATATTCTTTAGCCAGTTTGTAAAGTTTAAGTTTGTCTTCTGTTAAGGTTGATTCTTGAAGTGCCATAGTTCTTTCCTCAAACTGTGTAAGTTGTTCACTTGTTAAAGCAGGACTAGTTGGTGGAATGTCTACTGAACTGTCATCAAGTGGGATAGGTCCATCCCAGTCAATAACATACTTGTCAGTTACTTAAGTAGGATTGGTACCTTCTTCAGATATCATCAATGAACCTTGGACACAAAGCTGAAGGGGCATACAGTTGTTTGTTGTGGACATGGGATGTCTCAACCAGGCAGCAGACCATTCATCTAAACAATGGTTTATGTGATGAAGGAATGCACCATAAGTCATTCTCTGCTTAAGAGTCCAAGATATTCAGATCCTCCATTAATGAAAACAGCTCGTGGTAATTCTTTAAAACATCCTTAAATACATCCCACCAGAGGTGCTCAATTTGTTGATTGTGCATGCTCTTATCCACAAGAGCTGACCCCTTACCTGGACCACAAGTGTTTAACTTATTCTTGACAACATCCACATTTTCAGTTCCCTGACAACACCACACCTGGTTCTGGAGGGCAATCCTCAGTTTTCTACTGCTTTTATGAAATTTTAGAATACTGTGGCAGCTTCATGTGAACTCACATGAAGTAGTTCTGAAGTTGAACGGATACTAAACCTGGCTTTTACAAGCATTGTGAGCTGTTCCTTACTAATTGCATACTTTGGTCTACCTGGTTATCCCATGAAAACAGCATTTTCTTTGATGTTCATCTCTGAGCACTCTAAAATTGACCATGCACTGCTAAACAAATTGAATATTTCTTCTGGTATTCTTGTCAAGGAGTCTAAGACAATGACAAGCTTCTGAATTTCTTGAAGCTCTTCTGCTATGTGAAAACTATCAGCACTATGAACACTAGAAACAATCTCCCTTAATTTGGATGTTATTACGTCTTTCAACTCGGCAGCGAAATCTGTCACCATGTTCGTTTGTCTTTCTGCCCTGCTCAATGTACCAGCTACTCACACGCACATGAAATTTTGCTAGGTGATGATAATAGTACAACACTGTATAATAATGCCACAGTGCATGATAATATCGAAACATTGCAAAATAATACTGAAACAGTGCCTAATAATAACAAATCGGTACAAATAATGAAACATTGCATAATAATAACGAAACAGCGTGTGCCAATACAAACCAATGCTTTATAATAAAGAAACGGCGCATAATAATAACAAATCAACAGTGCATAATAATAACAAAGCAGTGTATAAGAAAAACAAAGAAATGCAAATTAATAACTAGACATTGCATGATCATGATGAACTTGGGAATAATAATAACGAAAAAACTGTATAATAATGAACCGGTAGAAAATAACGAAGCATAATAGTTTTGACGGTAATGACACCCCATACTTACAAGTGAAATGTCCGTAAAAATTTTCTTTTTAACTTGGATTCTTCATCGTCAGATCCCTCACTATCACTTTGGGATGTGTTGTCGTTTCCTTTCATATTTTTTCTTCGTTTACTACAGCCATACGTACGAGTTTCCTCATTTTCATAATAGCCTTATAACAACGTTACCGAGAAAGTGGTCACTCCAATATCGCGCAGATTGAATTTCGCGGGCTTCATTTTCTCCCGCACTCCAACCCCTGGGTTGCGCATTGAACTCTAAAAAGACTGGAACGATACCTGCAAACTGTATTTTGAAGCCAACATGGAGGCTGACCACTGAGGCTGACATGTAGGTCAATTTGCAGGTCATCCCAGTCCCCTGAGCGATAAAACACGCAACCTATTGCAAAAAACTTAAGCTAAATTTCGGATTTTTTTGACAGTTTTCTTTTTCATCCTTAGTAAGTGGAAGACAATGTCGGTAGGACTGCATATTTGTCAGAATTAACTGTCAATGAAAAGTAATAGTTCAATACAACTTTTTCCCACGCGTGTTTTTGACCAACATGGCTGCCCCCATGTCGGCTTCACTCAATCGTGAGGCCAAGTATGACGAGGTATCGTTCCAGTCTTTTTATAGTTCAATGGGGTTGCGCGGTCCAGTCCTATTTTTCAGATCAGTGTGGCGCACCAATAGGGGGGGAACCCAACTGAAAACCATGGTAGAAAAAACGCACAAATACTGTGGACAAGGCGTATTTATTTGACAAGTAAAAAAGCTACAAACTTGCTTGAAATGAGACTGACATATCTTCGAATTCTCACACTGGTTTACAAGTTATGTAGAGGGAAGGGAAAAGACAGCCACAAAAATCACTGAACCAGCGGTTTGACTAATACACAAATAGCAAGAACAATTGTACACCTTCTCCGTTGAAAATCAACCTATCATCTACTCGTGTTTGTCTTTTATGATTGAAACCATCAATTAACTTTTAACTATCCGAAAACCAAGAGATAAAAAAATTCAATACAAAATTTTAAGTGTGTATTACCAGGCGGCGTACTAGGTTAAAATGATCAATGAATGAAGTCTCTACCCAGTTTACATTAACCCTTCAAGAAAGTTGAAAGAATTAATTAGACAAGCCCAGAGGTGGCACCAAGAATTCCTCGACACAGGGGCTAAGAGCTAAAGCCGGGGGTCGCGACCACGCCCCATTGACAATTTACTGATTTTAGGGTGGAAAGTTTCATGATATTTTTAGCAAGAAATAATGGCAACTACTGACTAGAAACAGCATTTATTTTTAGGTTTGTGACAGGTTGTGAAGAATCAATAATTTTTCTCGGCTAAATCAATAACTACTGACAAGTACTCATTAGCCTGCGTGCAGACTCCACCTGATAATAAAATCAGGTAGAGTCTGCGCGCAGGTTAGTATTCATAGTTGGTATAAAATATAAAGATGTAGCAATCAGTGACAATTCCTGGACGAATTATTTTTACACAACTGGGGGACTAAGGTTCCTCGATGAGCGTTGTAACCCCCACTGCTGCCCTCGATGTATCACTTATTTCAGGGCCCATTTACGTGATAACATTGTAGTATACGATTCTCCATCCTAGGATATGTAATGTTATCTCAAAGGGACAATTCCTACCTTCGATTCGCTCATTAGAGTAGCAATTCGTGTACGCATGATCAAACTGGCCAACCATCCCTATTTCGTCGGAAATACTCGCTTCAGCTTGAAAATCCCGTATCCCTATTCATATGCCGTCGGGATTTAACATCTACATCAAAGAACACGTAGTCCAGGAAGATAATTTCGCCAAATTCTAAAAGTGCTGACATCCTTCGGAGACCCAGTTAAAAATTGGCGCCAGTGGTAGAAAAATGGAGAAAATGACCAGGACATAAATTAGACTGGTTGCCTTTTAATAAGTCAGTAATGTAGGATTTCTTCAACTTCGTGTCGATGAATGTCTCAGTCTGAGGAATTACAATACTTTGTCTTTCACTACAGTAGCATTTTTCACAGGAAGCAAACACAAAAATGACGATCTTTCAAAACAGTGGCAATTGAGGAACCAAGAGGAATGCGTAATCTTGTTAGGAATATCAAAGCCCAGCATATAATTTTGAATAAACCCATAATAATACAGACATGAGTTATTGAAAATATTTTTAATATAGCTAACGTTTCGTTGCCAGTCCTGCAACATCTTCAGAGTAAGTGATAAATTTACATTTGATCTTTAACACACCTGGATTCACTCACGCATACACTTTATCGCACACTTAATTATTCACCGGTTTTCACCAGTCTTTTTGTTAATTACTTCTTGTCATTGCAAATAGAATATTATATAGTCGAGAAAACCTTGTAAATTTATCACTTACTCTAAATCTGTTGCAGGACTGGCAACGAAACGTTAGCTAAATTAATAATATTTTCAATAACTCATGTCTGTATTATTATGGGTTTATTCAAAATTATATACTGGGCTTTGATATTCCTAACAAAAATGACGATCAATTTACCGAGCATTTTTAACAGAAAAGGTCCTCTGGGATTGCTAGAAAGTGTTTCAAGATATCAAGATTTCAAAGTTTTCTGGAGGATCACACCCTCAGATTCTCCTTGTAAAATCCCGATTTGGCGTGGTCCTTAGAATGGACACTCCATGCGATGCACTCTTCGGTAAGCATATCTCTAGGCTCTCTCAGGGGACTAGCTAGCTTCACAGATTTATAAACATTCTGGATACTCTCAAGTCTACTTTCGGTAACACGCAAAACAAAATCTTAAAACGAGGAAGAAGGGCGCCCTCTAAGACGAAGAATTCGTCGGCTACGAATGTCGGTACCTTCGAAATATCTTGCCTTTATGTTCATCAGCTCAAATCCTCTTTTGCCCCACCCCTACCCCTACATCCAAATTATTTACCCCACCAGGGCTCAGTTATCCATTCACTGCTGATAGGATAAGACCAGACGCTCAAGACAATATAGTATTTCAAAATCTTTAATTAATAGTAATGCATGTTAAGTTTTTTGTACGTTCTATGTTGACAGTTTATAAAATGCTCTCATTCGACGACTCAAAAACTGATAAATCCTACATTATCTCAAAGTTAATTACAAAATTTCTAATAGTAGTGCTATGACGAAGATTTATGCTAAGTATTTATCCGGAGGTAAAAGACTTTAGTGGCGAAGATGAAACGAATCTCGAAACAGACGAAATAAACAAAGAAAACATGAAAGAGTTCTCCATTTTTATTGCTTACCAAAAATCGGAGAATACAAAACATACCACCAAATACGACAAGCAAACCTTATGCAAGCTTTGTCGAAAGAAGAACGAGTAGAGGGAAGTGAAAGACGTACCTTTTTTCCACTGTAAAACTGAAAAATGGCGTAGCGTACAAACCTTCAACTCTTTCGTATTTTCGACGAAGCGTTCAGTGGCACCTCAACACAAAGGGTTCAACGGTGAATTTACTGAAAGAACACGGCTTCAAACTTTTAAAATTTCTTGAGAGGTGTTAAAATCCTGATGAAAGCATTACTGGTCGAGCATGGTAGTGGTAATCATCCACAAGCCACCCGAGAAGTAAGAAAGACTGAAGCGGATAACATTTTAGCCAAAGGATAGTATAATCTCGAAAGATAAGTAGCTTTTCAACGTGTTTCCTGGTGGCTGTTTCCCTTGCATTCTTGTTTTCAAGTCAGAAATAAATCCCGATGTTTTGAGTGGGGTGACATTTCATTGGGAAAACGATCCTGAAAAAGGGAATGAAACCCTTGTGTGGAAAGCAGAGAAAGGATGCGAAGACTGTCAGCCCAGGGCAAGTCTTCGGGACGCCGAGTGTTTTCTCCCACTTTTCGAACAATTGACCATGAATGCAATTCGGATAAGTATTACAGAATATTCAAAAGCCATCGGCCTACACGGAGATCAATCAACCAGAATCTGCATTCTACTTTGCCATTAGACACCAGCAAAGTCCAGGCGAGTCTCCCTTAGGGAAGAACGAAGTCGGGAAGCCACTATTGAAAGCTGCTCAAAACTATTCCGTTCGCAAAACTTGCATTTCAAAGCTACTCGATTCAGACGTACCTGTGATTGTGTAGCTCAGCTAAGTGGATTACCAGAACGTGAAAAGTCTCGATTCATACAAAGCAGCATCGATTCAACTTCAGCGAAGAATGTCGTTTGCACTCAGTCGCTTATCAGATGTCCAGGCAACAAGCGAGTTCCCTTAACGTCATTGTTCATATTCACCAGAAAGATTATTTACTCTGTGACCAAGTCAAAGAGTTGCTACATAATGTGCAGGGCCGTTCAGAGGGGGGGGGGGCAAAGGGGGCAATTTGTCCCGGGCCCCAGGCTCAAGGGGGCCCCAAAATGAAGAAGGGAGAAATAAATTAAAGATGTAATAAAATATACATTAGGGAACTTAAGCATCCAACGTTTTTTACAACGGAAACGGGGTGAGTAACGTCGGAAGAATGGATCGAGAATTCTGATTAGTCAAAAATTTATCTCCGGTCGCCGTTCCTGTTGTCAAAAACGTTGCGTTCGCTATTATTAAATGGCTACAGATACTGCAATTAATTGCATAGTTGATAGTTCAAAAACATATGTAGATCAGTGGCAGTGTGTAGTTGCACAATCAATATATATGTAACGAGTTTTGTATGCAGTTAAATATAGTGCGTAATTAAATATAATGCGCGTAGGCATGACATAGCAAACGCTCCCTTCCGTAACGCCCCCCTTTTACATAGTATGTATACAGTCTTGAATTGTGACTATCTTGGTACGCTACATGTAAATCAAAATGCCGTCTTCTCGTTCTTATTTATCTGGTGCAGCCAAGCGTAAACAAAGGCAAATTCGTGATCAAAATGAAGCAAAATCTCGTAGAACACTAGAAGATCTAAACTGGAACACTAAAATCCAGAGAAGCAATGAATCTCAGTCCCAAGAAGTTGAAATTAGCTGTGACGAAGTAGAAGGAGATGATATTACATTGACGAATGCAAATACCATTACTAATACTGACCCTGGTGAGACAATGGCCGCTCAAGTAAGCCCTGGTGAGATAATAGCCACACAAGTAACGTCGTCCGATGCTGAAAGAACATTTGCACCTTTACTATCAAACGATCCTTCAAGTTGGATACGTCTAACTAAACAAGATACGGAGTATATTGCTAAAATTGGCCCGCCTGAAAATCCGAAGTCTTTCCCCAGAGATAGTTCTAGCCGTAACTTTCCTCAAAATATTTTTTATTCTCTCCTTGCAGTGCGCATAGTCTTAATCTATGTGGAGTGCATGCAGCAGAGTCGTCAGCTACTGCAAAAAGCTTCTTTGGAAACATTCAGAGGTTATACAATTTGTTCAGCTCTAGTCCTTCACGTTGGAAGATTTTGCAAGAGGCTACTGGTATATCCCTACATAAATTATCTACTAGTTGTTGGAGTGCTAGAACAGAAGCAGTCAAGCCCTTAGTAATGAGGCCAAGAGAAATTTTGGATGCATTAAAAGATCATGATTTGCCTGGTGAAGTATCTGATGATGTCGATAACCTAATCCAATGGTTGCAATCACTTTAGTTTGTCTTACTTATAACCTTTTGGTTTAAGGTATTACAGACTATAAATGATGTTAGTGTTTTGCTTCAAGCTTCTAAGATCACCATTGATGAAGAATTGCATCTGATTGAGTCACTGCAAGACGATTTAAAACGCATGAGGGAATCTTGGAGCGTGATCTGTAAGGAATCAAAGGTTGTTGCTTCTCTTGGTTTAAGTGAGCATTTTAAAGAAACAAGGCGGAGAGTTCCCAGACGATTTCACGATGAACCCAGAGACAGTGAACATGAACACCACAACGATGAAAGGGAATTCGAAATCAGTGTGTTTAATGTTGCTTTGGATAGAGTAATTTGCGAAATAGCATGCAGATTTGAAAAAACTAAACAAGTAAACATGTTTTCCTTTTTATGAATTGCTCAGAAGTCCCCAACATAGGCGGCGAAGCAGCAAGAAAAACAATGGAAATTCGTTGCAAAGATCTTTCAAATTTTTATCTATGTGATTTAAATGAAAAAGAACTTCTGGAAGAGATGAGCCATGTGAATAGGTTGAAGCAAAGCAATATTTTAGGTGGAAAACTATCGTCTATTGCGTTATTGAATAAGATATGAGAAAGGTCTTCAGACAATTCTTCCCAAAATTTGTGTTGCTCTACGGTTATTTGTAAGCATACCTGTATCTGTTTCATCAGGAGAAAGATCTTTTAGTATATAAGGATTCCGGTCACCCAAGAATCGAAGCAAATCGATTTGAACACTGAAGCCAGTAAATGATTTAAGACTTGGAGAATTTATGACTTGAAAGAACAGTTCAGCCTTTTGGAATATGCATTGGCCAACTGTTCACATTCTCAGGACCGTTCAGAGAACTTTGGGGGCCCCACCCTCCATCGGCACAGTTTTACTCTCGTCTTTATTGTACAGTATCTACCGCACAGAGGTGTAAAAATTATTTAAAAGTTTTTACAAGTGAATTAAATTTAAACAAGTTAAAAGTGTACTTTACGTGCACATTTGAATGCAAACGAGTCAATAACGTCATCATAGTTAATTTTTCTTGCTATGTCACGCTCACATGACAGCATGATTAGACTTGACATGCGTTCTTGCCCCATTGTGGATCTTCGACAGTTCTTAACTATATCAAGTTTACTAAAAGATCTTATATGTATATATATATATATATATATACATATATACTGTATGTATGATAAAAAGTTTGTTCTCAGGCTTTTTTTCTCAGAAAATTTCTGAGCTTCCCAACGGGAATCGAACCCGTGTCTCCCGATTGCCGGTACGGTTGTTTTACCACTAGACTATAGGGTCTCAGACGGCAAGCATGATGTTTATTAGAGACCTGGTTCGTAATATTGATATGCCTCTTTCGTACTTGAAAGCTGAACATACCTGTGATGTGATGATATATATGTATATAGGTATATATACAAACATAGAAATTTTTCTCCCTGGTCACCACACGTGTAAAAGAACTCCACGCACGTCGAGATTAGATTAGTATCCTCGCACCGTGCTTCGCGCGGTGGACGAGGGGATTATTCAAAAACTGCGAAAAGTTTCCCCCCCAGTCACCACGCGTATGAATGGACTCCACGCACGCCGAGATTAGCACCCTCGCACCACGCTTCGCGCGGTGGGCGAGGGGATTACTATTACGAGTTAGTCGTTAAGCGCTTTTGCAGGCACAGAACACTAAGAAAGATCAATTTCCTGTGAATTCCCGCGTAAAAACCAATAAATTAAACACCTAAATGAAGCAGGTTTTTCCTACGGACCGGCTAGTTTTGGCGGGAAAATTTCCCAGTTGCTTTGAAGACAAACAAACGAGATTCAGCTTAGTTTTACAAAGGGTTAATCAAAAACGAACTGCTTACGACCTGTTTAAACCTTATCCTCGATGACTTTAATCAGAAAAGTAGACGAATAAATAAAAAAAAAAAACACGTAGTCTTTAGCAAAAGCAAGCTCTAAACATTTGCTGATGCAAACAAGAACCCGTAATGGACCGGTCCATTACGGGAAAGTAAGGACTGCCAGTCAGAGCGTCTCAGCCAATCAGAACGCTCCATTTCATCGGAAGTAGTGCCAGTCAAATAATAAAACGGTATATCACCGGAGGTATGTCAACACTTTTAATTACAAAATGCTACCAACAGAATTTTCTTTATTCCCTCTACGTACTAGCCCAGAAACGTCTGTCCTCACGAACCAGTTTCGATCTTTTGTATGAACTGTTGTACCCATCCTCTCTTAATTACAACAGTTCTAAGTTCTTCATTCCGGCGAGGTGACGAAAGACTTTCCACTCTCTCACTCTCGTCACTTATTGTTATATCCATACCACTTTCAACCTCTCTTTTCGTTCCCTTCTGAAGTCTTTCAATGCAATCTTTAATACGTTGACGAGTACGTAATTCTTCATTGAAATTTTCGTCAAGTTTAATATTCCGATCATCGTTGTTCTCTTTTACATTACTACGTTGTAGTTTCTCAGCACAATCCCTTATGTGGAGCCTAGATTGTAGCTGTTTTCCAAGTTCTTCCTCATTAAATTGGCTGTCAGCCTCGGCAGAGGATGGATTGTTTGAAGCAATTGCTTCAATACGATTTTTCAAATGTTTAACATTATGGATTCCTTCGTTTAGCGCACTCTGAAGGTCTTTCATTTTGGCAGCAGTTTGCTCTTCGTCTACAGTAGATCGCCGTAGTTCATCAATACGGTCCTTAATATTTTGTAAAGAATCCAACTCCGCCTTAACAACTTCCTCCTTCTTTAGTGTTGTGGAAGCTTTTAGAAAATTACGTTCTCTTAGCTTCATTTCTTCAATCCGTTTCTTTACATTCTTAAGATTTCGCAGCGAATTGGTACGTTTAGATTTTCTTTTATTGTCAACGGGTTTAAATTCGCTAAAATACTTTGATAACTGTTCGACCTTCGAGGTAGCATCAGACTTCAAGTTGTCCTCCGCTCCACTCTCTATATGCCCATTTCTGGTCGGCCGTTCATCCGAAGGAATTTTCTCGATGCACAAGTAATTGATGCTGTGAGGCACTACAGATACATTAGCATCAACACTTACGACATTTTTCTCTCCCTTCAACTTGGCGTTTCGCTTCAGAGCTACTTCAACTTTAGTCACATTTCTTGAAGCGTTTGGAGGTGGTCTTGTAGTAGTACCTTCCCCACGCTTGTGTTGTACTGCGCTTCTCGACTGCTTGTCATCTCTAGCATCACTTTTCTGTTCGCTTTTCGCTGTCCGATAGTCGCCTATTTCTAAGGAAGCACCAGTACTGAGCACCCGTTTGCGATTAACATTTTCAGATTCTCCTACACCCGCACCTTTCTTTACATTCTTTTTGTTTTCCTGGGACGTTCTTCGTTTCCTTCGCCTTCGAACTAATCGCCCGTCCCTGTCCAGAGAGGTCTTCTCATGGTTGCTGATCTCCGGGTCTTCCTTGATAGTTTCCCAAAGCCTATCTTTGATGACAATTTTCTTTTTAGGGGTGACACAAAATGAAAATGGGTGAGAATCAGACCAGCGACGAACAGACGAACTTTCCATGCTTTTTGAACGCACTATAGGAAGATGTTTTTGACCAAATTGACTATAACTTCGCGAAGCGATACCAGCGGTATAGCCAGAAATACTGCCATTCATTGTTTCGTTAAAGGCGCTCTTACTCACGAGGTTTTCCTCACTGAAAGCACGCTTTAAGCAGAATACTTTTTGGTACGTTCCATTAAAACGGTTCGTCGAAAAACGAGGGTCTTCGTATCGTTCATCACAAGAGTCCGATAGAGTGTCCGCACAGCTGCTTCGTTCACTGAGCAAAGTACTATTTCTGTCCTCGCTACTCTGTAGATCATTGATGGATGTGTCTTCATCCTCGTTTGATGGACTAGTGCTGAAACTGTCGGAGGGGATTTGAAGATGGTTCCAGACGGCTCCGATCTCTTTATCACTTCCTCTCGAGGAGTCATTCTGGTAAGCCTTTGATTCCACTGAGCTCACTGACCCTTCTTTTTGGGGATCATCCATGTACTGATACATGTCTTTGTTTTCCTGAAAAACACGAAAATCGTCATCATCAGGGCCAGTCAAATCTTCAGTCAATTCCTCGGTGCTACTTGTGGGTGTTTTCTCCGGACTAAAATTTGCTGATATATCCGAGAACGCGGCGCTTACGCGTTTCAAGGTTTGTTTCACGGTCCTGTCGCCCGCTATTCTGTTCATTGCATCATCCGTTAAGTTACTTATTCCTGAACTGCGACATGAATTTTTTTCAAAAGCTGCCAGTAGCTCGTCAAATGATCCCGGACGTCTCTTCCTAATCACTGCCGTATTCTCCCGTAAATTAATTAAACCGTATTTGTTCTCGAGCTCTTTGACTGAAGCAGGATTTGCGAGAAAATCTTTTTCCGCAAACTTTTCGCACAATTCCGACAAGCTGTGCGTCCGGAAACTTTCTGCAGACTTTGCATCGCCACTAGAAAAGTTGCCAACCGGCATCGAGTTACATCTTTCTCGATTTTCTTTAGCCAATCGTCTCTTCTTGATCGGTAGGGCTTCCAGTGCCGTTTTCCCCAGGCTGACTTGACCAGCTGAATGATTGTCTTCCCTTGATACGGACACCATCGTTGTACCACCACGAAGCAAGGATTCGATTGAAACGACGTTATCGTTGTTGTCGATGTGCTGGTAAAGAGTAAACAGAAAATTAGTTAAGCTACCACTGCCAACGTCACGAACAGCAGCCAATAATGTGCTAAAATAGGATTTCTTAAGGCCGTTTACACTTGCGTTTTTTGCCACGTGATTGACATCTTAGCGTATATGTTAAACTGAGAAGAACATCGAGGACAAACTGCTTCGAATCAAAATCGGATATCATACGGGATAGACTCTCATGGATTTATTACGTACACCAGGAGGCCAATCGCAAAGCGCAAAATCGCACGGGTAAGAGGGCCTGAAGAAAACCTGTGCAGTGAAATAGTAATAAAAAACCGAAGACAACTGCGGAGCCTCATTTTGAAAAAAAAAAAGAAATTGCCATGGAGAATGCTCCCCTACCACTCTTATCAGGTCGACCTCAAGGCTTAGCATTCCCTCTTGACATCAGTTTCCGAAGAATATTAATCAAATCTTTGGTAGTTTCTCCGATACGTACTGTATTTTAAACCTTTTGACAGCGCAACCTGCGGAGCAAATACATGAAATGCATACTGTGAACACAATTCTTATTACAAATGATCTCCACGATACTGTGCGGATCGAATTATAGATACAGAAGCCCGTCGGAACGACATTTATATTGGAGGGGGGCTGATAAGTACGGTGAGCCTAGGTTAGGGTTAGGGTTAGTAAAAATGTATAAATTACCCTAGTAAAATAAAGTCTGATGTTAATACTAACGCTAACACTGACACTGACACTAATACTGGTATTGATACTATTGCTCATACTAGTATTAATATTAATACTAATACTAATACTAATGCTAATGCTAATGCTAACACTAGCACCAACACCAACGCTAATACCAACACGAACACGAACACTAACGCTAACACAAACATAAACACTAATACCAGCACTAGCACTAGTACTGACACAAACGCTGACGCTAACACTGACACAAACGCAAATGCAAACGCAAACACTAACACTAACACTAACACTAACACAAACACAAACACAAACACAAACACAAACACAAACCCGTATTTATCAGCCCCCTCCAATATAAATCTCGTTCCCATGGGCATCTTTATCTATAATTCAAACTGTACCGTATAAGGGAAATCATTTGTAATCACAGCTGGGTTCACATCGTGCATTTCAGTTGCTTCATGCTCCGCATGTTGCACTATCCACAGGCAAAAATTCAGTATGTATTGGAGAAACGTAACTCTACCAAAACTTTTATTAATACCCTTTGGAAATAACCGACTGCTGTAATTTGGAAGCCGCTGCATGAAAGATTTTTTCCCCTTTTTTATTTACCCCTTCTGTACAAATAATTCATTTTTATCAGACTTCCAGAGATCAGAACTTTCAGCGGCTTTAGAACTGCTTATGTGGGTGATTTGTAAAGAATACTGATTAATTTTAGAACGATCGCTTTTTTTTTTCTATACACGGACGAAAACTTTTCTTGAACAAAAAAATTTTTGAGATATAGCACCACCAGATATATTAACCACCCAGGTCCCCTAAATGCTGGGGATATGTCCCCTATTTTTTCTGCTCTCTTCGATACAGAATACTGGAATAATCTTAATAAGGTATTACTTTACTTATATTCATTTATCAGGCAGCCCATAACTCCAAAGAAGTTTTTCACTGGGACTCTGCATGAATATATATTACAAAACGATAAGGAACAAAAGAAGCTAATGAGAGCAAAACAGATAAATAAAAATAAAAACACATAAATGAAAGAATATTGGTAAAATTGCACAGGCGAATTTAATACAGAAATGATTTACGAAAAAAGACGGCTAGATTTGTAAATGTTTAAGGGAAAGTAGTTTGTTCACTATTTTCTTTCAAATAATCACCCGTGCAGTCATACTAAAGCATTTGTGTTGGGGATTATTGATCAATATTCACTGAGCCTGAGGAAAATAGTTGTTAAATTGTGTCAATAATATAAAGAATTATAAACATCAAAACATTAAATATCAAAACTGCAGAAAATATTAACAAAATGTCATAATGGAATAACTTATTGAATAATTTATTTGGAGATTTCTGGTAACATCTTCGATCTATCACATATTGTCACTATAGTCAAGTACAGTTTCTTCATCATACCTTGACTTCAATGCTGTTTTGCCGTTCCGTAATATTTGGTTCATGTGCTGGAGCATCAGGGACCTTAATATCCTGTAAGAAACCCCGAAAAGAAATCAATTTTACTTAAAGCTTGTCCACCTGTTCCTCTGATTTGCCTTGTCACTCGTCTATTCATCCCTCTAGTTATCCATGCATATAATATATATTATATTATTATCATTATTTATTATTTTCATTATACATAAAATTACAATATTTTCCAACGAATTTTACGGTTCAGTAGCACGAATATTCGATCAATCGACAAAGTTTCGTATACAAAATATCACAAATCTAACTGCATTCATGCAATTATACTATATGATTACATAAGTGGATCTATCGTGTAATTATATAGTATAACTACATAGGTGGATCTATCAAAAATCCCCCGTAGTGATTGGCTAAAAGTTACGTCATATTTCTCAATAGTCACCAACAGGTGAATATAACTGTGAAGGCATTTACGCAAAACGTTGGATACCTTGATAAACGTTACTGATGTATTTTTAAAACAACTCGCTAACTACTTTCTTTCAAATAATCACCTACGTAGTTATATTAAAGCAATTATTCGCCTTGGGCTCTGGGAATATTGTTGTATAATCCACTTAAATTCATCTCAGCGAATATTCAACCTGGTATATACATAGTAATATGTATATAGGTTAACACGGTGTTTTTCAAAAATGATCTAAATGGAACATCAGTGCTCTTTTGGTTGTGGTTCGATTCTAGTCATTTACCTCGCTTTCTAACTCTTCACTGGGGCTCAGTGGTTCGCTCTCAACGTGCGATTCATCGTTGTTGTCATCAGAAGACCAGCTGACTCTCTTTGGTATTTTTTCTTGATCTTTGCTAAATTTCCGTTTTTTAAACACGCGAAGTTTTCGCCTCAACGGACTTTTCGTTGTGTCGGATGCTCGCTACAAATACAACAGAATTGTTTAATAAAAATAACAACTCAAGTGTTGCTGTTTCTTCCCCTTGAAAATAAGAACGCTAAAAATTCCGTAACACAGGAGGGTCTACATGGGAAAATGCGTGGCTTGGTCTTACATCGAACGGGCCAGACACCTGTATTACTGCAAAGACTGTTATGATGAGAGGCACAAACAGAAAATGGATACCAATGTCGACTTCAACGAAGCTATTTCACAAACAAATATAACTATAATCTTACGACAAGCTATTAAGCATGCAATGCTGGAAAACGCTTCAGCGCGCTAATTTAAACTTAGTTATATCCACAAGAGAATTATTGTTATCCTTCGTAAACAAGCAATTGATCATTACTCTACATTGCCTAAAATGACATATTACCCATCTATCCTCCAAAGTTTCTTCGACGTCTTTGCTTTTTCGACGATCACTTTCGATACCTTTATTTAATTTGTTAGATGGTACACCATTGTCTGCGATAAAATAAAAATATTAATGACTTAATCTATCATCAAAATTTCTACTTTCAGCCGGTAAATAACCTTATTTTACGACGTTACTTGAAAACTGAGAGCAGCCCACGATATTATCGCGACTCTAGTGATTTCAAAAACGCACGCTCTGATTGGTTGATAACCTTGTATCCAAAACGCGACACAGAATGAGAAATTTCATAGGCGTCCGGTGCTAGTCACGAAAATCTACATAAATCACCAAGCGGTATTTGTTTGCTTTCTAAGAATTATTCAACAAAAGAGATAGAAAATATTTTCTCTCGATTTCCTATAGAGTCGCAGAAACTATCGTGGAAGGCAGGAAGAACTCGAAGGAACCACTGGAAACACTTGGTCTTCGGATGATGTCCCTATGCAACACAGTTTCAAGTTGTTTCAAGCTTCTGCGTATACTTCCAGAGAGCCACTACCTTTTTCGACACAATCACTCACTTGCCTATACTTGTACTGGGTGTTATTTCTGATATAGTTTTATAGCAACAGGGAAGGCAGTAAGATGACAGATGAACGTTCGTCAAGCTCTATCCTCAGAAAAACGATTTCTGAGCTCCAGACGGGGATCGAACCCGTAACCTTCTGATGACCGGTGAGACCATTGAGCTACCAAGAATCGGATAGTGAGCTAAGGTGCAAGTTAGTGCAAGTTAGTCAGTGATCATTCGTTCTTGTTTTTACAAGAGTCACATTAACATTAACATTAACATTATGATCATCATCAATATTATTACCGGTATCATTATCATTACCACTATTATTATCATTATCATCACTATTGTCATTATCATTATGATTACCATCATCGTTATCATTATTGCTGCCATCATCATTGATTAATTTATGATTATGATTACGAATATCGTAACCATCAACATAACCATGATTATTATTATCATTATCATCACCTCGTTCGTTATCGTTGCCGTTATTATTACTATTATTACTATCTCTATCACAACCATTACCATTTCATTGCCATTATCACTGCCATTGTTGTTGCCATTCTCATAGTCATTTCCACTGTCAAAGCAATTGTCAAGGCTACTGTCACTGCCAATGCGATTGCCGCTATCATTTCATTGTGGTGATCGTCATCGTAGTCCTTGTACTTATTTGTCATTATCATTAGTGTTACTAGGAGCATTGTCATTCCTGTTATTATTATTATCATAATTATTACTATTAACCTTAGCATTAATATTCCATTTAAAAATACTATGTGGAAAGATTACCCTTAGATGAATACATTCGTTGTTGGTTCGCACCTTTCCTTGAATTATTTATGAGAGACTTTCGATCGCTTTCGGGTTCTGACAGTTCAAAATGACAGCATATATTAAATTAACATTAGGGCATTGGTAAGATATAGGAGGAAAATTTGAGGTGGGACGATAGGTAACAGCAACAGGGGTAGGAAAAAAGCCTTAAAGAAAGGTATGTACTATGAAGCTGGATTTCCACTAGGCGTAAAAGATCACATAAGCGACTTTGAAAAAATTAAATAACTTTCTGGTTAGTTCAACCCAAGAGCTCAAATTTGGCCAAAAAAAATTGTCAGATAATTTGTTTAGCGATTTATCTGACTAATTTAGCGGGAAGAGAAATGAAAAACACGGTCTTCTTTGACGGATATTAAATCAAAACTGTATATTTAGCGAAGTCAAATATATTCAATAAGAAAACAACTCTGAAATGACTACATATGTTAACTTTCATTGTTTCATTTCTTCGAAAAGCCGATAACTTTACAATATTTCTAGTTTTAATAGTAAAGCTCATTACTGAGAAGACGAAAATTGATGCAAAAGGGGCGATCTCAAAAGTTTACAAGCAAGACGGAACCGTTACAAAACCTAGATTATGTTACCTTTATACTGTCAACTGGAATTTTTTTTTTTCTTTTAAATTTTCGTATTATTTTCGTTGTGGAATAGCCTAATACTTTATCCACTGAACCTCATATTATTCTAGTTAAACTCCGCGATCAAAGCTGTCTGTAAAGAGCATTTTATGTTGACGTCGATATTTTGCCAACATGCCTTTGTATGTTTGTTTGTTTTGCAGTATTTGTCAGGTGAGTTGGCAATAAATATACTATACCTGCATTTTCTTTTTCACATTCCTCTCTGCCATTTCCCAGAATAATTTGCTTTGCCTGAAAAAAAAGAGAGTAATATCGAGGTTAAAGCGATTTTACTTTAATAGACTATTTATCTGTAAACTTTTGAACAAACTCAATGCACGAAAATGAAAAATGCCATTATACAGGTGGGTCATCGGTCATTAAACCGATTTTACAAACTGTTACAATGCAGGTCGGACGAACATTTGGATATTCGGAAGAAAAAATGTCTGACAGGCGGTCGAGAAAACTCGCTTTTTCTAATTAACGGTTGCATGGAAATTGGTCGCATAGCTGGGGCAAAAAATATGGCAAGATCACCAGTACTAAACTAATATTTATAAAAATTACATGAAGTGTCATTTAATCCTTATTTGGAGTGAAATTGTGGTAAGCAAACAGATTACATGCAACCTGCTTCGCCCATTACATGCAATCTGCAACAAGAAATCTATACATAGAACTTAGCTTCCACCAAATGTCTGGTAGCCGATTCATCTCCAAAGGATTATACTTAAAAGATGTTCCTCGCAATCTTCCGTGAAGAATGAAAGCTATGAGTTTTGCAACTTCCGCTGATTTGATAATTGGAATTTACGTGAGTCGAAATATACCATTATGAACTGAATACCTTCATGGGAACGGCTGCAGCGTAACTATCCAACAAACGCCGTTTTAACTCCAACATCCAAACTTGCTTGATATCCACGTTCCGAGCCTGCGAAAGGCATACATAAGCAGTATCACATGACATGAACATTCGTATAAATTCCTCAAGTCACTTGAGTGAAGTGTATCTCACCAAAAAATCAAGCTTAAGGATGACTTTATCGCTATTATCCCACGAGAAATACCAAGAAAGTGCGGCTCTTTTAAAAGCAAGTTTAATTTCCTGAACAGCTGGAGAATCCGATACAGAAATTACTTCATCTTTAATTCGTTATCTACATAAGAACACTGGCAATGTGGGGCACACCAGTGGCATAATGTAAGTCCTGAGGATGCTAAGTGAATCTTAAAAGTACAGTTTTGAAGCTAACGATATATTTCATCCCGTCAATGATATAAAAATAGAATACTGCGTAGACCAGCGTTAAATAAGGTAAAAAGTTCAAAGGTTGGTAACTATCGTGAACTATCCAACCTTTGAACTTTATATTTCATCCAGTGTTGTGTGTACCGATGACATTAAGAAACACTTACCATGAAGGTGTAGCACATCTTCCTGTCGTTGAAGGGTATAACTTGGAAAGTCAAAGGCTCTCTAAACACGGAATCTGCGAGCATCATGTTTGAATACTGAAGAGAAAAGAAAGCGTTCATACAACAGAGAAAGTGCAAACTAGAGAGGGACCAACAGAATATACCCCACATCAGAACCCTCTGTGTTTATGTATGATGTTATTTGAGTTCGGTTGTACAGATTTGAGGGGATGTGTCACGAAGCCTTAAATATATCATCTTTACAACCTGCAATCGAGAAAATTATCATTTGATTCTGTTAAATTATTACGAGCAGGGGTGACCTTTAGGCGGTCCCCGAATTTTTTTGGTGGGATCGGGGTCTCCCAGCCCACCCCGATGGTTACGTCACAGTCTGTTCTTGAATAAACAAATGACATACAGTCTGCATGAATACAACATTAAGCGTCGGAAAACAAAAGGTTGACTTTAATGGTCTCATAATCTTTAACACGTTTCAAATACTGAAACGAAATGAATGTATCGAAATGTATCGAGAAAAATATTTCTTGTTTTCAGTGAAGAACATTAAAATATTAATAATAATGACAAATTGAAAAAAATTATCACGGTGACAGGAAGACCTATATCTTACTGTTTTTACAAGATTAGGTATGTTTTTGGCAACTGAAGAGTTCTGTCCTTTCATTTAACAAATAGAGAAGTTGCTTGAGTTTCTCTGTGCTGTGATAGAACATGAATGACGTCATTTCAACTGGAAAAACCCACAGTGAAAACACGAGGAGTAGTCGAGTGTTTTCCAGTATTTTCCCGGTTGAAATGACGTCATTCATGTTTCTGTCACAGTATAGAGACACGAAGGCTACTTTCTATTTGTTTTATAAAATAACCAAGGTTTTCTCGAGTTTTCGTGACGTCATCCATGTCTCTGTACTCTAATACAAAACGAAAATCACGTCATCCATGTCTCGACACAATGACAGAAAATGAGGCTTGTCCCATCAGAGCGTGCGTAGGACGCTTGTTATTTTATAAATAGAAATATAAAACAGTGTTCCTCGATTATATTTAATAATTAGATCACAAGGCCGAGTTCTTATGAGCTGAGAGTCAACAAGTAAAGCGCGCGTTAAGGTAAGAAGACTGGGACTAGCTGGACACGGGAAGGTCAAGATGAATACAGGTAAAGCCGATTTGACGTCAGACTGAACACTCGAAGTTACGAATAGCAATAGGTAAGTCAGTAATTAAAACAAGCAAGAGAATTCCTATGGGCCCATTCACACAATACCATTGTCGCATTCGACCGGTCGTCCCCTAGAGCATACAATGTTGTCTCAAGGTCAAACTTCTACTAACCACTCGCGCGTTGATCCTGCAATACGTTTTGAAGACTCTAGTGAGTTATTCGACAATCGTGTCGTGTTGATGGAGCATTATGAATTAAGAAATATTAAATGGATTCCCGTGTTTGGATACTGTGATCCAAACACGCAGGATGTTGCGAAACTTGAGAAAAATAACGAGATGAAAATCAGTTAACTTAATAAACACAATGATGAAATAAGCAATTCTCCCGAAAATCGTCAACTACCAATCAGAGCCAAGCTTATGAAGATCGAACCCTGGTCAACAAAGCGAAACCACTTCAACACAGTGTCACAGAAAAAAAACAAGCGTGTTTTTTTAAGCAATTTGAAAGTCAACCAACTTACCAAGTGTTTGAATCACAGTATTCAAACACACAAAAGCCGTTACGTGTTTATTTCATAAAATAATAAAACTGAACGTACAAAACAAACTTTAGTATACTTTTGGCGGGAAATTTTCCGTGTTTAGATACTCTTATCCAAACATGGGTATAAACCAATCAAACTTTGCGAACGAGTCACGTTATCTTATAATATACCATCAGCATCAAGCTTTCAGTGTATACATTACCATAACAGTTGCCTTCCAGGTGAAAGTTCCATCGCTTCTTCTTTTTGTAATAAGAAGAGCTTTTTCGAACAAAAATAAGTATCTGTCGGTCTTTGTTCCATACAAACGAAAAGTATCCTGTGGCAGAGAAAAGTGCGATAACACAAGCTAAGAAAAATGGGAACTGGCGACAGCGTTTCGTACATTCTGATTTCATAAACGATGTTCGTGGGTATTTTAGTAGAAACTAGTGGGCTTTTTGCAGGAATACATCAAGTGGTACACCATACGCTATACTGGAGAGCAAACAACCCAAGGGAGTATCCAAAACAAATGAAAGTCATGCTTCAGCGATTGGTGTTCTTTTGCTTTCAATCATGTTTACATTCCTTTGCCACTTAGTACGGCGGATTTTATACCACGTAAGGCATTCCCGCAAAAGGCCCATTTGGCATCATTTTTTGTTTTTAGAATCTGGCAGTGCTCCACACTACATACGAATCGCCAGTGGTATCTATTAACGTCAACGTTAACGCCACAAAAATATTTTGAGTGGAAGCAAATGCACGCATAGATTTAGAAATGCTGCCACGCAGCATCCACGGATCAAAAAGTGATCAACTATGGAAGACACTACCAGTATAACCACGTTTAAGGGACTGTTTTGCCATCCATCGTGAATCTGGAAGGGGAGTAATATATTTAGATTGAATGAGGATGAAAAGAATTATTCGATAGTCTACTCCGGAACATCAAATGTAAGTTCATTTGCCTCGTTTCAAATAAAAGAAATTGCTTCTTTATAAGAAAAAATTACGACAGTGGATGGATATTTGAACAGATAAGCGATTCACCCACAATGTATATTCAGGAGTTTATCCTAGGTCCAATTCATGCACAAAAGAGCCATCGCTATTATATAAATTGTTTCAACAATGTCAACCTGCCAGCATACCACGTTCAATCGAACGACGATGACATAACGTGGATAACACTTGAAGGCATATTGGCTACCTCGCAATATTTCACTGAAAGAGGTGTACTCTTTATAAAGGCTTCTAATACGCAGAAAATCAACAACAATGATCACAGCATATATCAAAACTTACTTTGCACCTAAATACTGCATCTGATACATGAAAGTTGTTGCAGCATTCCAAGCAGTCGAAATTATCCGCGCAACTTTAATCTTAAATCGACTTTCTATTCAGAATAGGAAGCTGGCTAGCGGCAGTTATAAACATACCTCCAACACAAGACTGCCAAACGAAGTAAGATTTGGTCCCTAAAACAAAAACAAAATAACCAAAAACTGTTTTTGAAGTGGTTCTAGAAGACTGGAAGGATTAAATCACGGAAAACCTTAACTGTACCTCATAGTCAACCAGAATACTTTGTATTTCCTAAATAAAAGAAAAAAGCAAGTCAACTCTAGAGTATATCACCTCAAAATTGTGACTATATTTCATCGAGAGAGCTGCACATGACTTAAGAACACGTAAGAAATCCTACTCCAGCAGTGGCGTAGTGAGGAGGAAGAAGGGGCTAAGGGAGCGGTTGCCCCAGGCGGCACATTTTTGGCGGGCGGTACTTTTAGGTTGGAGCGCCACTTAGGGTTTCATGTTTGAATCGCAATGGAGCTTCCTGTTAACAAGTTACAACTATGATAATTTTCCGATTTTGGCGTTTAGCTTTTGCCTGATAGCTCTTAAAAGACGTAAATAATACAACAGAATTTAAATCATGCGCGCGATTCAAAGTTAATGATGACTGATGACAATGTCATAAACGAGTTTGCCTCACTGAAGGCCAGAAAAATCAAGATGTGCTTTCAATAGTTAACTTTGGTGTTGATTATTTAATCCAACAATTAATTGCAATAACATTGAATAGAAAATATAAACCAGCTTTATTTAGAAAGGTTTTGTTGACATTTAAGTTTTCTTTCCTGGACATGTAAACATATTGGGTTAAGAATGTATGCAGTATAGCTCGTGTAACAATCAAAAGTAAGTTGTAACAATCAAATAGCAATTTTTTGTCCTCGTTTTTGCGAATATGTTCCGAAATTTTTTTAGGAAGCGACGCTCACGGGCCACGGAATATGCCCGGAGATGTATTTTGGGAATTCGCCGCCAGTGGAACTTCTACTCGGTAAGCCACTGTAACTCCAGTGACGAAATCATAACAGCGTGAAACGCTAGTTATACGCGCTAGAAACTAAGCCACAACACGAAGTTAAAACAATTTGAGAACTATGATAATTATAGGTCAAATGCAACGAAATTTTCTGTTCTTTTTTTTGGTGGTAGGACCGTTTTTTATACTTCTATTTTTAACAACACTCTTTACTATTTCTGCTTAGATACCGTAGAATTTTCGAAAGTAGCAGCTCTAGTTAATTTCGGATTCCATGGCCATTGAGGACCGCTACTTTCGGGAGGTCGTTATTTTCGGATGGACAAAATACGTAAAACGCAATTGCGAACGTCTTCAAGCACTCATGCCGAAAGAAACATGTCTTTGTTTCCACCCACGCCTTGTTTCCAACCATACACTACACTTCTGTGTCATAACATAAAACGGATTTTGAATTTTACCTTTGAAAACTACAAAATTCAGGCTTATAAGTTTAAGTTTGCCTATAGCACATCAAAAGTCACGATATAAATTTAATTTATTCCTCCAATATCTTCGAAACGAAAAGATGTGGAAATCTCAAACTTTCTAAATTCTTCACTTAATACACCTTCTGTGACTTAAAGTCCTAGAAAATCATTGAATTTGATCTCTGAGACTTTGAGAAAATTAAACGTCATAATTTTTTTTTCAAACAATCTACCCTATCCCTCATTTTAAATTTTGTTCTAACTCTGAAGATCTAGAGGGGGTTATTCGTAAAACCATCTAATATTGTATGTTCATTTGTGTTACCTGCAGTTGGACGGCATTTTCATGTTTTCTCTTCATTTCGTTAATATGTTTGGCCACATTTGTCATGGCAGACAAAGCTTTCTAATGAACCAAATGCATGTACGTTACACTGGGTATATTTGTATACCTAAAAATAATTCTCGAGTAAAACACAAGAAATCAATGTCTAATCAGTGTCAGAAAATATGTGGCACAACTGATTGATAAAACATCACTTATACCACATTTAAACCCCGTTTACACAGTCAACATTTTGGGCATGGCACAGCTAAAATTTTGGCACGGGTGCCGCTATTCTTTAGCACAGCACGGGTGATGGTCACAGTGTAAACGGTTCGGACTTCTTAAAATTTAGTTCTCGTGCCTGAAAATTTAGCCGTGCCGTGCACCTCTGTATGTGTAGGTCTTAATTAGCCGTGCCGTGCCCAAAATGTTACTGTGTAAACGTAGTTTTACAGACACTGCTGCTGCCTTCTCACGTTTTGACACTAAAGCTGATCACAGTTTACGTGTTCTATCCTTCAGAAACTTTTTAGGAAAGCAATTTAAAATGGTACGCGAAGTTGTGCAGTTAATCTCCATGGGTTTGGTCCTCACGGACTGTGTACGTAGTTCAGAAGCTAAGAACCTGTTCAAATTGTGCAAAAAATAATGACGACCCCACGCATGCGTCATGAACACCGCGTCATTTCAAAGTCATTGGTAATTCAAGATTGGTTTAGTTTACGAAACAAATACATTCGCCTTGCGGTTAAGATATTGAAATAAAAAAATCAACCTGAATGACTTGGAATCCTTCTTCATCTTCAGATTGCTTGTAATGTTTTGCGATATTCTAAATGGAGAAAAACCAGTATTGAAGAACAATGGTGAATAAGTTATTGGCACTCGAATAGATGGATAGATGGATGGATGGATAAATATGTTTAGTGAAGTGGTCCCTTCAGTTATGTTCATATGTCTTCACTTTGACAATCAGAGCGAGGAAATACGAAACAGGCTGGCATAATCTACATCAGCATACAGTTGTATAAAACTTTCATTCAAGTCACTCTTCGTCCAGCTATATGGTAGTCAAATCTAACATCGTAATTAAGTCGGCTCCATGTAGTTTTCCGTCAAGATAAAACCTAGACTCACATTGTCTGAACCATATCAACTAATGAAATCTGAAGAAAACGGCTTTTACTGACTTTTTACAACATGACTAATTTTTTTACGTTTTACAACATGACTTTTACTATGCTGATTACGAACTATAGTTAAGTAGTTAATCACCAGTTCACCGTAACTATAACAAAAGCTATGATACAACTGTTATACCACCAAAGAAATCATACATGAAGTACCGAATACAGACCCCAAGTAATAAATGATATTTCAAAATTCTCTGCACTGGTTTCAGTAGGAAGGAACAGAGCGGTAAGGTATGTCCAAGGGCTTCTTGTTGTTCCTAGGAATAGTACAAACAGTTCGATTAATCACTTTCCAAGGCTTGTCACCAACTCATAACCCTGTCGATGTCGCAAACTAAGGGTGACTCTGTGCTTGTTCAAATTTTACAACTTAAGTGGCTAACCTTTACAAGAACATTTCACCAGCAACTTATAACAAACTAGCAAAAGTTAGGTATTACATTCAGTATTAAAACTCTTTGACTCTGACTTATAACTTAAGTTTCGACGTCCTGACTTAAATGCTAGGGTATTCTTATTACGTAAGTTACATTTTCCCACTGACATATTTATTAGAACAACTTGCGTCGTTTATTGAACACTTTTATAATGGCAGCTTTTTTAAATATTCTTTTATGAGCACGTCAGTTAGCCTTGCTGGCCTCACTCTGGAGTTCGTAATTCAAAACAATCCTTGCTCCCAAACCAGCCTAGTAAGCCTATTTAAAATGTATATGAAAGAATATTTAAACAGGCTACCGTCATTAAAAGGGTCAATATAGTACGTTAGGACGCCCTATACATATTCACATGCGACCGCGAACATTCGCTATTATCAAATGAGTCTGGGGGCCATACTGGTATCGAACCCGTAACAAAGAGCGAAGGTTACAAATGCGCCCCTGTTCAATTCATGGACCTTGTGTTGGATGAGTGGTGGTCTATTGTGACAGTAATTCGGAATCGACGGTTAGAAACATAATGCATTCTTCATAAAATTTCAGCTATTTCACAAATAAATTACGTATTCTATGAGCGTAGATGTTCCAAATCCATTTGCAAAATGAAAACTGTACATGTGGAATTAACTTTCATTCGTGAACCTTTAATTTCAAGTGTGAAATACACGTTTTATATTATGAGGTTTCGGCTGGGTAATTTTGCCATCATGCCACTTTACACGAGAATCACGTCAGTTGTAGCCAGGAATTTGAAAGGGGGGGGGAGCAGGGGAGATTTTAGACAAATGTACCGACCGGATGTTAGCAATGTACCAACAAATATTAAAGAAAAATCAAAATTAACCAAACCGAGGGCATGAGAAACTTGTAATGCGATATAGGAATAAATGATTTCTACTTTGCTAGCTCTGGCTGGCATAATGGTATTAAATTTCGAAAATGATTTGCAAAAGTGCGCACATCACGTGAGCTACATGATATATACCAACGTATCTTCTTTTTTGGCCATCACCTCTACCACAACCACTTTGTCCTGAGGGTTGATTGGATCTATTATTTTTGTCAGTTAGAAAAAGAAAACAAAACAGAATTCCTAACGAACATTTTTTACTGAACGTCTTTCCCGTACTTAACTTTCGCTTGATTTTATTTTTAATTTGATAATTCAAACGCGATCTGAATCAGCCATAGACAGGCTTAATGTACCGCCAAACGTACTGGATGTACCGACAGACTTAGTCAGGACGAAAATTGAGGAGGCAACTGCCCCCTGCCCCCCTGGCTACGCTAATGAATCATGTACTCCATCCATGAAAATGGTACAATTTCATGATGTGCGAAAATGTTTCAATTCAGCGCACTTTATCTCGCGAACTTTGTGGGATGCTGGTGGCACAGTGGCAGTGCACGTGTCTCTCACCACTGTCACTAGGGTTCGAATCCAGCTCCGTGCAGTTATCTGATTAAAATTACCTTGGTCACATGTGAGAAGAGTGTTCTCTAGTTTGTCTCTACAAAGCATCGCAGGTTTTCTCCGGGTACTCCGGTTTCCTTCTGTAGTAACACTGGACCTATGACCCCTTACTGGACCTCCAGGGAGAACAGCTTATGTAGCTGATAGGGTTATCCAGTATAAACTTTGGTTTAGCTCAGACATTCGGGAAATGATTTTGAGCCACAGATACGCTAAGGCGTTGTCGACACCTTCGCTTCGAGCTCTCGGATACAGCCATCGTGGCTCAGTTGGCCGACCACTGCATTAGGTTGGCAGGTTCGATATTGGCTTTGGCTGAAGGCCTTACAGTTGCACTTTCGCAACAGGTCCTGGTGAGTGTAAATACCAAATATTCTTCAAACATACACATTTGTAACCGTCGTTCTCAATCGAAGTTTCGATACCTCTTTGGCTAGAGTCTTAAGTCTCCATAATATTTAATTTTTAACGATAATCGTTTCCGAAGATTTCAACTCTATGAACGGTCGTGATAGAATGTCAACACCACGCTCACACAGGTGTGTGACTTGACTATCACAGGTTCATAAACTCCTCTGTATTTAAGGGATACTAAAAATACGAAAATCTAAAGCCATCGCTTCACAATCGTACCTTCAAGGAATGGCAGGGGATTTTTACGCCTAGTAACTATATGAAATTTCATCAGGTATCACAGACTAATGTTTCCAGCTAAAATCCACAACTGTAATCATCACTTCATTAGACCACTTTATTCGTAAGATTAATTTATTCAAGCGAATCATTCAGAAGAACAGTTACAGGAGCTAACTTCAATTATCTGATGGTTGTCATGCGTTCAAGTCCAAACAAGCCGTTCATTTAAAGCTGACTCTTACTTTGATAAAATTTGCTGTATCTTCTCTTTGATTCCATTCCATGAGAACTTCCATGGATCTAAATAACAATTTTAAACGACAATTTTTTATTTATGGTGCAAACCCCACTTATACAGGTAGATTTCTCACCAGAAAAGATTTCTCTCCAAAACCGTGTGAGGCTTTTTCCATTTTCAGCTTACTTTTTATTTTACTAATTCTCCCGTACATCTTCTCAGTACATAATTAAGCTTTAATTTCTAACGCTTGTACAACATTTTTGAAACGAGATACCAAAAAAATGTCTCACACGCATTTTGGACATTGGTAATTTATGATATCCGTAATCTGTCCCAAAAATATGTGCGATCTGGAATTGCCTTAAAGACTTTAGTTCAGTTTCTGGAACAATTGTCCACTTTTCATATCAGGGTAAATTACTCTCCAACAATGAAAGAAACTAAAATTTTCGGTTTCAGACATTGCACTACAATTCCCAGGCTTCAAAATGGCATATACAAACCCATAATTTGTTTTTAAGGCAAAGTGAGAATTCTTAATTTTCCGAAGGCATAAGTGAAAGTTGAGAGTATCTTTGTATTTCTAACTAAAATATAAATTTTGAATACAGTAGGGAAAATTACGAGTAACATTTAAAGAGCAAGGAAAGGTATCCATGGTTAGTGTTCACATCTGACTTAATGAACAATTTCAGTGTTGATAAATATTACAGATTAGATCAACTTACCTGGGATAATGTGTGCAGTATTTCGTATACACATCAAAGCCAATTTGCTGATAAAGTAAAAGTATTGTGAACAGTTTAATTATGGAGTAAAGCAAGTCACATTTAGTAAACTAGGTACAGTATTCACACAAAAATCCCTCAAAATATCATAACTAGAGTAATTAAGTTTTCAGAGTCCATTATATCAAAATTTGCAAAAATACCTTAACGACAAAACATTCAGCTAGTTTCACTGGATTATAGTTACACTCTTCCATATCTTTTAATAAAATCCTGAAGTTAAACGAACAGGAGAGGTAAAATTAACATCACTTTTGACATGTTTAAATTATCAGAATGTACTCCGCTAAGTAAATTGAGAAGATTATCGGTGTAAAGCATGACATTTAGTAAGCCAGGTTAAAAATACATCCCAGTATTCTTAAACTACAGCCTAAGAATGTTGGAAATTCGGGCATCGTGATGTAGGTTGGACAAATATCTGCTATGGTCTTTGCCTTTCTACACATCAGGGAAATTCATACGAAAGACAATTAGCCGCGAATGGTGCATTTGTATAAACAATCTTCCACCTTTTAATTTATGGTTGAGCTCACTTTCGCTTCGTATGCAAAATTAGGCATGCTGATTGGTTGTTGAACGGTCGAAGTTTTCCGATAATGGATCGGTCTATTAAGATTTTTATTCCAAACCGGTACGTTTCAGCGGGAAAATCTTCAAGCTGATTTGGATGAAAATTAGGGAGAATAAAGTTCTACATTGAAGAAATCGAAATCATAAAATGTCCTAGAACACTACGGCAGCTTTTGATTAAAGCCAGTTGTATAAAAGTTGGATAAATGAATGTTTTTTTAGTGGAAACAAGAAGCAAAACGAACAAGTTACGAGGTAAGGAAAACAGCAACACCCGTAGACGAATACTCCGGCAAGAATACGAAAGAAAACTACAACCAAAAGCCATAAAATAAATTCCTTATTACCTTGTTTGCTCGGTCCGTCAGTCCTACTTTCAAAAAATCTCAGACAAGCACTTTCCTGAACAAACTTCGCTTTCGGTTAATAAGTATTCACTATATTGGCTACTGTTTAATTTTTGTCGCGAGCAACTATATGGACCATCTATACAAGCATTTGTTGCTTATTTTCACTCCTGTAAACGGCTTATTTAACCTAACAGAATATTATTGTACTAACCAATTGAAGTTGTATATTTCTTCAACATTAATAAATAAATCGTTAACGTCCTCTTGACTGACATCAAGGTCTGGATGGTTGGAAACTGGACCCAGGAATCCCTTGAAATAACAAGACGTTCGCGTTAAGTAACTTGACATTAAGGGTATGCAAAAAATGTAGAAATTTGTCGTGATGCAGGGGTGACGCCTGTCCCCTCGTCGGGGAAACTTAGCCACCCTGTAGGGGAAAAATTAACAGTTCGTCGAGGAATTGTCACCAGTGTATTCGATTTCCATATCTGGAACGCTAACTCCCAGTCATTTGCTCGGGCAAAAAGTGAAGCAAGGATGGCCGCCCATGGAGGGAAATTTTGTACGTCAGTTTCAGTCCTCTTTGCGGTCTTGTACGTCAGTTCCAGTCAATTACACGACTTTAACCTTCAGTATATGTTTGGTTCAGCTTCGAAAACATACACAACTATGGAAAAAGTGTACATAGGAAATATTAGTGGAACTATTTTACATAATCGAGTATTTAAAAGGATTAATTATTGCCGTGTGGCCTAAGAAATGTGCTAAATTGTCTAAAGATGGTGAACTAACGGTAAAAAGAGGACGTGCATTTATTAGTTTCCTGAATTTTTTTGAAGCCGTGTTATCAGATATCTCGATAGTTTGGTAATTAATTTTCATAAAAATATATAACTTGTAACTCGGTTTGACGTTTTCAAAATAGATTTGAAATTCTTAAAATCAGTACTGTCTTTTGAAGAAATATTTTGTGTGAATTTTCACAAAAAACTCTTCAGGAAGGTGTAAAGTTGCGTGGGAGACTAAAACTGACGTACAAGACCGCGTAGAGGACTAAAACTGACGTATAAAATAGCCCTCCATGGGTGGCCATCTTGGCCTCACATTTCATAGGCCAGTTAGCATTTCAGATATGGGAATCGAGTTCATTAATTGTCACTGATGATGACACATTTATATTTAATACATACTGAGGGTGCTTGTTATTGATTTAGTTAAGAAAGATAATGGACTGTTCTCTTAATGTCATACATTTAAAAATAAACACTGTTTCTAGTAAGTTGTTGCGATTATTTCTTGCGAAAAATAACTAGATGTTTTCGATTTTCAAATAACAAAATTACAAAAGGGTTACCCTGAAGTGAATCAGTTAATGAAGTAACAGGGCTAATAAGCTTTGCTGCTGAGACTTGTCAAACCAAGTTCTCTTCAACCAATATGAGCTACTAATAATCAGAACGCTTCTTCTATTCGGGGGAACTTAAAGTGATTTTTCAATTAAATCCCAAATCGAAAGTACTCTTATTTCTCGATAAGATTAAAGAATCTGCAGACCTTAATCGTGGACAAGCTCCAACACTTCCTGGATGAGGGTACAAAAGAAGTCTTCTCGACAAAACGAATCAGACCTAAATGAATTGACCGACCCAATGGCGATGCAGCATTTTATCACGTTTCTTTGTCAAGTGAAAGGACCCATACCGGGCTAGTACATGAAAACTCTAATTGACCGCGTCTGGGATTAGAACCCACGACCTTCGGTTTACTAATCCGACGCTCTACCAACTGAGCTACAAGGCCAAGTCGGGAGCAGGTCGTGGGATGATGGTATTGTATTTTGATATTTCGAAACTAACTAGTTTCCTCCATATCAGCACAGATTACGTCTGTCTGCTTCTAAAGTTAAGTAGTTATGATGGATTGTGTACTTAAGTGAAGAACAAGGAAGTATTGTGTATTAGTAAATTTCATCTTACTAAGTGTAGATGTTCGTAAGCTTGGATATATGTATGATGAAAAGTTTGTTCTCAAGCTTTTATCTCAGAAAATTTCTGAGCTCCCCAACGGGAATCGAACCCGTGTCTCCCGATTGCCGGTACGGTTGTTTTACCACTAGACTATAGAGTCTCAGACGGCAAGCATGATGTTAATTAGAGACCTGGTTCGTAATATTGATATGCCTCTTTCGTACTTGAAAGCTGAACATACCTGTGATGTGATATTGTGTATTTGTAAATTTCATCTTACTAAGTGTAGATGTTCGTAAGCTTGGATATATGTATGATGAAAAGTTTGTTCTTAAGCTTTTATCTCAGGAAATTTCTGAGCTCCCCAACGGGAATCGAACCCGTGTCTCCCGATTGCCGGTACGGTTGTTTTACCACTAGACTATAGGGTCTCAGACGGCAAGCATGATGTTAATTAGAGACCTGGTTCGTAATATTGATATGCCTCTTTCGTACTTGAAAGCTGAACATACCTGTGATGTGATATTGTGTATTAGTAAATTTCATCTTACTAAGTGTAGATGTTCGTAAGCTTGGATATATGTATGATGAAAAGTTTGTTCTCAAGCTTTTATCTCAGAAAATTTCTGAGCTCCCCAACGGGAATCGAACCCGTGTCTCCCGATTGCCGGTACGAAGAGGCATATCAATATTACGAACCAGGTCTCTAATTAACATCATGCTTGCCGTTTGAGACCCTATAGTTTAATTGTAAAACAACCGTACCGGCAATCGGGAGACACGGGTTCGATTCCCGTTGGGGAGCTCAGAAATTTTCTGAGATAAAAGCTTGAGAACAAACTTTTCATCAAACAAGGAAGTATATTAGCGCTACTCCAAGTGGACGTACCCATACCAGGCAAATAGAGGAAAACTCTGCTTGACCGCGACTGGGATTCGAACCCGCGATCTTCGGTTTACTAGTCCGACGCTCGACCAACTGAGCAACAAGGCCAAGCTGAAAGCAGGCCGTGGGAGGACGGTATTTGTACTTTGATATTTCGAAACTAACTAGATATCAGCACAGACTACGTCTGTTATACTTCAAAACTTAAGAATAGCGCAAATATACTTCCTTGTTCTTCACCCAAGTACACGATCCCTTATAATTACAAGGTGCTTAACTTTAGAAGCAGACAGACGTAATCTGTGCTGATATGGAAGAAACTAGTTAGTTTGAAAGACCAAAATACAAATACCATTATCCTACGGCTCACTCCCGGCTTGGCCTTGTAGTTCAGTTGGTCGAGTGTCGGACTAGTAAACCGAAGATCGCGGGTTCGAATTCCAGCCGTGGTCAAGTAGAGTGTTCCTCTGCTTGCCTGGTATGGGTACGTTCACTCGGAGTAGCGCTACTATAGCTTCCTTGTTCTTCACCCAAGCACACAGTCCCTTATAATTATTTAACGTTTCTTTTTGTTATTACTTTCTTTTCTAGACATTTACACCACAACAATGTTCATTTCCTGACCCCACCATGAGAGGGAATTTGCGTAGGCTAATCACAGAAGACATTAAAAACACATTATATAGTCATATTGCCATTGCACGTCTACTATATACGAGAAAACAGACGGCAGCTTACTTTCTATACAATCCAGAAACCGTGAAAAGCCTCATTAATGTTTGTGTAGGGCGAGAAACCAAATTTCAAGAGATTTGGGTCCCGCAAAGGTCGTAGGTTCGATCCCCGTCTGGGTCTCAGAAATCGCTTTTCTGAAGACAGAGCTTGACGAAAGGTCATCTATCATTCTGTGGCAAGACTATTAAGTGTCTTTCTGGGTGCCCTCGACAAGGGAAATAACCATTCTGAAAATTGTGGCGGCAAATTGGAAGTACGAAAATAGCAAACCAAAGAAATGCAACAAAAAGCCTGTGAGCCAAGACGTAGTGGCTGCAGTAGTGTCACGATGGTTCTTCTGACAACGGACTACGGTGAAATACAAGGTTACCCAACAATGCGCGCGTGAAATACAACGCTGCAGCTAGCCACCAGTCTTCCATAATAATGCGACATCCATAAATCCATCAAGCATCAAATGTGGTGCCAACAGAAAGCCACCACGAACCTGACTTTCTCTAAACTATATAATAAGGGCTGATTTCCACTCAGAGAAACGTCACCCTTACGTTTTTCTTTAATTTCGTGAGCTCACAGGAGAGACCCATTAAGCTTTTCATATTCGTCTATACAAAACCTACGTGCTTAACAGAAATCCAGCTTACAATGTGGTTATACTGTAAGCCGCAAACAGAAACTGACCAGTCCCCTCAATGCGGCGTGTTAAGATCCATGTGTCACTAGCCCTTCTTCACCAAAATGAAATACTTAAGAAATATGTTAACTTTTCATGTTTGGATACATCCACGTGCAGTGACATAACGGACTATGGTCAGGGTTAGCGCAAATCTTAAGGGGCCCCCGGTGAATCTGTAAAGAGAATTGAGATTAAAGTCTTGAAATATATGTCTGTACTAAGAGGGGTGACGGGGCCCCCGAACGAAAATCTCATAAGGGCCCCCAGTAGTTTCGTTACGCCACTGTTCACGTGTGACGCTGCGAGAATGGAGAAAAGCGTAAAAAACAGAAGCCACTAGCCAAACATTTTCTAGCTTGCCGAAAGTCGAGCAGCAGCTTAAATAAAAAGCCAGATGGTTAAAAATTGCCGACAGTGCAAGGAAAAAAATCCTTACATTTCGAGTTAAGGCTCTTCGCCGCAGACATGGACATGTTTTGATCTCTGACGACGGACCTTTACTCGAAATGTTAGCGTAAGAGTTTTTAGCTTTCAGTTTCGTGTTTTCCTTTTGTTTATACAACTTAAAACCACAAACAGTTGACAACTTGAAAAAGTATAAAACAAAGCACACTCTGAATAATATCGACATCTTGGAAGTCAAGTTTTGAGTTCAAAACAAGATGGGACTATCGTGAGACTGTAATATTTCAACTTTATTTCAAAGTAATGTATTCACTGTCTGAAGATAACTCGGAAATAAGGTCGAATT
Source organism: Heliopora coerulea (assembly GCA_030142905.1). NCBI lineage: Eukaryota > Metazoa > Cnidaria > Anthozoa > Scleralcyonacea > Helioporidae > Heliopora > Heliopora coerulea. Next base: position 286,355 of record JASJOG010000202.1, read on the forward strand.
ATTACAATCTCACGACAGTCCCATCTTGTTTTTAACTCAAATCTTGAGTTTCAATATGTCAATATTATTCGGAATATACTTTATTTTATACTTTATACGACTTAACATCCTATTTTTGATCCCCAAACCCAAGTGTTTGGATTTCAGTATGCAAACACACGAACACATTAAAAATCTATTTAAAAGTATTCCTTTTCCTAAAAAAAGAAAATAAGTAGAACGAGGCAGCAAGGCAAATTCGGAAGTTTTTGGCGTGAAATTTTCTGCATTTGGATTTAATAGTTCAAACACGTGTAGGGGTTCTTCCTTCGATTTCAATAAACCGAAAATCAGCAGAAAATCGCATTTTCTAACAAACTTCGAGTACTTTTGAAAATCGGAAGAAGAACTCTTTATAGTTGTTTCAATTAGCTTCTCACCAGTCCGTATTTTGAGGGCAAATTAAGATAAAAATTGGTTAAATTTATATACTGTTTTTTCCCCTTTTGGTGGTTGTTCTCTTTTGTTTATTTTTGCTCTGTTCCTTCTATTATTTTATTGTTGTACTTTGCTGTTGTACAACAACTGTACATATGAAAAGGTTAACTCTTTTTACTCCGTGTTTCATAGCAAAGACACCTGTAACTTTTTGCCTTCACTGTCTACTTCATTAGACAATGGAAACTCTAAAAAAGGAGGGTGAGAATGCAAAGTAATGCAGTATTAGGTTACTACTTATTGAATCAGTGTAAGGTTACAACTAAGTTCAGCTTTGAAGTTTTCTAAATAACCATCATAAAATAACTTCAACCATGACCATACAATGTGTGATGAGGTGTGAATTCAATGTGGAGAGACAGTCAAAGGCTTTCCTGCAACCTGTTATCTGAGTCATTGCCAGGAGTCTAACCTGTAAACTTGTGATGATCAGTGAAATACTCTTACAAGTACAGGGACATGAATATGGATGGAGGGTAAAGGTAATAACATCAGCTGGTCTGCTGGTGCAACATCGTGCATTAAGGCCATATTACTGTATGTGCTTGCAGTAGTTATTGATCACTTTCAGTCAAATACACTGTAGCACAGTCAGAAAAGACCAATCTACACACTTAAGACTGGTTCATGCCTTATTAACCTTTTTCCGTCCAAGACGTCTTCCATTAATGAGTAAAATTGTCCAGCATTAGCCAGATTAAAATTGTCTGGTATTAGACTGGGTAAAATTAAAAAATTGGATATGGACTGGAAAGGGTTAATCTATTTACACCCAAACCTACATGGTAATTTTACTCATGCTGATGTTGTAAAATTTTAGTTATCAAGTAGATATCTTGGCCAGCTTGGGGTAAAAAAGGGTTGACTATAAGATTAAGAGTTTACTGAAATGCACCAGGGCATGTATGTGAAACTAACCAAATGGAAAATGTGGATGTCAAAGGACCTGTCAAATTGTAAAAATAATGTATGGTATTTAGAAAAATATGGGAGGTGGTGAAAAGCCATCTCATGACTGGAGTAGTTGCCTATCATGAAACAAGATTGCAACAGGGAGACTAAGAGCAACTTGACTTTATAAAGAGTAAAGTAAAGTAGAGTAAAGTAAAGTAAAGTATAGTAAAGTAAAGTATAGTAAAGTAAAGTGTGTTTATTTATATTGAATAACCCTATCAGCTGGAAGACTTAACAGCTAGAATATTTCAATTCATGAAATATTCTGTTCATGTTCCCCTGAGGATGATTGTGAAACCTATCAGCTAGCTGAGATGTTCTCCTTAGAGGTCCAGTAATTGCCACCTTTCATGGGTCCAGTGTTATAACAGTAAAAACCAGACAGGGGGAATACAAGATGTAAATGAAATTTTAGGACAAAATGTTGACCAAGTAAATGAAATACAATTATGATAGAACTAATGCTGAAAACCTGCCTTTACTATCCAGTGGTCGAGAAGCTGACAATTTACGTACAAGCACTGTATCCTCAGCAAACTCATCTCAGTAACAGTTGAGAATGACTGTACTATTTATGAAATAGCACATGAACTGGCTTACTTGCAAGCTTTCATGTTGTTAAAGGTGGAGACATCAGATAATTCTAAACTTAAATTTATTGCATGTGCCACACTCAGTCTGACAAAAAATGACTGAAGGTTTGAATCAAATTTTTTTATTGAACACAAGTTTTAATAAGTATTAACTGAGATAATTATGTTTAAGCCCTTCAGTCCCCAAGATGGCCAAGGTATTCCCCTTTACTAGGTAAACATCTCGGCATATGCCTGCTAAAACAACAAGAGTCAGGTTTGGGGTTAAACACAAACAATAACTTCATTTGAATAACAAGTGTTAAAATTGTTTGAACTTACATCTATGATTTGTTTGAGGTTGTCAAGATAAATCCTCTCTGTGATGATCATTTCATGGGTGACTTTTTCAGCATATGATAAACTGGGATCAAACTGAAATCTGGAGGGAGTCAAGGTATTCCTAGGACTTCCACTTGTGGGAGATGTTGGTGAGGTGGGAGGCATCTCATCTTCTAGAGCACATGTTGAAGGCTGTTCAACATCATCTTTTACTGATCGTATAGGTACTTCAAGTTGTTCTTCCTGAGACTTATTAACCCTCAGGGTGGAAGAATCAGTTGCCCTTGGATTCCTTAGGATTTGTACACTTTGAACTTCAACACATTTCACTTGCACTGGAATAATTGGTTCATTTTCCACAGACATGGATATACTTGCAAATGCTTCTTTAGTGCCACCATTTGACATTACTTTAAAAAACATAAGAATCTGTATTTACTTAAGATGTAGAGCATAAACAACATCCACTTCCTTTCTTGAGCTGTCTGGTTATTTTGTTTGTTTTTCTACCTTTACTGACAAGGAAGTGATAAGCAACATGGTTTAATTATAAAAACCAGGTGCACCAGCAAACTGAAATGTGCTTCTAAATGAATAGCAAATAAAATTTAAATGAACATTGATTTTCTGAAAGAAGATTGCTAAATTAATCAATTCTGCTTAAAAGAAATACTGAATTCTTGAACATATTAAAGTGTTAGGTTTTTGCATGCAATATATCAGCCTACACATGTATTTTACAAATGAGTGAAGAAGTTTCTTTACTATAGTTAGGAATAAGTCTGAAAGAAAGAGACAAATTTGAAAGAGGACAAGTCTATAATAAACAATGCTAGCTTTTACTGGTGTAGAGTGCCAGACGGTAACAGGATGCTGAAAGCATTTTATGTATGAAATTATATCACAAACATAAGACTTAGTGCCACCACAGAGATTTAATGTTCTGCAAGGTCAACACTCAATGACCTTAATGTTGCCAGATAGTTAGTAAAGAAACAATGCCATGTAATATGTCTGCCAATTTTAAAGATAAAGATCAAATTGGGCACAGCTTGACTGTATTTATTGCAATGCCTTGGTTTTCATGACCTCTTAAAGTATATGGTTCCTCATCCTTATGCAATTTACAACAATCCTAACACACATATATCAGAAGTACGGTGTTTATCATTATTCACAATAACAAAACTGCCCTGGATTATTGATACTGTACAGTTAAGGTGCCAAAATTCCCTTAACCCTTTCCTGCATATGGTTATTGTACAACAACAAACTATAACAATAGAACAAATGATAGAACAATGGAAAAAACAAAGAGAACAAAGAACAAAAGTATGAAAATTCATGCGAAAGAATGGCTGAACTGGCAGATCTGGCTACGACTCACATAATTACCTGCTGCATATTTATTAAAAATGATCAGCATACTGAACGGTCAAGTTAATATAAAAATGCTAGTCTTCATTTTATTACGTAATTTCAAATCGTTTAAAGAGCGATTTGATATTAAATGCGAACTGGACGTACGACAATGTAGAACCAGAAGGTAGAGGGCATATGAGTCTTATTTTTGATGCAACGAAGTGGAAACAGTTGCACGTTAACTGTACATGACCGGACACTCGGAAGGAACTGAATAAAAAATCAGTTTTGTATTTCACTCGTCTTACAAGGATCTCATACATGCAGGTATTAACATGACATCTTCGACCACAGTTCGCCGAGAAGTTTCATACATAAATTCCTACTCTCTTCTTCGGGCACAGTCAAAATAGGAAGTGGGGTTAACTACGGCAATTTTAACACCGGCGCTTCATAAAACCTCTACATCTATTATATATAACGTGAAATTTATAATTTCCGGGTTCCACAGTCGACAGAAAAATACACGATCATCAATCGAAAGTTGATCACCGTTTATGCCTACGGGAAGAGGAATATCCAAGACAGTGGTGTTTTTGTTCCATGTTTGGCAACAATAACAATATTCCAAGCTCCGTCTCAGGAAGTAACTACCAAATCGGCATAACGTAGGTTTCTGTTCCTGTACATTCGGGCACTTTTGGAATTCAGTAGAAAAACGTTCATGCTGTTCGTCAACAAAAGTTAAAAGATCCAAACAATATTGAAAACTTTAATAAAGTGGTTGGGGATAACGGATACGGCTTTTTAACAGAATATTTTCATTGGTAACATAGGAAAACTGATTGGGTAAAGTGATAGCGGATATCTAGAAGTTTTGACGCATTTACGCTTGATAAAATTCCTTTTTGGGGCAACTTAAGGCGACTTACTTCGACAGATTTCAGTTAACCCATTCACAAATTAATACTTTGAGTCTGATGTGTTTCGCCTATTCACAAAGACTATACCATTCATTCAGTGTATTTATTGAAAGTTCAAGCGCTGTCATGTCTAAAAGCAAATACAATAGTTTGCAATCTTTGAAAGAAAGGCGCTCCAAAACTATGTAAGATAAACTGGAGCCTGTTGGTAGCTATAAAGGTGCTACTTTGTTAGGTTAGCGTTGTTTAATTTAATCAGAACTATGCACGATATTTTAATTATAACGACAAGCAATCCAATCTGCGGGGGATAACTTCACAATCGTTTAAATGTCGCGATGTGACAGGACAAGGTATGTCGCTGCTTCCGCGAAGCTTCTGTAATGTTTACAAATATACAACGTTCGATTTCAATTTCAAATAAGAAAAGCCAAAGAATTTGGAGGACGAACGGTCACGAAGCCGTTTTGGCATACCACACACATAACAGACAACAACACCATATGCTCTTAAATCCGCCTGATATATTGCAGCAAATAAAAGGATTGGAGTCTGTTAACTCACCTTCGCTATCCTAATGTCTATCTAAACAACTTGACTTCTTCGGAGGTACGGAAAACGGATCCATTTTCATTGGTAACCAAATAAAACGGCTTCCGTTGTTCTATACAGAAAGCTTGACTTGGGTTGTACTCCACCGGTGACAGCACCACGGCTGTCCGCCAAATTCCCCTTCGAGTTGTTCCCTTGACCCGAGGGTATTAAGAACACTTTATCGCGAAATTCTTCTCGGGATTTATAGGCTCTTTTCTAAGTCTGATGAAGGTCTACCGTCATCACCCATCATTTTGATCAAGTAGCATTCAACGTCCGATAAAGCTCACACATGTACTGCTATAGATGAAAGTGTAGTCGGTTGTGCTTTGACATATGGATTGTCAACAAATATCCTATCAAACGCAAACGTGATTAAAGGCAGCGGGGGAGGTGGGAGGGGTATAGAGTGATTAGAGCGATGAAAAATTCGATAAAAAAAGTGAGTTGTAAAAAAATACGAATGAAAAAAAAGCCCAAACCACGAATTAATCAGGTGCTAAATCTTTTGGGTGGAAAACTTAAAGTGGAATGGAAATACCTGCATAAATTTATTTTAAAAATAGTGCTCTCGTGAAATTTTTCCTGGAGTCTGAGAATGAGTCTCCACAGAAGAATTACACCAAGTTTCCATGAAAATTTAAGTTTTCAATATGGCCGCCATGCTGTAGTAGATCGAGAGAAGTTACAGAATTAACGTTGATACTGTCTTCTTTTACCTTTTTTCTATTTTGTTTCTGGGAATGATGGACGATGACGAACGGTTTTCACATATTTCAAGAGATCTTCGCTTTAAGGTAATGCAGTTCAAATGAAAGTTTAGTTTGTATTTGCAGTGCTTTCATAGACACATAGAATTAATCCGGGAATGTGTAATAACAGAAAAACAACGAACTTGTTCGAGTATTAAACCTTTATAATGGTTTAAAATGTGGACACATATTTACCTTTGTGTATACCAGTGTTGGTCTGCAGTTCTTAAAAGGGTACAACTGAGTAGAAAACTGACATAAAGGGATAAAAATTAAAAATGAAGGTATCGAGTTTCGGCAGACAAGTTGATCTTGTCTGCATACACAATTATTGAGAGGCCGATGCCAACCAAAGGGTCAATGACAGTCTCCTAAGAACGTAACATTTTGAAAAGAAAATTCTATTATTGGCAAAGTTGGGGTGAGAGAGATTAATATGGGCTGATTCAATTGTAAATGAAGTTGACACTTGGCCAGAATAACTTTGTGCGTAATAGCTTCATGACAGCCGTTATAATGGTGTTGAGTGATGACAAATTATTTTTTTAGCACAATGATGTGCTGGCATTTGATACTTAATGCATTGTGTGTTGCAAGAGATTAGAGGCACACCAAATCATGATTTTCACTGTTGGGCTTGATACCAGATCTGCTGGATAGTGAAAGAACATATGGCCAGATACCACAGTATTTGAATTAAAATTATGCAAATTAATAAACCATTTACAGTTTTACCCATGTTTATTGCTTGTATGAGTAACTGTTAGAGCTATACTGTTACAACTGTTGTAGGTTATTACACACACATACAGGAATATACTGAATTGTTTCCAGACTATTTTGGAGATGTCATACTGTTCCAAACAGTATTTGAATTGAATTAGTTATCAAAATGGATTAGTATGATCTCTGACAAGATCTACTGTTAATCTTACAATAAATACTGTATGAATAGCAAGTAGAAGATGCAAACCAAGCTGTTAAACAAAGTAAAGAGCAAAATATGTATCTTTAAAGTCTTAAAGTCTCATTTCCTGATCCAAGCAGCTGGACAAGGAGAGTTATCAGTAATGCTGTATGTTTTTTATAAATGATGCAAGACCACATTCCCACATGCATATTTCAATCTTCCATTGATTATTGGGTTAAAAGTTAACTTAAGAAACAAACCCCCAACCACCTACTTGTGTGCCCTTTTAGGATCACTATAGTTACATAGATGACACTGACATGATACTGTAGTTCTTATAAAAAATATTTATCATAATGTATTCACACAAAATCACTTTTTACAGTCTATGCTAAGTTATACTATGAGTAGATTTTAGAGTTACTGTATACAGTGGCATATCTAAGTTATGGCAGGTATGGCACATCCCCTGGATGCCACTTGAAGGGGGGCACCACTTGAAGGGGGGCACCACTGAGAAGTTCTGTTAAAGTCAGACAAGCCATCCTGGGATAGTGAAAAAAAAATTTTCTTCAGATGTATGATCTGTCTTTGATTATTATGGGTGAGAAGCACTAGGATGGCTAGATCATTATTTTTATGGTAAAAAACTAGTTGATTTTATGGTAAAGTTATCTAAAAGATGGGTATCAGATGTTTGGACAGGGATACAATTTCAGTGCTTGCTATAGGCACTATTTTCCATAGTTAAGCCACTGACTGTATAGTAAACAAAATTTTCACTACTTAATATATGCTCATTTGGAGCTAAATTTTGAGCATTTTAATTGCTCTTGAATGTGTCCTTGGTTTCTTAATAGTGATACCTGCAGGTTTCTAATTTGGCATTGGTTTAAAAATACAGTACTAGAGTAACTGCCACAATTCACTGTCCATAATTCTCTTTATCAGCTAGTCATATAGAATCCATAAGATTAACACCTGGTATATCGGTCATCATCTTGTTATGATGCACTTAAGTTTGGCCACTTTCATCTTGACTACTGCTCTCTATCAATCAGCAGATTGAGGATGTGATGGCAGGTATCAATAGCTTACCATTCTTTGGTTGTCTTTGCTTTGATGACAGTTACTTACTGAAACTTCACTTGGGCACATTGATGTTTTCATTTATGCTACACCTTATTTGAGTAAACCCTCTGTCACCCACATGTCATAATTATTGATTACAAAATGTTCTGACTTGTTTATGCACTCACCAGTTTGTTGCCTAGTTAAATGGTCCAGTCAGGGATGGTGACTTCTCTGTTTGTTTGTGAGATTACTGGTCCTGAGGAAAATGTTGAGACTTAATTCATAAAAATCTAGTTGTATCTGAAGGAGAGGTTAAAGGTTTCAAGATGATGTTTAGGATTCAGGTGAATTAAATCTTGTTGTGCCTCCAAGAGACCAGTTATTTAGTGATCTTTTATATGGCTTTATGTCAACAACATTTAGTCAGGCAACTTCAGAGTAGGGGCCTGCTAAGCCTACTCTTGAGGAAGCTTGTATACCACTATGCCTTACAGTAACCCATTAAGGGGCAGGGACCCTGCTCAACTGAATAAAATTGTCTGGCATCAACCAGAATAAAATTCTAAAGTGCACCCTTGGGTTAGTCCCAGTAAACTCATAGCAGGTCATTGTTTCCCTGCTAATGCCTTGTTGGTGATTCTCAACTGTACTTTAATATGTATATGACCATTCAAGCCCTTTTGCTCTTGCCAAACTCGTAGGATTCATACATACCTTTTCATTGCTCAACTGTGTTGAGACATAACTTGTCAGAGCTGTGGACTCACTTCAATGTTACAGACTGGTCACTAATAAACATTGACCAATGTGACTACCATTAAACCTATTCTTTCTGTTCAATTCTCCCCGACAAACTTTTTCAGGTTTGGATGCATTGACGGCTATTTCGGCTTATCAAATTATTGGGGAGGAGGGGGCGTGATGCCTCCCACGCACCCCATTAAGCACATCCCTGTCCATCCCTCAAATAGGAGTACGTTCTTTCTGAGATGCAACGTGATTTCCGTGTGGGTTTTTTTCCCAAATCCACGTATTTTGTGAAACCCACGTGAAATCATCCACAAATCACTCAGATGACTTGAACCGAAGTGGAGACTTATCCTCGACTCGTCATCGCCGATCAGACACACTTTCAATGATGACTCCCTGCGGGCTCCTTTTTGATCCATCATGTCTTAACTGTCCCTGGTATTTCCATTGGCTTTACGCCCCGTGCATCTTTGGCTCCGTCGCTTTTGCTATGGAACGTATTGCGTGTGTTGGTGTTCGGGCTCGACTCAACTTCAGTCTGGCTTTGTGAAAGCTTTCAACTCACTTATTCGGTGGTTGAGCTGAATCAACTCAACTATCGAACAGGTGAAACATTTCAGCTCACCTGTTACACCATCGAGCACTAACGAAAAACTCTTTCTGTCTTGGCGCAAAAAGAAAAAAAAAATTTCGCGCATCCGCTGGGTCATTTGATTATCAAATCGCAGCGAATGGTAACCGTTATATCTATTCCAGTACATTGTGTTAAGCAAATAAGTGCGCTCATGGTCCCACTGTCTCGACGATATGCTGCCGTTCTGGGTCGGCCAGTTGATGAGGTAATTCCAATTGCATCCCCGGGTGATCAATATTTTTTAAAGGCTTTGACATAGGACGTGTCCTATTTAAGTTAAAATTGGCTTTTGCTACGAATCTCATTCTTTAATGAGTTGAACGAAATCAGCTTTTTTCATTTCCCCAACGCTGGCCTCGCCTAATAGTCTTCTGGTTTTCTTGGAGTGTCTCTGTGCTGTGATAGAAACAGAAATGACATTATTTCAACCGAAAAAATGCCTACGAGGCGTAGCCGAGTGGTTTTTGATATTTTTCTGGTTGAAATGGCGTCATTCATGTTTCTATCTCAGTACAGAGACATGAAAGCTATTTTCTGTTTGTTTTATAAAATAACCTAAGTTTTTTCGAGTTTTCGTGACGTCATCCATGCCTCTGTACTCTAATACAAAATGAAAATGATGTCATCCATGTCAGTATATTCTGAGAGAAAATGAGGCTCGTCCAATCAGAGCGTGTGTAGGACGCGTGTTATTTTATAAACTACAAATAACATATGAAAATGAGATGATCATTTATAGGTAGGAGAAACGAAAACATGCCATTTAACTCTTTAAGATTTCACTTATGAAAACATTTTACATGTTCACAAATGACTGACATCTTGTGTTGATAAATAATTGAGTTTTAAATGTGTCGATGTTTCTGTAAAGTATTCTACCATTTTCCTAGACTGCACATGCGCAAGGATGCTGTGTAATTGAAAAATTAATTCTATTCGGTCTTATCTTTCAGAAAATTCCAAACAGGAAGAAAAAAGTGAAAATCGATTCAAGATTCCAGCAGATGTTTACAGATGAGGATTTCAATACAAAGTGTAAGTTGAGAGAGGCCGGACTAACACGTTGATTATTAGTTTCAGTCAAATCGTGTCAAAATGACCGATCATTTTCTAGAAATTACAATTGACATTATAAAAGTGATTTTCCTTTGAAAGAAAACAGAGGAGCAACATGGAAAAATACCACTAAGCTGGATATAATTTTCTACAATTCATAGTCACAATAATGGCCTGGTTACCCAGATGAATTTCAGCCCAGCTGGCCCGACTCAAAATACAACAGCTTAGCCCGATCTGATGCTTTTGTCATGTAAACACTAAATAATCTCCAGAGGAATTCTTACTGAACCAGGGCTGAAATTCTCCATGAAATCACTCTCGTTTCGGCAAACTGGTTAGTTGTAATTTACTCTTTCTTCTGAAATTATTCACTTTAGATTTTGTTGATAAACGCGGCCGAAAAGTAAAAGATAGCGCAAATGAAGACCTTACAAAATTTTACAAACTGTCAGACGAAGATGGTAAGTTTTTTATGTTTTTTTTTCTTATATTATTTAACTGCACGTGTTTGGTTTGTTGATTATGTGTATATTTGAAAAGGGATGTTGGTGCCACAGGGGTAGTGCACGTGTCTGTCACCTCTGTGACTTCTTGGCTTGGTCACATGTAAGAAGAGTGTTTTCCGGTGAGACTCTACCAAGTACCGCAGGTTTTCGCCAGGTACTAGTGTTTCCTCGTGCTATAGCAGTGGAACCATGCGGGGTGGCCCTTAACGGAATTTCAGTGGAATGTCACCTTATTGTGGGATCATCCATTATAACTGGACACTTTCACAGATTTTTGGACGATACCTTTGAATTCTCAATTTTACTATGAACTGTATATATATATATATATATATATATATAGTCTGTACTCCATTAATGCCCAGTGACATAGGTTTGTATATTTGTTAATGTAGAAGACGATGTGGAAGAATCCGTGGAAGAGGGGATCAAAAGGTACAGTATGTTGTTCAAATAATGGCTTCAAACTGCCTTGCGCGAATAACGCATGATTATAAACGGTGTTGGTAAAATGAGTGCCAAACTTTTCTGCCAACGAAGTATGATTAGGTTTTCTCAAACCCCCATATCAGACACAAAGCCGATAACATAACAACAAAATTTTTTTTTTTCTCATAGTTCGGTGAAGTATGTTTTATTACCTCACGGCCCTATGTTTTTTTTTCCAAACGCTAGAGTTAGAAATGTTTTCATGGACGTAATCTCAACTGTAAAGGCAGTGTTGCATAATGTCTGATGAACAGATAATACTAGTCCATCCTATTTTAAAGACTGGGCGACGGCCGAATATTTCAGACGCGTCGAGCACTTACATCCAATATTTGAAATGGCTACACAACTGAACCATTTTATGCGTTCATTTTGAAAGTTAATGTTGTCTGAGATGCAAAAGCCAACCAGAAATTTATCGTCAACAGCAGCCGTGTCTTGACCACATCCGTTCGACACAACGCAGTCACGATTTTGTTTCGTGTTTTACTCGTAAATTATTGATGAGTTTTCAAAGAAATATAACATCGACTTTTTTTTTTTCGGTTGCTGCTAGGTGATGCTATAATCAGTGTTACTTATTTAATCTTATGGTACGTTACTTTACACTTGAAAATATAAAAAAATAAACCCTGGAGCATTTTTGAGTTGATGATAAATCGCTATTAGTCGGGTACAATATCCTCGTAAGAGAAAAATTTGTTGGTGGTATAGTCCCACAACGTGGAAAGTTATAACTAGTTTGCTCCACCGAGGATGAAATCCGCGGAGCTGAAATTCGTATGGCATGGGATAGAAATTACTTTTGGGCTCGCTGTACACTCCTCAGCCATTACAGGGGTGTATGGAAGATGTTCATTGTGAAACTGATGTCTAATTATTTGGTTGTTTCTAGTCAATTGTTTCGTACCCGGGGAAGTTTGGCAGGAGTGCAGTTTAGCGGACGCTTACAAACGGCTGTCCTGTCAGGGTTATGGTTATGGTTAGTGTTACGGTTAGGATTAGGGTCACGTCAGAGTTAGGATTTGGGTTAGGGGTCGGATTAGTGTCACTTGGGGTTAGGGTTAGGTCTAGGTGAGTTGAGCCCGCAATTACCTAACTAATTCAGGAGTATCCGCTGAACTGCATTTAACCCGAATATTTGATTTTTAAATGTATTTTTCGCCGTCTGATGCTTTGCTTCATGGCACCAACTTTCGTAGCGAAGTTCTGGTCGTAGTGGTTAGCAAATCTCACACTTTGTGTCAACTATCTCACAAAAGTTGTTTGTTGAAGGAACAAGAGTATCAGTAGAGATAACGCCGACGTTTCAAAGAAAAAAACATCCCAATCGAAAAGAAAATCCGAACAAAGCTGTCGAACATTAAAAGATAAAGTAAAAGAAAGAAGGAAACAAGATAGTGGAACTGACGAAAAGGAAGATGAAGCATCGTTGCCTTCTGAGGACGAAACAAGCAAAACTATCGTAAATGTAAGTTTCTGAAAGCATCTGGAGACGTGTTATTTGTTCAGGAAAAATTTCGATTTCGAGATGTTCTTTGTTTTTGATTTATTTAAATAGATAGCAAGTGAATGGATTTTGGTAGGGAGAGGTGGATGGGAGGACGGAGGGATAGAGATATGGAGAAAGGGAAGAAGGATGGCGTGTGGGACGTAGGGAAGGTCTGCAGGACGGAGGGAGGGATGGACGGATAGTGAGGGCGAGGTAGAGGGTGATCGTGAGGGGGAGGGAGGGATGGATGGTGGGAGGGACGTACCGCGGGAAAGCAATGAAGGAAAGAAAGAAGGGAGGGACGGAGCGATGGGCTGACAGGCGGAAGAACGAACTGATGGGGGTGGTTTGGCGTGTAGGATGAGGAGCTAACGGATTACGATATCCGTGAAAAAGTCGGTACGTTGTGACCTGCGTTATCGGAAAATTATAAATAGACCGAGTTTACACGATACAGAGACCACCACGTGGGTTTTGGAGGAAATAAGGCTGCACAACAGCATAACAGTCTGGGTTTCGAGTTGGTTAAATTAATCGTAAAACCAGTAGAATTTCTCGCAATGAATTTCGATTTTGCAAAAACTAACACATCCATACAACTAGTACGTTCGGTCTAGTGCAAGGATACGTTTCACGACGTTTCGTTTAACCAGTCTGGACTCAATTTACCTGAAATCTCCCAATATATTATACCTCGTTAGCAGGCCCTTTAACACTAACTTAACACCTCGCCTGTTTCTTTTCAGGGTGATGTTATGATTCAGAACTGGTCGGAATTGGAAGCGGGTGCACCGGTAACTGAAGAGGCCACCAGAAGGCTTGCTGTGTGTAACATGGACTGGGACAAGATCACGGCTGATGATTTCTTTGGTAAGGCTATTACGTTGATATGATTCAAAAACAAGGAAAAATAGCATAATATTTCGTTTTTAAGGTGCTGGGTTGTATGTGTTGCGCGCTGTTGCGTATATTTTGTGGTTCAGTTTCCACCTTTGCTTCAATTGTTTTCGAACCGATTATATCAATTATTTTAAATTATTTCAGTAATGGATATTGTAAAAGTCAATTTTGTTTGGCGATTATAAGAACTGCTGGCCAATCTCAATTCCGTATTACCTTCGCAGCCGATGTTCTCCCCGTTCATTCCTTTCCGAGTTTCCACTTTTCTCTCTATGAGGCCTTGAATTCACACGATGCAAGTTGTCTCAGGTAGTCACAGATTCACTGGTTAAAGCTGTCCGGTTTGCCTTGTTTACTCAAATTTTAAAAAAAGTCAGCGGCTTTCAAATTACAACAGTCAACTAATAAAATTTGGGTTATGAAAATAACCAAGGTTAACAACAAGAGAACCGCGCGTTCCAGCAAGTATGATAACTAAAAATTTTCCCGGCGTGATAAGACTTTGATTATTTTACCCTAGCAAACGCCAGACGATTTTACTCGTCAAAGGGGGAGGTTTTGCCGGGAAAAAGTTGTCCTTTTTTTCTTTATTCTAACTTTATTTAAACACGGGACTATTTCACCAAATAATTACCGTACAAGAAAAAAAGAAAAAGAGGTATAGTGTTCTTCCAGTAATACGTGTAGATCACAATTAGAAACTATTTACATCCCAAGTTTACTGATTAATAATGTATGAATACATACAGATAAGAAATTAAATATTAGATAATCGCTTGATCTTCCTTTTAAAAATATTTACAGAATCCGAATTTTTGATTTCGGATGAAAGATTATTCCAGACCAATGCGCCCCGATAGCCAAATGCGCCCCGATAGCCAAATGATTTTTTTTCATAAAATGAGATTTTGGTTTCGGTGACGCGAATTTAAACTGTCATTGTCCAGTGTTGTGGTCATGAATTTGGTTAATAATTGTGAAAGTCTCTGATACTGTAGATAACTGGGAACTAGTTTTTTTCGAACTTTATACATCATAATACAAAGTTGCTGCACCGGTGCGGCTCAACGAGCATCACCAGTTTACTTGCACGATAAGCAGTCAGACCTGCATTAGTCTGCTCGGTAAGTCTCATCAGTCACCGTCCCACTCTCCATTCAACGTTTGAATGGTAAGTTTCTTTACATCAATCTGCACTGGTGTGATAGGTCCAAGCCACGCCAAAAGGTGACAGTAGTCAGCCAAGTTACCACCATTTGTGCCAAGCTTCCATGGTCTACAGCTTGCATCTAACCTGCCAATCGGGTAAAGTAGACTCATGTATTAAATTTCTGTAAAAGAACGTAAATACCTCACATGACCACTTTTCATAGTTTTTCTTTTTTGACCACCGCACTGAAATACTGGGGCAGATTAAGGGGAGGGCATTCAGGGAAAGTGCTGGCCCTACGCTTTGCTATGTGTTGTGCGCGTGGAGACCACAGGTGGCGAAAAAGTGTCATAAAAGGCGTGGCTAACTATAACTAAATTTTGTCGGTGACTCCCTGCTTACTTAAGCCCCCATTGCTTAAAGCAGAGAATGCCCATTGTCAAAATTCTCGGTGTCTGTAGGATTTATTTCTTTCTTCATCCCTCGTGGCTTATACATTGATATAGTCGGTGGAATTGTTCCTGGTCCACACCCCTCTTATACCGGATAATAAGCTGGAAGTTCTACTTAACCGCCCTGTAGGATTTGAACCCTTGACCTTCGGGTTATCGCAATGGTCCAACATCTTCATAGGAATGTTGATCATGTTGGTCTAGGATATGGGAAGGTCGTCACGATTTCACTTGGTACCAGTTCAACAAAACATGTTAGATCCCATCGGGTGACTAACTGTTCATCAACTTAATCCCAAACAAAGTCACTTGAAAGTTATCTCAAAAATTGAGCTCGTTTCATCACACATTTAATTACGGAAACACGGAATTATAAGGCCAAGGCATCGAGTTATATCTACGTGACCGCAATATGTTGCATGCTGCAATGATACTGGGTTATTTGTCCTTTAGATCAAGATTATAATCAGCCTTTCTTGGTCTACTCGGTAAACTAGATTTGCCGCAGATTGATCCCTTGCTCAGAGTTCGAATTTAATTTTTCGGATAATTAACCACTCGGGTCAGCAGACAGGGATTTTACTAATCAAATTACAAAGTTCACTATCCAGGACTCTGTTGACGGATTTCCAATTACTGTTTATTACCTCGTCTCTTTAAATTGAAATTGGCGAGTTACAATCGTTCGAAACGCAATCAGTCTTAAAGCAGAAAAAATGAATATAAGCATTTTGCTGAGATTTCATTATATCCCTTCAAACTAGATTTTTTCTGGTTTGAAATTATCTCAAACAGAATTTTCACTAACAAAGTCAGGTTACTTAAACAGATTTTTAGTGACCATGCTATGAAAACTGCTAACCATTGGTTAACGGAATATTATAAATTTCGAGACCTGTTGGAAGACGGTTTCAATTCGGTGTAAGAAGCCTATCAAGTAGGAAAGACATGCTGGTTTTCCTGCCCATTTTAATCCTCTTTATTTTCTACGAAGGTCATCTTTTTAATATTGTTATATGGTGTGGGAGTTTACATAATTTCAACGACTGTCAAACTTTACCCAAGAAGAAAGGCGATTACTCCTGGTTTATGTCCCGCTCTCGCAGAAGGCACAAACAACATGTTTCTGAGAGTTTCCTTAAATTCGAGGAAGGAGGAGAATAGTTCTTGTAATTGCATATTTACCCCACGGAACAGTAGCGTAGCCAGGATTTTTCTTAAAGGGAGGAGGGATTCGCCCGACGAAGATGGGTCAGAAGCCAACCACAAAAAGCTGAATAGCCAGTTAGTTGGCCTCAACTTGGTCTGCGTTAACTTTGTAACTAATTCGAATATCTTTTCTAATAAGTAATAATAAATGCCTGAATCTAACAGATGAGCGAATTTCTTATGAAACTTACAACGTGATGGGGGAGGGGGGGGGCATGGAACCATGCCTCCTCCCTCTAAATACGCCAGTGCCAAGGAATGAGGAAGAGAATATTTTACATGGAGTATGAAGTATTGACATAGATATAAATAGGTAAATTACTTCTACCAGTTTTAATCGTCCATTTTTTTTATTCTGCAATTATAACAATTTGTTTGGCTGAAACAATTCAATCGTCGAAGGTAGGGTACTTTCAGAAAGACTGTCGTCTGTAACTGATGTTTCAACTATTAAAGTGATATACATCTTCGGAAATCGACTGAAGTGTCCAAACCGTAAACATCATTGCTTTCAGGCGCTTCAGTTAATCCGCGATCAATTTAAGTACCTGGCAACCGCCCATGGATTTTCACGCCCATGAGAAATTAAGGAAGAAGTGAAGTATCTGACATGCAATTGTTTATTTTGTCCGTATTTTCATCAAAACTTCAGATTTAAAAACCAGTGCTGACTGACAATTTGAAGTAATAGAGTGGAAAACATATTCCGAATAGAATCATCTTCAGAACTCAAGATATTTGTGATAAAGCCGAAATATTACCAGTTTAGTTCCCGTCTTGCATTTACTCATATCTTGAGTTCTCAAGATGATTCTGTTCCGAGCATGTTTTCTTTTCTATTAAGATTTAAGCATTTGAAGAAATTGTCTGCTTATCTGGGATGCGTTTGAAACAAAATTTTACACAAGATCAGCCTGCGTTGAAGCTGGTTACTAAAGTCTGAACAAGCAGCAGTCGGTTTGATATCTGTCTGTCAGCAGAGCATGAGCAATAAAGCGCCAAAGTTTCTTGGGTTTTCTTCCCGAGAAAGCAATAGTACAAATAAATAATCGGTTACAGTGTTTTGGCCCACAACATTTGAATATCGCCTAGTCACGTTTAAAGTCGTCGGTCAAAACTTATTTCGGCCGTATTCAACCAATATTTTGTCACTGACGTCACAAGCGGGGTTGACCGGGATACCTTTGACTTGATGACAGCTCGTAGTGTAAGATACAAAAAGCATGCATTGATGGATTTATGGTGGGAATGACGATAGCCAAAGTAGCTCCACACGCGAACTGAGATTTATTAGTTCTCATTCAGTGATACTGGGCACAAACGGCGGATAGAGAAGGCATAAGGGGACCTATAGCCCTACCTCCCCAATATTTCTGACAAAGGAGCTAAGTCCCCCAATTTTCTGAGGCCAATACTAAAAATTTCCTTTTTACCTTAATGAACTAATGGTGAGGAAAGTTTTGTCCCAGTTGATATCTTTATTCACGAAACATGCCCGTAGGAAATAGGAGACATGAGGCCGGCGCGGGCTGGCACCCCCAAGAAACTGGAAAGAGGAGCTGAGGCCACTAAGTATTTGATATAAAGGCACGAGGTTTCTATGGAGTTTACTGCGAATGGACACAGAATGTCCCACTCTCAGAATTAATATTTTACTTGGCATTTTGTCACCATCGGAATTCTGTAAATCCCTACCTCAAAATGAAGGAAATAACAATTCAGAGACTCTCGATTCAAAAATTTTCTGGGAGAACATGCCCCCATACCCCGCGAGAGAATTTTCGCTCTACCTAACATGAACTCTCTCTACGGCCATGCGAAATCAAAGTACGAAACTACTACTGCAAATGTTTCTGTGTTTAAACTTTCAGAAATTTTGACGGCAGGTCAGCGGTATACACCATCCTTGTTCTCCTTTTTCGTAACGAGTAATCTCCCCCCCCCCCAATATCAGACATCTTCCGCCGCCAATGATACTGGGTGAAGAATTCAAAAGAAATTTTTAAGACGTCATTCAACCGTAACATAAGCTTCAACAAGATGGCGGACGATATCTTTTTGAAACTTGGGAGTTCGTTTAAGATACTTAACGGCAGGAAAACGCTTGCATTCGTGCGATTCCAGAGGATTTTGGCAGCGTCTTGTACTTGATATTGTTCCGATCTTGCTAAGGAAGTGATATTGGAGATTTACGCAATCAGTTCGAGAACATCTATGACGACGTGTTTTCTGAGTAAGAGTTGTTGTTGAAACTTCAAAGCAAACGAACTGAATAATTTGTAGTTACTCGAGTATTTCTGACGTCGTACTAGTTCCACGCGATGTATTTCCGGAAGGACGTCCACGATTTTCCCACGAGATTGATACTTAAATTTATTGAAGGTTGTCTCAGTATTATCGAAAAGTTTACAAATTGGTTTGAATTCCTCAGAAAAATTTCAAAGGCGGAAGAGCATCACCCACCTGTCTCATTACAGCGTCAGTAATGAATAATGAGTGTTTGTGTGAAAACACTGAAACTATAAAGCTACTCTGTTCAGTGCTGTCCCTACACTATAGCTTACTTTACGCGCGTTTACACGGACGATTCTGTGTCTGGAAATTATCATCCTGGTGAATCCAATTACCCCATGTCAGTCTAAGCGGCAAAATATCTGTTTATAATTACTGACCCATATAAAAACCTGTTATTTTCATTCGGCATTAAATCAGCGAATGCAGCGAGCAAAATCATGCAATTCAAGTTTGAAAAATTTGCTCGCTGCATTCGCTGATATAATGCAGAGAAAACATAATGGGTTTTTAAGAGGGTCAGTAATTACAACAGATACTTAATTCGGCACACAGCGTTATTGGATACAATGTAAGCAGCTTCGGCCTCAGCTGTCTGCATTATATCAAATAACGCCGCGTGCCTCAGTAATTGTCTAGTAAATAACTGGTTTCAGTTCATCCTCGTTGCTCACTACTGTTTAACATATGCACCAAGATGACAATCGCGGCACAAAAAATTGCACGTATAACCGGACCTGTTAACTCTCTTGCATGCCCTACTTCGTACGCGACTTCGTCATTACTTGCAGCGTTTTTGATCCTTGCTTTGTAGGGGAAACACATTTTCTCGAAATTTAACTCGTTTATATGGACAGATGTGCAGTGTTTCAATTCTATTTCATAATCATCCTCAGGGTATTATATCGTTTCATAATACCCTGAGAATGATTCTGAAATAGAATTGAAACACAGCACATCCATCCTCATGGATAGCGTTAAGTTGTCGCGAGAATATCTCGTGCACTTAAATTGGATAAAACTCGCCTCCAATCCCTGTGGACTCGATAGCTCAACAGGTAGTGCGGCGGACCGGTATCCCGAAGGTGCGAGTTCACGTCCCGCTCGAGTCAACATTTTTCAGTTGACTTCAGCAGTGTAGGTTAATTGTGAAGTTTTCCCTTCATTATACGGACACGCGACACATTTTCTCACTTAACTCAGTTGCAGTTAGAACTTCCTTTAAATGTGATCTTGTGTTAGCGCGATTTGACCGTCTGCTAGAAGTCATCTTGTATGGTGGATTTTAATCTTGGTTTTGTTCCGATGACCACCTGACAAGGGCAGAGTATGTGAGATATCTTGGGGTAGTATTCTGATTCTAAAAGATTTGTTAATCCACTTAATTAAGTGGGGAAAAAAACCCTCTTAGAAATAAAATCTACTGTGACAAAAAGTCTCCGGGGAATGTTCGCCCTATCTGCCTTGTAATTCATTTAAAGTCTCCTGCGAATTTTAGAAGCACCGAGAAAAGTTCTTTTTCGCCGATCTTTCGATAGGTATCTTAAGGCACTATTACTCGTGCAACTCCGAGCCTCGTTATTGTCATCCATTCGAGGACAAACTGGAATGAATATGAAAGACTTTAACTGTAGAAAAGTGCTAAGCACACTTGAGAATTCTGTGGGTTCGTTGAGTGCCTGTCTATTCAAAACTAAAAGATGAGGAAGTCCTTTACAACGCCCAAGCATTTATTTAAAGTAAGTAAATTATTTATAAAACAAAGATTTTGTCGTGGTGACAAATTTCAGTATCGCATTAGAAAACGTGTTAAATTTGTTAAAAAAATTTAAACGTGTTAAAAAAAATGCTAAATTTGGACTCCAAATTAAGACTCCAAATTTAGTATCCTGGCAGAGTGCTGTTCAGCATTCCTTCAGCATTGCTTCCTTTACATATCCCTATTTTAGCTTACATGAGTACGGCTTTGAAAATAAGCGTGGACCGATCTCACTCATTCCAAGTCCCGGACTGACACGAATGACTTCAGATCGGTTCGAACTCGGACCAGCCCGAAATTTCTTCGTGCAAACGCGAAATCTCTCCAGATTGACCGCTGATGTTGCAAAGAATAAGAAAAACGTTCAGGAAACCAAAGCATGGAATACGATCCTAAGTATTAGGAGGGATGTGGCTTCAGTTTCATTCTGGTATCATGTAATCGCCTGAGAAAAGTTCCGATGTGGTATCGGTTTGAATTCGTTCCGGCGTCATGTAATGAACCTCCAAGATATCAGGTTCTGAGCCATGATATTAGAATAGAATACTGCGTAGACAGCGATAAATAAGGTAAAAAGTTTAAAAGTTGATAACTGCCGTCACTGATCTTAAAGAATTCCAACGTTTCGAGCAAAGGCCCTTCGTCAGAGAACATTTTTTGTTTATACCAAGTCCTAAGCCACCTTTCAAAGTTCTTCTATTGTTACCACACTTTGTCAGGTCCTAGTTGAGCATTCAGTTTATCGTCTCTCTTTTTCATTTTAGTACTCTTCAGTTCTTTTCTTCCTACTGGTCGGAGTCTTCATTCCGTAAAAGTAAGTGAAATCATCACTTTGGATCAGACGCCTTTGTAAAATTGGCTCGAGTGAAGTTTAGCAGACTCCAACATACCGCTGACCTTTTCGGGTTACGGTTATGGTTAGGGTTGAGTTAGGTTGGTTGAGCCCTCCACTGCCTGATTGATTCTAGGTTCCACTAACTGCACATGATCCGTAAAATTTCAAAAAATTGTTTTGGTCGAGTTGTGTTCACAGTTCACTCATGACTAATTTTAATATCACCATTTCAGTAGCTAGCATAGTTGAAGTTATTAAATAAGGAAGTGTTTGCATTCCCTGTCGTAGAAGTAAAATGCGACATACGGTCCACAAATGACTGAGACTTCTATGCCATCTATTCGACAAAATTTCCCCGTTCTTTCGAAGATAACGCAAAAACGTGGAGTCAATTAAAGTTTATTCTTCAAAGTTCTGTGCAGTTTTGAGAATGTGAGAGTGACCTCAGTGCCTCCTCCTGATCAGACCACTAAGTTCTTGCCAAACTTTTAACAGAACATGAGAAGGGAAAACGGAGGCTTGAATCATCAGCATCCTCTTGTTGAATTATCAGCCAATCAGGAAGTTGCGAACACGATTTGTATAGGTGAATTAATTAATTTTAAAACGCTCTGTGCCAATTGACCCTACCTTTTATACGTTCAGTTTTTTAATGTTTTAATGAAAGGGAAAAACAAGCTGCTTAGTGTGAAACGTCAAGTAACATCTGGAGGTCTGAAAACATAATTATTTACGAGACGATTTGGTCTAGTGTTTGTCTGAAAAGCGATCTCGTTTGATATTTGAAAGGTAATTCCCAGACGTGCCGGAAAACGAAAACTCTGAGCTAAGATTATTAATTAGTGGTGCATATGTAAATAAATGGCTTAGAAGACATTGCGTCTAATTCAAACTTTTCAGTGATTTTTCTTTTCCCACATTCGACTTGTTTTTGATCCCTACATTCTCATGTTTTTCTTGTCCCCGCTATGAAGAAGAAAAATGGCGGCCATTGTAATTAAGCCAGCGTTGGTTGGAAAAAGTTTAACTGCTTCTCATGGTGTTATTCATGAATTGGTAGTATAGGTAAACCATGCAATGGCTGACTGGACGAACATTATGGAAGGTGGGGAAGGACTGGAAACGGACCCTGGAGTTTGGGTCGGTTATATAAAATGATTCTATTACCGTTCACGTGGATACCATTTGTACAAAGGTTTCGAATCGAGATAAACGTGTAGATTCAGCATAATTTCCGGTATCCCATTATGAGCTTCGTAAAGTTTGTTTTCCGAACGTTGATGAATTAAGAAATCTCAAGCAAACGACTGTTCAGATATCTTAAAGAACTCATTAATAATTAACGAAGAAGACACAAAAGAAATTAGCTCCTACTTCGTATGTGCAAATGGGATACAGAATACTGATTATAATTATGAACTTTTTCCTTCGATTTTATACGTTAAAATTTGCTGAAACTTCAAGATAGTTGGTAAACATGGCCATTTAAATGTATTCGTATTTTAGGAAAGATACAATATTCGCGTCCGATCTCGCCTCGGCTCGCCTTGTAAATCCCATACAGATCGGCCGCTCATATTGTATGTATTATTTAAATTCTTAAAGTTAGTCCATAACCTACTTAGCTGAAGTTTATTGTACCTAATTTTTAAAAAGTATCTTTTTCCAATAAATGAAATAATCGGAGCATTCTGTTACGAACGAGAGATAGACTTCCATCGAAAGGCAATTTCTTCGCCAGGTGTTGGGGAATTTCGACTCCTTTAATCGAGAGTAAATGCAAAATGTTCGTTGTAACATACCATACACTTCAACAGCATTGCAAACTGCGTTGATGCAGAACTTCCATCCATTTTATTGACAACGTCCTCAGCAACTCAGACGGTAAGAGCACAGCGCTAGAGTAGAGGGGTCGATGGTTCGGTTACCAGCGGAAGTCCCTCGAGATGCATTTTTTAGTAACTAGTCTCGGCTGCGTCTTATAATGGAAGCTTCTGATCCTCAAAAATTCACCTTCATCTAAAACCTTTAATTTTTGAGAATACGCTTGTCGATTAGCTTAAGCCAGAAAAATCTAATTACTTAAAAATTATCTTTTTTTCTTTTTCTTTTTAACTTTGAGATTTACCCATCAGACTATGGTTTGGAAAGGATGAAAAGAGAAGATGAAATTGGTCCTGCAGAGCTAGTGTCTAATGGAAATGAATCCGATAATAGTACGGGATTCAATGAAGATAAGGTATTTGTCATTGGAAGTTGAGGCGCACAGGAAGAATTTTTCGGCGGGGTTGGCATATAAATTTGCCCTGAATGAAACCAGTATTGCTCGAATATGATTGTGAAAAGAAGCCTCTGAGACAAAATGTTTACCCAAATTTCACAATAATGTAGCTTTAAAATTTACCTGAATGTTGTTACGCGTGGACGTGTTGCCGCCGGGGGAAAGCAAAGGCACGTCATGATTACTTATTAACCGAGTGTGAGGTCTGTGCAGGAAGTATTTGCCTGAGGTTTTCGTACAGATCGAGCGATGAATATATCTAAAACAACTATGTGTCTGTTACGACTCTTTCGTTGGGCATTGATTTCTATAATAAAATCTCATTTTTATGCACGAGTTGTAACGTGCTCATTCCAATCGTAAAAATTATCTGCTTGACACTAATTTTCATTATTATATAGCTGAACTCCCTATCTGGTCTCTATGCAAAATGACGCACACTGATTGGCTGCCTAGCCGGGCAATAAGTTTTTCGTACAGACCGGCTAGTTTTGGTGGGAAAATTTATTTGAAGACAAAAAAACCGGATTTAGGTACGTTTTCCAAAAGATTTACAATTACAAACTACCAAAAAAGGTAGTTAAATCATCTCAACAATAATTTTAAGCGGAAAACCAGTTGAATTGATACAAAAAAACACGAAGCAATAGGTAAAAGCAAACGCGTAAACTTAAGCCCCTCACGAACTAAACAGTTCCTTAAAAGCGATGAAGTAAGGAGCCCAAAAACATATAATAAATTCTTCAAATACTTCCCGTACAGATCTCACACTCACCAAGCATGACATTGATTCACACCATTCATTTTATCAGTTCAAAATTTGCAGTCTTGGATTAGTGACTGCATAGGTAGCCAGCATGTCCTTTAGTCAAACCATACCAGCACACATTTGTGAACTTCAATATCCACCTAAGGCTTGGTAACTAAATGGTTCGAGCGTCACACCGGTCAGCAGATGGATACGAGTTATATCCTCCTCTGGGACTCTGCAGATTTAAGCTGGAGGAATGTTCCCATATTGTCAGTCATAATTTCAAGCCCGCACGGACGTGACACTATGGACCTTAAGATCTACGTCGTCGTCCTGTAAATTTTCGGCATTTAAAGAAACTACGGTTTATTGACCACCGTGCTTAATACTTATGGCTTGTTTTATGACTCGTAAAACGCTCCAATCTTCCTAAAACGACTGTAGTCTCGGGTTGAATTCAATCTTAAGTAACAGCTTTTTTCACTTAGCTAGCTGACGTCGTCCTTAAAGACATGAAAATAGTCTGGTAGATGTTGTATGCAAAACGACGATGGTGTTGAGAATGCACTGGAAAACAAAAATTATTCATTCTCTTTGTTTTACATGAAGAATTCTTTTGTTTAATAGACGCCGTTTTTGAAGTTGACGTCATAGATCTTAAGGTCCCTATTATCTCCACAACTGATAATGATACAGGTCTTAACCATTTTTCTGTAGAACTCCGAGTATAACCAGGAAAAGTTGCGTCAGTATCAGTTAAACCGACTTAGATATTACTATGCTGTTGTGGAATGTGACTCACCAGGTAAATAAAATGATAGTTTACAAATAGATTCCAGATGCGGCCAACTGATAAGTAAGACATAGTTTGACAGCAGCCTGCCTTAAAAAGTTTTGAACTTAGCTTAAAAAGATGTTGTACTTGAGAAAAAGTTATTGTTCATTCCCCACTCCGATCAAATATTTTCTTCTAAGGTGGTCGTTGTGAAAGTGGAATGCATATAATTATTCCCTTACAGAACCGGTGATGTCGTTATATGTTAACTGTTTAGTTTGGTCATTGAACTCTACCTAAATCCGTTACCCGCTGCTGCTCGATATTTATCGACCATTAAATATCGAGTAGCGTGGTTTATCAGGTCGAAGCATTTTCATTAGACTATTGGGAAACTTCTACCTCCTAATAGTTAGATTTTCATAAGTTCGCTAATAATAAATAGTTTGACAGAAGTAGATATAAGGATTTTAAAAAGGTAATTTAGTATTAAGTTTAGGTTTTTTGTGATGTTCTTACACATCCCTTTGAAAACTGGGTCCCTGAAAGTTCACAGTTATAAATATAAAAAGAAACAAGCGAACTAATTAACTAACTGACCAATTAACCAACCAACCAACCAACCAACTAATTAACTAAATAAACCAACCAACAAACAAATAAATAAGTAAATAAATAAATTCAAAAATTGGAATTTCAACTGATGATGCCCTTTATTGTGTTAAGGAAAGCAAATGGCTTTTTCCTGCTTTCTCAATTGTTAGTTACAGCAGAAAAAATCTACGAAGAATGTGATGGAATGGAATATGAAGCAAGCTCATCGCATCTTGACCTAAGGTTCATTCCGGACGACATGACATTTGAACATGAGCCATCCTCCGTCGCGACCGTGCTTCCAGGTGCAGATACCTACAAACCGTCAGAGTAGGTTTTCTTATGTGCTTTGTGATGACCAAATTAAAAGTTTGATTGTTGCAATTTTGTTGTCCTTCTATGGTTGTTATCATTAAATGCATGTTCCGCGAGCCCCCAGGAACAACTACCTTTTTTAGATCATGAATATTACTTACCTTGTGTGGGTAGAGATTGGAATCCAGATATGTTTTATGAGAGGGCGAAAAAGTCTGGTTCAGATTTGACGGAATGAGTGAGTTATCGTCCGCAACAACTTGCTTGCGCACTTGACTGCAACATCATCAGTGAGAACTGTTAGTACAAGAACAACATCTTTTCGTAAGGACTGTCTCCCTGAAGTACCAAATCGTCGTCATTGTTTTCTCTTTGAGCGACCAGGTTTTTTGGGGAGGTTTATTTTTATTTTTTTTATTTTTTGATTTAAGCCTCCACGTTAGAGACCATATATCGTATGATACCAATAATATAAGGTAGAATGCTGCGAAAGCAGTGTTGAAGGGTTAGGGAACTGTCGAAACTTGCGAGGGGAAATACTGACGTTTGTAGCAAAGACCTTTCGTCGCAGTAAAACGTCAACTACTTCACCCCGGCAAATGGCCTTCGCTCAAAACGTCATTGTTTTCTTTTGCAAGATCGGCAGTCTCCTCATCCTTTAGGCTTTTTAAATGTCGTCAGTTACCGTTCGCTTGCTGGTGACCTAACCTTGGGACCTCCTTAAGTCGCTTAAAGTAACCAGCGAACACCCTTTATCTGATGTCTTGTCAATCCCTACATGTCGTTCGTAATTACCGCTTAGATTTATCTGCTTTCCAGAAGTTGCTGCTAACTGTAGAATAAAAACAGGATTAAAGTTAAAATGAATAGTGTGCGTTATCTATTTAGATAAATTCACTCAAGTGAACTGTGTTTGTTATTTTCTAAATAGATAATGCACACCATATTTGGTTTAACTTCTATCGTGAATCTACTTTTTGCATATAACCATATTCTAATAGCGACCAACTATCGTGGCCAACAAGGTTTTCTTTACCACCAATTTTCGTGAAACCAAAGACTTTTACTGAATTCCCAATACGGTATCTGAAATGAGTGAATAACTTGGCTTTTGTTAGTCACGATTTCGTGATCAGACAAGAATTTTTTGAGAATTACAGAGTCATTTCGTTTTTACGATGCCCGTTCTCGAAAAAGAGGTGTCGGCCGGTTGTTGGGCAGGAATTTTTGGAGTGGCTTTACATAGCTAGGTGATTGCTATTTTTTTAACGATTTTTTCGTTAAAAATTCTTGGACGTTTACAGGTTTAAGAAGAACAATAACGTTAGTTCTCATACTTTTTTACATTCATTCCAACTATTAATGTTGTTACTTTCAGATTCATTACAACAGCCTTACAACAGTCAACTGTTAGACTTACCTGGGATGAAACTGATCCAAAACGCGTCCAAACCACCATGAGAAATTTCAGCAAAGAGGACCTATTGGATATGGACTTTAAGGCTTATTTAGCGTCATCATCAAGTGAAGAAGAAAGTGAGGAAGAAGAAGAAAACGATAGTAAAAAAGAGAATCAAGACCTAAAAATAGCCAGGTACAAGGTAATGAAAGTCATGATCCTTCTTATCATAAGTCATGAGTCTGAAGATAGTTATCATCATTGCGGAACGTTGTAGTTATTAAGCGTTGTTCACACACGTAAACGAACGAAGGAACCAACGAACGATCGGACGGACGGACGAACGAACGAACCAACTAACCAACCAACCAACCAACCACAACCAGCAAACCAACCGACCACTAACCAGCAAACCAACCGACCAATCGACTAACCTAGCAACCAACCAACCACCAACGAACAAACGAACGTAAAACAAACTAACGAAAGAATCATCCATTCAAACAAACAAACAACCAACCAACGTACCAATCAACCTACCAACCAACTAACCAACCAACCTACCGACCAACTTACCTACGAATGAACGAACGAAAAAACAAACTTAGAAATCATCAAATTACCGAACTAACGAACAAACTAAGTAACCAACCAACCAACCAACCAACCAACGAATGAAAGAATGAATGAACGAACGAACGAACGAACGAACGAACGAATGAACAAACGAACGAACGAAAGAACGAACTTAGAAACCATCGAATCACCGAACCAACGAACTAACTAACTAACCAACCAACCAACCAACCAACTAACCAACTAACCATTCAACCAACCAACCAACGAATGAAGGAATGAACGAACGAACGAACGAACGAACAAATTATATTAGATGAATCCACGAACAACCGACAACCAACGAATTAATTAACTGTGCTGCACTGCACTGCATCTCACTTCATTGCGCCTTCGTAGATGTACATTTAGCATTCCTTTTTAAATAACCAGGCACTTCTTGAGGAAATTCACCAAAAGGACAAGGAAAATGAAAGTGAGAATGAGATGGAAGTCACTTGGGAGGTAGGATTAAAGGAAACAACAGAAGAGCTAGTAAAACGAAAAAAGACTGAGAGAAAACAAAAGCAACTGACACCGTGGGAAAACTACCTCAACGAAAAGAAGAACAAGAAAAAAACAAAACAGCAACTCAAGCAAAGCAAGAATGAAAGGTTTGTTCGCTTACTGTATGTTGTGTATAGCCGACCTTGCTCACTTGAGATGTTGAATAGGAAATAAGAAAGAAGATGCGGTGCCAAGACATTTAAGTAATGTACCATACACGAAAAGCAGTGTTTCATCAGATATCCAAACACCGAGAAGTGAGTTGAAAAACGAGGCGATAGCCGAGTTTTTTAACCAATTTCGAGGAGTTTGGATATTTGAGGAAACACGACTTTCGAGTGTATGATATTACATCTCAAACGAATCTGTATTTAAAGGGAAAATCGGGTTTAAAGTTGTCAAAATTCTACGCTAATTAAGATCAGATATCCAAACTACGTCTCTGTACGGATTTCTTTTGTGTTTCGCTTATGAATTATTAATGAGTTTCAGATTATGTTTACTTGATGAAGGAATTGTAATGAAGAGAAATTGCAATAGTTGAACTTCAGGACCCTACCCAGAAGGCACGCGGGACGGGATTTTTAAAAAAGGAGGCAAAGCCGATTGCAAAGCTCAAGCCAACTAGGGAGTTTAGAGGACATATTGTCCAGGGAAAAATTTGAATTGGCAGCCCCTAAAGTGGCTGGAAATGCGTAAAAAGTTGACAAACAGGAGGAAATAACAAATTCATACTCCCCGAAAAATTATCTTTGCGACTAAAACGTGGGACTTGGGCAGGCATATTAACTAATCATTTCATTATACATATAAAGGCGAGTTTAAAAAAGATAATATTTACAAATTAAAATTGTGATTGCTATTTCTTTTAAATTTTACTTTAGATGCATATGCATTGTTTTATAAGCAAATATTAGGTCACATATTTTATTATAATTTTATCCCGATTCTTAGCTTTTAATACAGCGTATCGACTGCGAACGGGCTTATAAAATCTCTCTTTGCTTTTTGGCCTAAGAAAAGATAGGGAATAAAGTCCCCTGACTTTCCACTATGTCGTCCCTGAACTATCTGCACGAAAAAGTAGTCGCGGCAATGGTGATTGAACTGTTGTTATTTCGTTTTTACTTTTTTTAAAAAACAGCTTGTATTGGTAACAATTATCGGGCGCTAACTCGACGACACTGAAATTAATAAACATTTTACCATCGGCCGAAATAAATAAGTTGAAAGGTTTGGTCCAGTTT
Source organism: Heliopora coerulea (assembly GCA_030142905.1). Classification (NCBI taxonomy): domain Eukaryota; kingdom Metazoa; phylum Cnidaria; class Anthozoa; order Scleralcyonacea; family Helioporidae; genus Heliopora; species Heliopora coerulea. Next base: position 316,326 of record JASJOG010000202.1, read on the forward strand.
CGCCGGGAATTCAAGCCTGTCGTGATGAGCACGAGTCGCTTTTAAGTTTTCCGCATATGGATATTAGTGCTACTCCAAGTGAACGAACCCATACCGGGCAAGTAGAGAAAAACTCCACTCGACCGCGGCTGAGATTCGAACCCGCGACCTTCGGTTTACTTGTCCGACGCTCTACCAACTGAGCAACAAGGCCAAGCCGGGAGCAGGCCGTAGAATGAAGATATTTCTATTTAATATTTCGAAACTAACTAGCTTCCTCCATATCAGCACAGACTACGTCTGTTATGCTTCTAAAGTTAAGTAATGATGTGGAACTATGTACGTGGGTGAAGCACGAGAATATTAGCGCTACTGCAAGTGAACATTGGCCTTGCGGCTCAGTTGATAGAGCATCAGACTAGTAAACCGAAGGTCGCGAGTTCGAATCCTAGCCGTGGTCAAGAGTTTTTCACTACTTTCTTGGTATAGTCTCGTTTACTTGGAGTAGCGCTAATATCCTTGTCCTTTACCCAAGTACATAGTTCCGCATATTTATTTTCCGGATTTATTTGGAGCCGTACACAAGTTTTCGCTCACATAATATGTGTTACCTGTGCATTGTCCAACGCCTCAAGTGCTACAAAATCTTCCCTTTTGTTAACAGTCAGTTAGCTCCCCAGATCAGTGACGATGAGATCCCTGCTGACGTTGATTTAAATGGCCCATTCTTTGCTGAGGAGTTGAAGGCGGTTGGAAACGATATCAGCAGGAAAACTAATGATGGAAAAAAGAAAAGAAAAAGAAAGGGAGAACGTGAAGAAAGTGAAGAAGATAAACGAAGAAAGGTAAACATTGAATGAAATTTTGATGAGGGCAAATCTCTAAGGATCCATTAACATCACACGGTTATTCCATGTTTATGAGGGCAAATCTGCAGGAATCCATTTACATCGCACGGTTATTCCATGCGATTGTTCGTCCTGACGTATCCCGTGTTGTCTCAATGGAACAATTCCTTATCACCATTCGCTCGCTAGTGTTGCAACAGGTCCGGAAGACTTGAGTGAGTTAATCGGATGCATTAAAACAAGCAATCCTAAGCACCATTCTTATCGTATCAATACGCCATAAGGAGCTTTTATTTTAAACTGTGGCTTGACGCTTTGCAAATGTTTACGAATGCTAAACTAGACGGCTACGGGGTATATTTTTACATGTAAATGGTATACGAGCACCACTGGAAGAATTTTCAAAGATTACTTTTTTGCAACATAATTAACCAGGAATTGGCCTGGGGCTTGTATCATCTTGGAGAACTCTCACCAGAATTCAAATCGGAGGACCCGTTTCATCAGAGGTCCAAAAATGCGGACGAAACAATTAGAGCGTGAATGTTTTACTGAAAGGTTGACAACTATCGAGACTGCCGACTAATGGATAAGCCTGCAAAATTTATGCTGGTGTGGGCAGGTTGCGAAACCCGAACGGCTTATCGTGCGGGTAAGTTAAGAGAACAGCGATATCCATGCTTTGAGCAACCAAAGTTAGATTTTGTCCAACGAATTCCACCAACCAGCGTGAAGCTCGTTATTTGATGGATAAATTTAAGTTAGGTTGTTCAAAGCAGAGGTGGTCTTGTTCTCCCGCGGGACTTAATTGCCGGATAAGCTAGCTGGCGTTCGTGTCCCCCGACTTAGGGCAGGATAAAGAAATATCTCTGTGAAAGTTTACGTTTATTATAGTGTGGGGGACTCTTGCTACATTACTTTTTTCCAGTCGAAAATGTGTAACTCCATTGAGTAACTTTTCTAGTCGAAAATGTGCGCTGTTGCTACATTACTTTTTCCGTTCGAAAATGTACAAACACATTCCTTACCTCAACAGTTACCTTCAAAAGTGCCTTTCTAAGGAATGAGATCACAGGGTTTCTAAAATAGATATGTTGTATCCTAACCCTGTCTTTAGGCAGAATTGCAGTTATTGATGATGGAAGAGGATGACGAGAAGAAACATTTCAGCCTAAAATCTATCATGAAGAATGAAAAGGACAAGAAAAGAAAAAAGAAGAATAAAGTGGAAAAACCCAAGCAGGATGACTTCGAAATTGATCTAAACGACAGTAGATTTTCTGCTTTGTACTCTTCGCATCATTACGCAGTGGATCCGTCAGATCCGCAATTCAAGTAAGTTCAAAGAACATTGAAAACAGAACTTTGATATGACAGTTGGACACTCAACAATGGCTTACGTTCACATCACTATCCCCCTGCAGCACTGAGGCGACATCAAACGTTCTTATCATCTTGAAATGGAAAACACTTTGAGTCATTCCATCAATGTGATAATCAGAAAATTCAGAAAATTAAAACTCTAAGTATCATTTTCTAGGAACACGTAACGACACTTCGTATTCTTGGCTTAGTTTAGATAAAACGGATATTGCTCACTGATTGAAGATTTCAACCTTTGTGATTTTGTGTTGCAGGAAAACAAAAGCTATGGACTCAATCATACGAGAAAAACAACGCCGATCAGAAAACTTAAAGGAAAGCGATATAACGAACGGAAAGGATAAAGGAACAGTTGGGACGGAAACGTTGAGTAAGAGTTAAGCTGAGCCTGAAAAGAAAATTTCATGATTAACCTGAACTTTTGAGAGGCAACTCGAAATATGGATTAGTCATCCATTTATCCCAAAAACAGTTTCCAAAGACTAGTAATAAAGATTATTGCCCAGCAAATAATTTTCAGGAAGCCCATATCGCAAATAAACACATCAGGATACTTTGGAAAATACTTTAATGAGGAACTAACGTTTCGTCACTACTTTACAAGGAACATCATCAGAGTGTCTATTTACATGAAAATTTTCTGCTTAAATAACCTACACGATTACAAAAATAGAGATGAGAAAATGAGAGAATGATAAATGAGGTGTCAAAACAGGGATTAAGGTGAAGGAGAAAAGAAAAGAAAAAAAAATCAAAATAACATGAGAGGAAATGACCTTATATTTACGTTGAGAGAGGGATTTATTTTTGCGATTAACAAACTGTCTCGAATAAGAGTATCTAATTCTGAACGGCCACTAGCTAAAACTGAAAAATCATCGAAAGATTGGCCGTTCAGAATTACATACTCTTATTCGAGACAGTTTGTTAATCGCAAAAATAAATCCTTCTCTCAACTTAAATATAAGGTCATTTCTTCTCATGTTATTTTGATTTTTTTTTCTTTTCTTTTCTCCTTCACCTTAATCCCTGTTTTGACACCTCATTTATCATTCCCTCATTTTCTCATCTCTATTTTTGTAATCGTGTAGGTTATTTAAGCAGAAAATTTTCATGTAAATAGACACTCTGATGATGTTGCTTGTAAAGTGACGAAACGTTAGTTCCTCATTAAAGTATTTTCCAAAGTATCCTGATGTGTTTATTTGCGATATGGGCTTCCTGAAAATTATTTGCTGGGCAATAATCTTTATTACTAGACTTCGATATCCGCCTGGTATTTCGATAGCCGAGAGTTTCCAAAGACTAAGGAATGCCGACTGTGAAGTAAGATTTTCAACAATTCTCAAATTTTCCATTTGTATGGGTGCCAGTCAAGCTCGTTTTATAGTAGTAAAATTTATACATCTGCCGGTAACTAATGAGCGCCTTATGTTTGACATGCACTAAATTTACAGGTACATTTGGCATGCACATTTGACATGCACGTAGCTTCAGAGGATGCTTGGTTCACCTGGGTCAGCTTGCTTTGGGCTAGTGTACCAGTCAGTTTTGGAAGTGAACCAAGCACTCAAATTCAACGTCTAGAACGTCAAAAACGAAGTTGATTTTCTTCTCCCAACGTCATAACGTCTGGTCATTTACTTATACTTACTTTTCCGTTATGTTTAGGTCACAAGAAAACAATCGATCTAGGGTAAGAATAAATATTTTTTATGCACGCAGAGTCCCAGAAAGCAACCTTACTTTTTGATAATCTTAATTTTAATAATTAAGTTTTAATAATAAAGAATATTTTGTGAATAGTCAAGTCAATACAAGCAACACTTTATAATGACAACCTTTATGAATTATAAGTGTATCGGATGGTGTAAACCAGACTTTGAATTGAGCGATAGAATCGATTTTGGTTTCTTTATTGTTCGCAGGTTATCAGCTTTAATCAAAACCGTGAAATCGAATGCCGTAAAATACCAAGACAAAAGGAACAAAGGCACTCCTGAAAGAAAAACTTCTCGATGAGGAATGCATGTAACGAAATACTTCCGATAAATCACATATCAAAGAAGTCATCAAGCCAAGAGTTGAGAATGAGAAACAAAATCAGTGATAAAGAAACACCGTGGCCAACTATAGACGCCGAACTTTTCATCCTCCGAACCTATTGTAATTGAACTCACTGAACCGGCATAAGTGAATTATTCTTCAGTCCAGATTTGTGCTGTGGACATTTGGAAGGACATGGTGACATGCTGGAAAAAGTAGCTGCTAATTGTGACCAAGGGAATCGTGCGACGCGATAAAGCGTTCGAAATAAAGTAGAATGAAACCTCCCTTACGAAAATTTCACATGTCATTTCGCAAGTGAAAAATATGGAATTGGATCATTTTCATATATGAAATTTTTATTCCACATATGAAGTACCTAATTCACATGTGAAATGACCTGATTCAAAATTTCACATCTGAAATCTTGGTGTACGCAAGATGTATTTCATACGTGAAATGGAAGATTCACATATGAAAATTTTATTTCACATATGGAATTGAAACAATTCACACATGAAGTACTATTTTTGAATGTGAGATTTGATGTGAAATTTTTGTAAGGGTTCTCATTGATCGTCTCTTACCTTTAGGCAGTCTTACACGATGTATTTTTTCATGTAACTTGTCTCGTGAAAAACCAACGGGTGAAACAAAAATCATGAAGCGCTATCAGAGCCGTACCTAGTTGGTAGAACCAAATTCTGTTGAAGGCGGCACCTCGGCCCTGTCTAACGGACCTTAACGTCCTTATATGACAGTCATTGTATACCGGTAATACAATCCTGTCCAAAATTATGTGGACATGCACCGCAGTTTTTCTTTCGCCCAGTTTTTCCCTAAATAAAACGTTCTTCCCCCTTTCCCGATCACCAATGTTGCGTTATATTACGATAACCAAGGAAAGGCTTGTAGATTCACCAACATTGCCTAAGGAAAGGGGGTGAACGTGTTTTCTTGTTGTCACGTGAAGTACCTGGTAATAATGAAACAGCGCGCGTTGTGTTCACGTGAATTTTGTCCAGGATTGTCGATGTATACAACTCAACGAGGCAGTTCAGTAGAAACAAGTCTTTTTTGTGCTTTTTGTTTTTGTATTACTCAAAATGTAATTGCAAATTTAAAACAGGCGCTTCTGAGCTTTGACTGCTGCTAACATTTTGATGGCTTTCGCAATGTTTGAGCATGTTTTTATAGCGGCGTTCTTGAGGTTTTTACACTATCTAAAAGATAGAAAAAAAGCTTTTTTTTCCTATCTTTTAGATAGTGTAAAACCTCAAGAACGCCGCTGTTTTATCGAAGCTATCTACACTGGACCCCCGGGCCATGTTTTTTATATTTATATGTCAAACTCATTAATAATTCATAAGCGAAACACAAAGGAAATCAGTACCGAGAAGTAGTTTGGATATCTGATCTTAATTGGCATAGAATTTCGACAACTTCAAACCCGATTTTCTCTTTAAATACGGATACGTTGGAGATGTAATATCATGCACTCGAAAGTCGTGTTTTATCAGATATTCAAACACCTGGAAGTTGATTAAAAAACTCGGCTATCGCCTCGTTTTTCAACTCACTTCTCGGTGTTTAGATATCTGATGAAACACTCCTTCTTGTGTATAATGTATTACATAAAATTTGGTCTCGAGAGGCAATTAAGCGTGAGTCTGATCAAAAATGGAGTGCTACGTAGGCAGTTCTGAATAGCCGTAGGACGTTTCATGGTAGTGCACTGCCAAAACACGAGGGAACGTTATTATGTGGAGTTTTCGATCCAGACGTCAGTTTCTTTTTCTTTTGTTTTTCGATAGAGCACTACCTCTAAACTTTCCCTATGAGCGTCAACCCAATGGATCATGTTATGTATGGTCTTCTCTTACGACATATTCGGTCCTTTAGGGAAGGCATTTATACGAGTAAGCAGTGATGGTTAAAAGTATACGCTTACATTATACATCCAAGCTAAGTTTAGTAATATATGGTTAACCATAATAGTATGCCATATAATTGGTTATTATAGCATTATAAGAGCAGCAACAGCGTATATCTCAATGAGGAAAAATTCAGATTTGCCCTGAAACTGGGAAAGACAGTCTTGATGGATCCAGATATATACAAATCCATCTGATATGAGTGTTAAATTTCATATCAATTAAGACAGGCCTTGAAATTCCATTGGATTAATTTGTCTTTTTTACTTCAGCCTGATTCTCACTTGTAGCAAATTTAATACTTAAGGATTTAAGCTTTAAGGATGAGAAATGGTAAGTATTAAATCAGCGACGTTCTCCCTGCCTTCCTGAGTGCTGTGGATAAGAACTAAAATGTTTTTTGCGCACGCACAAATTGCTAGGGACAATCGTAAAAACAAAGATGGAGGCAAGATGGAGATTGATGGAATGGAAGTGTTGGCCAAGATGCTTTTGCGTCGAATATCGAAGGCGTTCAAAGAAACGTAAACACAGATTTGAGAAATACCCTTACGACTTCGCGCTTAAGCTTTAAGCCTTAAAGCCTGGTTCTCACTGGTGTTTTAGGTCAAAGAATGTGGTTTTAAGAGCTCTAAGCAATAAGTGTTAAATCTTAAACACAAGTGAGAAGAACAAAAATTTAAGACTTAAGAGGGCGTGTTTATGTTCTAAGATTTGACACTTAAGAAATTAAATTTTAATTTCTTAAGGCTTAAAGCTTAAGTGCCAAGTCACTAATTTAAGGGTTTTTCTCAGTGAGGAGTTTGTAGTGCAGTATTTTGATACATTTTCGATGCAAATGTATCAGGGCTAACACTTTCATTTCATCAGTCTCCATCTTGTCTCTCTTTTTTTTGACATTTGTGCCTACAGATTTGCGCGCGCGCAAAAAGCATTTTAGTCTTAATCCGTGGTACTCAGGAAGGTGAGAACGTCTTTGATGTAATAGTAAACATTTGCTCATCCTTAAAGCTTAAATCCTTTAGATTTGACACTTGGTGCTTAAAGCTCTTAAAATCACATTCCTTGCCCTAAAACACTAAGGAGAACCAGGCTTTAGACTAACTCTTTGGAAGACAAGTGATAGATTATCCTCTCAACTCAAACATTTGGGGAATGGAGTTCCCTCTCCCTCAGCAATCGACGCCCACGAGACCTGGGAGCACGTTGATCATTTGAATTTTTATTTCTTGATAAAGTAACCACGCAAGTCACTACACCTTAAGCAACCATATTCCAGGTGCATCAAAGATACTGAGGAACTGGAGGGGTATAGATGGCAATTACCCCTTCCCCTACTTTTTAGTGACATTACTTTTTTTCCATTTAACAAGTGGTCATCAAATCCGTGGACAAACGTGTTTACTGCGTGCAGAGGACTTTGACCAATCTCTCCCCCGTCGATTTTGCTCTTTGAAGTTTTGACAACCACCCTTAAAAACGCTCCACGGTCCCTGACCAGAATATTAAGGAGCTAGCCATAAAAATTCGGTTATAAATACGAAACGATTATAACGATCATTTGGAATTCAAATTGAATTACACAAAGGTTAACTCAGGAAAATCTTTCGTCAAACTTCGTTCGCACTTTTCTCCCTCAAGAAGAACTTGCGATACGTCGTTCAGATACTGCTGTGGTGGTCAGCGGAAAATGTGGGAGAAGTAATACTACAGTATAACAAAATTTAACGAAATAGAAAGGGACGAAGATTCCTTGTTTTTAATAGGATGGATGATTTGGTTCAGCTGTGGATCTTGAGAATATATAAAAAAAGGGCAGTAAAATGGTTAGTGCAGTAAATTTATTAATTCATAGAGAATTAATAGCTCCTTAAGCTACTATTGAACCACGAATGCTGGGCCCGGGATTTTACAACATTAACAACAACAACTTTGACTATCCATTTTACAGATCAAGTTAGCAGCCTTAAACGAAGACTGGAGTGACGACAGTTCGTCCGAACCAACGGAGGAAAGTGTCAAAGAGGCCAGGGTACTGTCAATTTAAAATAGTTACTGTGCTAATATCAGAGTTCATCTGAATGTTGCTAAGTTTTTAGGCCGATGTTGCAATTAGTAGACAAAAAGTCTATCAATGGCCAGCTACCCAAATAGGAGATCGAAAAATTAATGCTTTAAACAGGTGTGTTGTTACCCCCGTTTGCAGTCCTGGGCTGTATACTTTAGTTCATGCGTGAGGCATCTATTTATGATTATCTCGTACATGTATTTTATGATACTTGGGGGGGGGGTGTGATAATGGTAGGAGCATGACCTTGGTTGTTATTTTGCTGAACAGTGGCCAGTGAAGTGTTAATTACACCCTTATAATGCTTGGGTGTTAATGGCATGATCTGGGCCACAAATACTGAATACATGTGATTAGGCCCACCAAACATCATGTTATTCCTTGTGTAAACTAACTTTGTGGACCTTTTGGGGATGGAATCACGATTACAGTCAACTTAAATTCACAGCAAATATACAATTGAAACACTGGAACACCACGAAATTTTTAATTTTGTGTTTTTCATAAAAGAAGCATGTATACATTACACTGTATACCTCAAACTTAAATACATTTTGGAGGAAATGAGTCACAGAGGTATATGTAAATGAGTGGGATGAGAGCCACATGCACAAAATAAGAAAGGGGTCTCAGAGACTATTCCATTCTCGTTTTTTTACTTTAGCATCTTTTCTTAGAAAGTTTGCATTTTTAATGTTTGGTCAGGTAGTTGTCATTGTTGGGTCAGTGACCCAAGACCTGTCTCTTATGTAGGATGCTGCAAAAATCTTTGAGTATCTAGTTTAAGAAGGTTTCTTTGACCTTAAATTTCAGTTTAGTTCTTAGTGCTAAATGGGTTTAGTTCATGTGATACAGTCTGCTTTGAACAGATACATTGTATTAGATGGCAAGGGCATTAAAGAAGCAAATTTAATTATACAGTAGGGTGCATGAGCTTTTGGGGAAACTTTTGCATGTAAAAATAGCACCCTCAAATAGATACTGATTGACTGACAGTGTATAATTATCTTAACTGTTAATGACTTGTTCTATAAAAAAACACTTTTCATCCTTTTAAAATGTTATTTAAAATTATATCCCTATTACAAACCTTTCCAACACCATGTTGTATAGCATGTATTTTACCAACTGAAGACATATATACAGTGTATTTTACCAATAAACCAATGACCATCTATGCAGCAAGATAATTATCTGCTTATGATTTGCCCTAATTTGAGCTTAATGCCCTCATCAGTTTAACACATACTCCAAGATGTCAATCCCAAAACAGAACATTGCAAGTGTAACTGGGCTTAAAGGTTCCAATGATTAATTGGCCCAACCAACTGCAATGTGTAATTGAGCCTTAAAACCCTGTTTATGTTGCATAACAAATTGATGTGATGATAGTAGGTAAATATAAGAATGAGTTTTGGCAAGATGAGGAAAGGTATTTTAAACAAGACAATAGGTTATTTGATGAAAAGTGAAAGGTATACTCCAGCTTTGCCATGCCAATTAGTTTCTTAGTTACAGGACTTGGCTTGGATAAACCCATTGCCATTCCAAGGGAGGGGGGAGCCAATGGGGTGCTTGCCCTGGGCATAAAATTTTATTCAGTGATGTTTAAGAAGAAGAATTTGACTTTTTTGGTCTCTTTTTATAGAATCAACAATATTTACTTTGCAAAGCTCAACAAAATGTTAAACCAATGTCACCTTCTCATCATTTATTGACAACTTTATGGCTTTCAAGGCCTGGAAGCATGTGTTTTAAATTTTCAATGACATTTTCAGTTAATAAAACACAAAAAGCACAAAAACACTTGTTTCTATAGAAGTATCTCATTAAATTGTAAACTGTTATTGTTGTACTTGTATACGATTATAATGTAAGTTGCTCACGGTGCATTAGACAAGGACCAAAGGGGGGGGTGCCTTCAACAGAATTTGCCCCAGGCAAATTACCACCTTGGTACAGCTCTGGAGAAACCCCATTTTTGAAGAATTGGTTATGAAGCAGTTTTTTCATCCTTCCTATGACAACTAATTTGTAATTTAAACGTGGTATGGAAAGTTGACTCTTTTTAGTTGTTTGATCTAAAGAAAATTGACCACAATGGCACAGAGGTACATTTCAAAAGTAGTATCCAGTGTTTTTCTGTATTTATTGTGGAGCAAAAAATGGTTCAAATCACATGTAAACCCTTTAAGGTCTAGATGTCTTCCTCATTTTATTAATGGAAGTTTCTGTACATCTAATCAATAGGAAGCGTCACAAGCTTCTTAAGGGTTTAAATTTGCAACCCTATCAAAATTTGGTCCTGCCCAATGAACTGGACTGTCAAGATGTTCACCTGTGAACTCTAAAATTTTGGGCTATGATCACACTACAGCAAAAGTTTTCAGATTCAAAAAGTATTCAGATTTACAAGAAAACCCATCTAATCAGAAAAAAGTATCTGTCAGTGAGTTAGTTGTGTGCTCAGGTGAATACAAACAGTACTTTCTTATCCAAGAATGGTTGTAAATTCTCACAAATGTAGGACATATTGATTGTAGATCAACTGTTAGTAAGTTTTTTTCATAGATTTATTACTGTATTTCATATTGATAAAATTCATTATTGTACTTCTTTTTAAATTGACCTAAGTAAAACTTTTCAACTAGAAATCAGAAGCTCTTGAATTGTACAACAAGGCATTGCAATATCAACAGCTGGGTAATCATGAAAGAGCCAAAGAGTTTTATAACAAATTACTGAGTGCTTCATTTGTAGCTGAGGTAAGTGCTTTTTGGTTTGTTCTATGACAGCCCTGTAGGTTTCTGTCTCATCTCAGTCAATATAATTTATTGGATGCTGAATAATAAACAAGCAGATCAGAGAACAAAGCTAAAACAATGAAAGAACCATGAAAAAACAAAAATTTCAAGCATTAGAGGGTTAAACCAAGTTGATTGTTTAGTTTGGTTACTCTTTTCAGTTGGAATAGGCCTTCTGTGATTTTATTTTCAATTGGCAAAAATCAGACAATTGTAGTCATTTACATGTAAATGAGACCTCTGGACAGCAAAGAGTTTAAGTAGTGCTGTAGTTGATTAAATGCATTTGGCTAAATTTATTGAATTAGCATATGCAGCATATCATCACAAGTAGCTTGTCAAACCAGGCACTAGATACCATTTAATGTTGAAGACATAATGTTGCAGAAATAAGCCCACTTTCTTGGGCAAGGCACAAGGTGGTCTGGCATTCCATTGACATTCTATGGAAAGGTCTATACCTATCCACTAAAGTTTACATGGGCTTTAGGGTATTCCTGTGCACAAGAAACCCCTCACAGCTGGCAGCTGACAAATACTATCCATCACATCACTGATATATCACCAAAGGGATCCCATTAGGTGGTGAAGATCCAAAAATGGGAAAGACAACAAATGACAATATGTAACAGGGGAAAGCTTTGAGACAACCACTGGTCAATAGTAGTCACCATTGCTGCATGGGAGCATATAATGGACAGCAATTCATGGGTGTAAAGACACACGAGAGTCAGTGGCATATCCAGGGTCCAACCTTTTTAGCGGGTGGCAGTTCTTACTGAATATATTTGACCCCCCTGAAAAATTAATTGTGCCATAGAATCTTTGAATTACTTAATCATATGTTGTGTATAATCCACTCGTTTTCCACAATCTTTAAAGGAGAAGGAAATGAAAATTTATCATGCAAATTGAAAATGTTATCAGTTTTGGTTATAACTTAACGATGATTATAAGTTAACAATTGGACTGCTTGTTACTGTACAGTAACTCACCTGACCATGCCATATGAACGAAACTCCTCCCCGCATAAGTTTCTTTACGGATTAAACATTTTCTCCAGGATGGCCTTGGAGACGATTGAGGGAACAACCGCCCCCTTGCCCCCCCGGCTTGGGTACACCACTGACAAGCGTTCAACTATGGAGTCGTACATAGCCAGTTACCTCAAATTGCGCCTGCGCTCACCATCCATAGAACAGTGCCGTGTACACCCATATACACGACGGATATGCGTAGCGATGAACATGCAACGTCTTGTATCTTGAGGAGGAGATTAACTAAGAGCTTGCTATCAGGAAGCTCAGCTGGCTATCCACAGGCAAACCTTGAACACGCGAACCATCGCATCAGACATCACTGTGTGCATATACGCACATCTACTGCATCACAGATTTTCTGGATCAATTTACGAATAAGTTCTCTATTCACAGGCTAAGCATGCGATCGTGTGAATAAAATATCGTACAATATTATTTTAAAAACTGGAAAACTTTGAACATTGTACTTTAAGTTTGACGATGAGAACTCAACTGCTATCAGGCAATAATATTGTTGTATTTCCCTTTCTAATTCGTTTTACATGTACATGTAGGTTGGAGAGGACAGAGATGAGGATCCACAAAGTCATCCTGGTTTGGCCTTCAAATATTCTGCTTATAAAAATTTAGCCAGTCTTGCTGAGGACCAGTCAGACATGGACAAAGCTGTGGATTTATATCTCGAGGTAAGCGTACAAACTGCAAGGTTAAATCAAAAATTTATTTAATGTTTTATTTTAGTGAATTTACCGTAACGATATGTACCGGAATTGTAAGGTTATTTCAAAAACTTTCTGCCCAATACCAGAAGAAGGGCCAGATAATATGAAATTTCGTGCTCTACTATTGTGCTTTATAAAATAACACACGTCCTACGCACGCTCTGATTGGACGAGCCTCATTTTCTCTCAGAGTACAGAGATACACTGACGTCATTTTCCTTTTGTATTAGGCTACAGAGACACGGATGACGTCACGAAAACTCGAGAAAAGCTTGGTTATTTTATAAAACAAATATAAAATAGCTTTCATGTCTCTGTACTGTGATAGAAGCATTCATGACGGAAAAATACCGGGAAACACTCGAAGGTTGAAATAACGTCATTCCTGTTTCTATCACAGCACAGAGACGCTCAAGAAATTTTCTACATGTTAATGAGAATGGTGTATTGCGGTAATATCAGTGTGCAAGTGTTTCGACGTTTGATATTTGTTGGGTATGTTCTGGGGGACAGCTCGTATATCTGCTTCTTTTCTTAACTTAGTTTGGTTAGCTGAGCTAAAAGCAGTTACTGTAGTTAAGCATCGTCATCCTTCTTTTTGCCTGGTTTACTTTGAGATGAATATTGCATAAAATATACATATGGGAGCTTGGTGATATTACGAACGATATGATATGAGCTTGACGAAGTTCCACAAATCGTCGATATCACCAAGCTCCTGAATGCATATTGTATATAACGTTCATCGCATTCAATATCCTTATTAATATATCGTGCCTACTACGTAGGCAACACATAGGTCGAAGCTACACATTAGCTCGCCACTTAAGTTCCAGTTGCTCAATGGTTAGAGCGGTCTCACTGGTCATCAAAGGGTTGTGAGTTGGTCCCCGTCTGGGTATCAGAAATGGTTTTCTGAGATATGAATTAGTCGAACATCCACATATTGTCCGTGATATCATTTAGTTTCCTAATTCAATATTATTGTTAACATATCGTAGCTGACACATTGAAGGCTCATATGTCGAACCTGCTCCATAGCTCGCGGTCTGGTCGTCGTTAACCCAAGAACGTCTTACCGGTCATCAGAAGATTGTAGGTTCGATCTCCGTCCGAGAAATCGTTTTTTTTATATAAGCTTGACAAACGTTCACTTATTATCTATTAGTTTACTTTGTTCAGTTAGCTGCGTTCAAAACCTCAGTTCTGAATAAAACTAGTGTACAATTCACCGTGATTTCAATGGGTTTCAGGCTTTATTTAAATTGATCACAACGACAAAATCGTTCTTCTATTGTATATTGAAGTATCCGCATCCTCAGTTCTAGTGATAGCGTTCTCTTGAATTGATCCACGAGCCGTCTGTGGCGGTCAGGAACCTAATTTTACTTCACTGAGCTCTGGTTTGGTGGGACGAGGAGGGGATAATTTCTGATGACAATGTTTATACAAATATCGGTTTTTTAATTACTGCAGGCCGCTGCAATTGACGATTCAGATGTAACTTTATGGTATAAAATTGGAAAACTTGCTGTGAAACTGGACAATGTCAGATTAGCTCGTTACGCTTTTGAACAAGTAAGTATTTTTTGGCATAATTCTTTCGCACTGTTAGTTCGTTAATCGTCCGATTTCCAATATCTACACTTTGAAGGCAGACAGTGCGCATGTGTACAGGAAAGTAACCTGTTTCACAACCGTCCTCAGGGTATCACGAACAGATTATTTCGTTGTTGCTCTACACTCCAAAAGTTAACTTGTTTAAATTGCAATTTAAGATGACAAGATGAGAACCGACTGATTGAGCAACAGTGGCATTAAACCTTTCCGGTCCGTACCCGACTTTTTAATTTATTCTAGCTAATGTCAGACGATTTTATTCGTCAAGGGGAGACGTCTCGGACAGGAAAGGGTTAAAGTGAGTAAAACATGGTTTCATGGCGTGTAGGTGTCGTTGCCGTGGTACAATTCTCACTGATGCAGAACATCTAACATGCATTCTCACAGATGAAGGTCCCTATCGAAAGTGAACACCCCCGGAAAGTTAATAAACATAACGCTTGAATAACAAAAGTTCTCCATTTTAGTAAAAGTGGGAGTTAATGTAGGAAAGGTACTGTGCATGTTTAAGCCTGAAGTTGTACGGCAATATGACGAGAAGTTCCAGAGTTGCGTGGATAACTATTGTGTACGTTAAGCATGGTTTGTGGTAAATTGTCACTGATGAAAAGACGGGACTCGTCTGGATCGCTTAACGTTTGATTAAGCTATCGAGACAGCTAGAAACAGTGACCTTCTGTTGATCCGTGGAAATAAATAGGCGTTTCCTGTCAAATTTACCAAACTTTCTCTTATTTCAAAATGTTTCCAATGACCTTTCTGCTGTCTATTGTAAAAGCTGCTCTGGCCTGTAGTGTAGCTTTGTTAAAAGTTTCATGTATCGGTTAGCCAACTATGTCGACGGAAAAGAAATTTTATTATAATTACAAGCTTATGAACACCCACTTTAAAAAAGCTTGGCAACCTAACGAGGTGTCACCATTTTCCTCGTTTGAAAACTGGATGTATTTGCCATAAACTCTGGTGGACTTCAAAGTGTGCTTGCCACATTCTTAGCTTGTTTTGTGACCAAGCATTGTCACTGTCAGAATGACTAGAAGACATCGCCATTTAGTCAGAAATACGGTAGCTCTGAGGTCTGAAAGCATTTTTGTATTCTTCGTTTTACCTACCATCTTGTCATCATAAGGAGCGATGACGACTACAATCTTGTCAGGGTAGTTTATTCCTGATGATGCATTAAAGTTAGTTGAGATGCAGAAAATGAACATGCTTTCAGTCTTTGGATTTGCCGATGTTTAGTATTACATCGCGATTTGGGGCTTTGTAAAATTTCTGCTCAAATTGGAATTAGGACACGTACAAACCACCCTTGTCATGCTGGACTATTTACACTTCTAAAGAACTGCTTTGATAAGTAATTTCATCTTCATTTTCATTGTAAATTCGAGCGCAGGATACTTCTGAGATATATTTTTGATGCGGCATGCTTGGACTAGAGAAAGCAAAATTCTGTAAACATGCTTAACTGTTGCTTTAATTGATGAAGATGTGTGTTCTCACTTGAAGGGATTAAACTGCAATTCCAAGCACTGGCCTTGTCTTGATGAGCTCATTACAGTTCTGTACGCTATTGGTGATTATCACGGTAAGTTGAGATAATGATATACGCTCATGAGTATTCCCATCAGTTTTCACAAATGGTTTTGAAGTGTTACAGATAGGTTTTCCAAGCCGTTGCAGGTAATACTTTGGTATCTTATGGTTGTTACTGAAACAGTCAAAAAGGGTAAATAACAGTCGTAAAGACCGCAACCAGAGGAAAATTTGAAAAAGTAAAGGATAAAACACAGACCGAAAAATGTCATCTTGTGACTTGATATTCAAGTTAGAACAAGAAACAGACAAGTTGAAAACGGTTTTCAACTTGTCTGTTTCTTGTTCTAACTTGAATATCAAATCACAAGATGACATTTTTCGGTCTGTGTCTTATCCTTTACAGTAGTAAAGAGTGTGGTTATAAATTTAGGTGAGTAGGAAAGCTACGATGGGAGGTTAAGCTGGTGGGTAATATTAAAGATTTTCGCTATTTCCATAGCGGCAACCGTAACTGAAAACTACGTAGGAAATTCAGCCTTGTTAAGTTCGCGGAAAATCTGATCGCTAAATTTTCTTTTTGAGGGAACAAAACTAAAAGTAAGTAAATCTTATCTTTTGATACCAATCTGATGTCATTTAGTCAGACTACTTTTAAACTTTTTAAAGAAATACTGGTTCAGTGTATAGCAGAACATACCGCAGAAATCCTCTGTTCGACTCACGATTTTAAGTTTTGGTCGAATGAATGTCTGTGTTAGCAAAAACCCTGCCATCTTTTAACAAACTTTCATGACTAGATTTTGAAAAATCATCATTTGTGTTGCAGCTAGTGATACGATCAGGGCCAATTTTTCACACAACAATGCAGCGCGTGGTGGGCCACGCTGTCGATGTTCGATCTAGCGCGGGGCTAGCAGCGACGTTTTGTTACTCGGTGAAAGCTCGCGATAGTGTCGCGGTTTGTTACTGAATACTGCCAACCGATCTCAAACTGTGTTTAGCTACCTTAATAGGTGTGCATTTCGAGTTACGTTACCAGGCGATACCGGATAACCTTATTGCTACCTTAAGGAAATTTTTGAAATCTCATTTTAAATTTCTTTTTCAAGTTCCTTGTGCTAAACACAACAAAATATGAAATATCAGGAAGATAACAGTGATTTTACCAAACAATGATGTAAAAACAGATTGCTACGTCGGCAGTGTTGAACGGTGTCGATAAAGCCAAAAGGGTCCGGTAACTGCAGAAACTTATGAGAAAATGCCGTTTCGAGCAAAGGCCCTTGGTCGGAGTGAAACGTTTTCCTGGGACAAAGAACTTTCCATCGAAATGTCAGTTTCTCGTCATGTCCGTAAGTTTCGGCAGTTCGCTGACTCTTGGTTATTTGACCGTGCTGTTTATTAACCATAATTATCATATGGCTGAGCCCGCTATCCGGTCTGTACGCAAAGCGACGTACTTTGATTGGCTACCTAGCCGTGCAAGAAGTTTTTCGTGTAGACTGGCTAGTTTTGGCGGAAAAAATTTCCCAGTTGATTTGAAGACAAACAAACCAGATTCAGGAATGTCATTCAAAAGATTTCTAACAACAGACGACCAAAAAGTAGTTAAATCGTCTCGACGATAATTTTAAGCTGAAACTATAGGTGAAGAAATGAAACAAAAAACCAAAAAAACAAAACAAAACAAAAACACACAATAATTGGTAAAAACAAGCATATAAACCTAAGCCGCTCACTCACGAACTGAAATGTTCGTTAAAAGTGACGAAGGAAGGAACTAAAAACCATATAATAAATTCCTTATTAATTTCGTTTGCTCGGTCTGTACGAGAAAGTATTTGCCATATACTTCCCATACATACCTCACACTCGGTTAATAAGTAATCATTATGAAGTTGTATGGTCAACGTTAATATTCGTTAAAATTCCGAAACCATTTATTAGACAGGCCCCTGGTTGTTTTCTTTATTTAGCTTGCTTACGGATGGTATCAAGTGCTTTTGAAAGAGATTCATCATATCCCAAAGGTAACTGTTAGCGATGTGCTCTATTTTTATGGTTCTGTATGTATTTATTTAAAACAAGCAAACACAAATAAATTCCGGTTTTGTTAACTAATAACGAGCGCATATGGTGGAAATTTTGTCCAAGTTGTTTTTTAATATTTTTAACTTATATTTGGTATTTACACTCAGTCACATCAAATGGAGGTTTATATATGTTTAAAGAAATTTTCGGGTGTCGAAATCTTCGAGTGTAGAAAGATGCAACTCTACGACCTCCGGCTGCGAATCGAATCTGTGACCCTGCGAACCTAGTCCGGCATCTTGCCAACTAATCTACGAAAGCCGTTGCGGAGACCTTGGCTTTGAATTCTGTATTTATGATGATGGTAATGGCGGAGAAGAGAAGGGTATTTTCAAAGAGTGTAAACATGTCCGACGGGAGCTATTATTCATTGGCGGAGCTATTATTATTTATCGTCCGGCGTTTTGCTTTCTAGGTTAGGATCTTCGGGAGGGGAACTTCGTTACGCGTCAATTTCAACTTTATTAATAACTGACTTCATGGGCATGTCAAAATAATGGTTTGGTGGGTGCCGTGTCTGCAGGACCGCTTTCGTCACCCCTGGTAAAGGCCAAACATTCACTGAATATACCCTTTTCTTCATTGGCGTTACTACCACATAAATACAGCCCTCGTGGCCCTGTTCTTGGCAACGGCCTTCGTAGGTCAGTTTCCTTGCCACCAAATCATTAACTGTGTTGCTCCCAGTATTTTTATACGTTCCTACTTTGTAATGTTTTCTTTTAAGAAGTTGGGCAGGAGACGCCATATTTTCTTTGCTACAGTTCGTGACGTTTTGGTTTAGATAAACGTAGCTTCGCGTAATGATGATTACATTCCAATGTGAAATGTGATTTACCCTGCTAGGTTTAATTATGAGGGACAAAATCTACGCTCAGTATCCAAGTTTCAGGAACGACTTCCAACATTTAAGGTATGTGTAAGCTTGTATTGCAGTTGTTCAGAATCAAAGAGATTACCTGAAATACGCAGATTATATTTGTCAGTTAGATTTACGGGTCCGAGTGTTCTGTGAAATGATAGTAAATTAGGGTCAAGCTTGAGTGTACAATCGCTCTTGGGAAACAACGGCAAACTGTCTAATAGTTTTGGCTTAAAGTTTTGGCTTAAAGTTGGTTTATTCGTTATAAAACGTTACGGTCTTCAGTTTTGTGCCCGCGCCAGCGCCCAAGCCCAGAGCAATACCGAACTGAATAACTGTAATATAGTTCAAAGGTTGATAACTGCTGTGACTGATCGCAAAGAATTCCAGCGTTTCGAACAAAGGCCCTTCGAGTTTC
This sequence comes from Heliopora coerulea, assembly GCA_030142905.1. NCBI lineage: Eukaryota > Metazoa > Cnidaria > Anthozoa > Scleralcyonacea > Helioporidae > Heliopora > Heliopora coerulea. Next base: position 335,680 of record JASJOG010000202.1, read on the forward strand.
AGGACTCATTTCACTCTCTGACAAAGGGCCTTTGCTCGAAACATTAGAATTCTTTTTGATCAGTTGCGGCAGTTAGCCACCATTGGACTTTTTACATTATTTAACATTATCTGCACAGTATCCTATTTTTATGTCATTAACTGTAATACATAGTTATGTAGTTCTGTATTGCAGGGTTAGATTTTAACACTAAATGACTACTAGAAACCTAAAAATGCTGTGGTGGTGAATGACTGATGAATATCCAGCATTTGCGTCCCAACGCCGCCCTCTTCTCTCTCAGTTGCCTTCCTTTCATCGCCCCCCGGCGTTCTCTGGACGCGTACTGGGAGACGGTACCGCCCTTGTTGATAAACACTGATCTAAATCTTAGTTGTTCCTGTTCTCTTATTCTAATGTTGGATACGAGTTTCAGAATTTCGGTTTTGAGGAAGATTGAAGGATAGACTGATCGAGAAACTGTAGACTGAGGCGAATCGCAGTGAGAGGGTTTCAGGAAAAGTATCGAAAGAGAATAATTTTTTATTTTCTTTAGTTACTGCTCCTGAAACCATGGTGAATGTTATGAAATGTAAGGGCTTATTGTTGTGCTACAACAATTGTAACAACAGTCGCTACGACAACGCCGACAACTACGACATGAGCAATAACAGCAACAACAATGGCAAAGCCAAAGGAAAGGTGCAGCTTAGGTACAACAAAAAGAACAACTTAGAAATGGATTAAAGGAGGGGAAAGACTTCAATTAGAAATACAGAACAGAAAGGATGGAAAGTGATGACAGGTCAACGTTAGTGGGTTAGGGTTAGGTTAAAGGAAATATTAGAGATTAGAAAGAACTAAAGTGTGTATGTGAAAAAGGAGTTGTCTATGAAAATTTAATGAAGTCGAAGATAAGTAATTAGTGTACGTATGATAAAATCAAAGTCAGGATAGAATATAAAGAGAATTAAAAAATGTCTTTGGTTGTGTAAATAGTTTTGATTCTGTGCTAAATTGTCTGTGGTATTTAGAGGGATGACAAGCGCCAAATATGGAAAATATGACCAAGGATTGAGCTCTCAGGTAGGAAGTTATTGCACTTCATATTATTTGAATAATATGAAGACGACATTAGCTTGCTAAGCATTTGCTTTTACTCCACAACATACAACTTGGTTAGCAAGAACTCATAGTTTGAAATTTAATAGGACTTTGTTCTTCACTATTAACAACTCTTTTGATTTTACTGCAACATGAGATGGCAGAAGTAGGAGGTGATGAACAAGAACTTGCAGGTGCTTTAGAGAGACCTAGAAAATGCTGATGTTTGTAGTAGTTGCCAGGTGTAATATCAAACGTAACTAACTCTATTATAGTTTTGGAAGTGCTAAACTGATGTTCCGATAGTCCAGTCTAGCGTTTTCATGAAGTTACCATACTGGTCTATTTAACAGATAGAACAGAAATTTAAATTTTAAGTGAAGTCCACAAATGTTGACATGGAGTATCCTAAATTTTTAACGAAGAAGGTCAGGAGTTAAAGACACCTCGGAACAAACTTTGTTATCCGCAGTAAGCTTATGAGAATAACCTATATGGCTCTGGTACCAACACTAGGTAAGAGAAATGGCCACTTCATAATACTATTGTCTCCATCTCCAGATTATCAAGGAAGCATTGGATCTTCGGAAGAGAAATAGTCAAAGGAACTTGGAAGTGGAGCCTCCTCCGATTGTACCAGCAAAACATTTGGCAATTTATACGTAAGAATAATCAGTAGCTCAACGGTTAGAGCACATCTCTGCCCGAAACATTTTTCTGAGGTTGTAGGCTTGATGAGCTTGCGCGTATCGTCTGTGAAAACTTTAACTTGGCACATTCATAAGAATAAAGTTTGTTATTATATGACTGGGCTTTTTATGCGGTCGATACGCAAAATGACGCGTGCTGGTTGGCTGCCTTCGTACAGACCAGCAAGTTTTGGCGGGAAAATTTCCGAGTTCGTTTGAGGACAAGCAAACCAGATTAATTTCTGGTACGTTTTGCGAAAGATGAACCCTAAAAAACTGCTAAAGACGTAGCTAAATCTTCTCAGCAATGATTTTAAGCAGTAAACTAAATGAATAGATACAAAAAACGTAAAGTAAAAGGTAAAAACAAGCAAGTAAACCTTGGCCGCTATTTTGCAAAACAAAAACGTTTGTTAGATACGATGAATGGAGAAAGCAAAAGCCATGTAATAAATTTCTTATTGATCTCGTTTGTTTGGTCCGTACTGGAAAGTATATTAGCACTCGGTTTCTCCCGCACAGACCTCAGTCCTTTGTCACTTGGCCTGTACGAAAACCTCTGGCAAATTTTTGGTACGGGAGAACAGTTACAGTAATCAGGGTTGAAGTTAGGGTTAACACTAGGTGAGTTGAGTCGAGACCAAGCGTGGGGTCTGGTTTTGTCAAGGCCAACCGACGAATTTGCGCCAGACTGATCTCATTTGGGGTAAAATTAAGGCTGTGCACCTACAGTGAGTCAAAAGCGCATTTTGTTCCTTGGATTCTCAAGTAAATTTCTATTAAGCCTGTTTTCCTCACTGTACTCCCGGAAGGTCAGGCTTAATGTTCATTGTTCGTCCAAAATCTAAACTTTGAGGGCTGATGCATACTTTGATTACCGAACAGGAACGATAAAACTTAATTGACGGTCAAACTGTTGTTTGAAACTTTGCATGGAGTAATAGATTTATTTTTAAAGTAATTTGTATTTACTTCCATGTATTTTTATCTTTATAATCTTCTTCAGTTATGCTCTGAAAACGTCTCGTGAAAACTATAAAATTTAAAAGCGTTTTAAATATTTGTTTCTTTATCGTCTTCTTCTTAGATGGAGTTCTTTAGGACACTGTCTTGTTGCTTTATACGATCAAGTAGCTTCAGACGAAAACTCCTTGGTAATTATACGCCCTTTCTACTCTGTTGTGGCTGACGTACGTGTATACCAATGATCTCATAACGTTTTCAATTTTCCGTGAACTTTGTTTCTATTTGCTGTAGTCCTTGTGTCAGAAAGTTAACTTGGATAACTACTGCAGGATCATCATAACTCCTGGTACGGATACCCAGTTCTATAACCTTTTATTCTGGACCTGGTTGTTCAAAAGGCGATAAGCTTAATCCTAGATTAGCAAAAATTTTATGGACAAATCCTGATCACGCCACTGAGTAAATTTGGAATTTTATTGAACAGAATTTAAGTGAATACAGAACAATTTCATGCTGCGAAATTACAACTAGGATGTTAAAAAAAAAGTAACTAAACTAAAACAATAGATTAACTTGTAATACTGGATTAGCGTTAATCGTCCTATGAACAACTGGTCCTTGGTGTATTTATTTATCACTGGAGCATGATTTGAAGTGACGTTTGGTAGAAAAACGTAGTAGTTATTTTTCGAAGACTACCAAAACAGCTAAAGTTTGAGGTACCTGAGAGCTGTGAAAAAACTAACGAGATTTTATTGTCAGAAAATGAGCAAGAAACATTCTGTTCCTTCCTACCAACAAACAGGAAATGTTCAATACGAGCTAGTAAACCCTTCAGGGTGGGGTTTGACAAATATTTACTCGAACGTTCATCTATCATCCAATGACTTTGACATGTAGTCATGAGAGAACAAACGTAAACACTTATGTATATACTTGACTGAAAAATAAGTAATGTGGAGAATGAAAACGTTTGGCAAACCACTCGGAGGAATGAATTAATTGCCTGGCAACAGTCGCGAACCTGCCCCGGCCTTCCAGGCCAGCAATTAGGCAAACCCTGCCTTCGTCCACTTCCGACTTCTTTGGCGATTTAAAAGGATGTAGCGATTTCACCATTTCCGTAAGAATTATTATTCAAATCCCGTCTGATTATTTCACAAAATTGACGTAAATGTAAGTCGAATAAGTAAGGTCGCTATATCTGTCAGTTGTTGCCAACGCTGTAATCGTCTATATATAGTTTTCTTCATTTCTATTCGGAAACTTTTTTGCTTTTTTAGAATTACTGCGCAACAGTGTGTCCCAAAAATTGTTCATGAAAGGTAATAACAAGAGCAACGACAACGCCGATAATACAGACAACAATAATAGTGATAGTAATACCCATACTAACAATAATAATAATAACAATAATAATAATAGTAATAGTGGTTATTGTGATAAAAGTAGCAGTAACGGTCAAAGTAATTAGGATAGGAATAAGGATAACAATAATAGTTTAGAGATAGGAATAGATTTAGGATAGAGATAGATAGAGTGGTATAGTGATAACGTGATATTGATAGTGATAATGACGATAATAGTGATTATGATAGTAGTAATAATATTAATGCTGATTAAAATGGTAATGATCGTGATGATAAAAATGATAATTATAAATTATGGAAATAATGATGATGACAATGATAATGGTAATAACAATAATTATAATAACAATAATAAAATATTAATCATAATGATAATGGTAATGATGATAATAACGATAATGATGACGATAATTTTGACAATAAAGCATTATTTCCACTTAAAAACTCAATACTAATTCATAAGGAAAATACAAAGGAAAATCACAACCTTGTCGTGTCTTTAAATGTGATAAAAACACTCTTAACTTTCTCTTCAAATTTTTGCGGCTTAGAAAACATCAATTTTCGAACCTTCTTCGCGAATCAGCCGGTTAAGGAGTAAGTTTTTTAAGCCAATTAAAAAATTCGCAATTCGTGCTTTATCGGATCTAAAATGCTCGGCTGTCGCCTTGTGTTATAAATCCGATAAAACACTCCAGCTCGTGACTTAAATATTACTTAAAATTACATATTATATAAGATGCAGAACGTCTTGGCCTGCTCTTAACTACCGATTATTTTTAATAAACTTACACATGGTCGCGCACGGTTTTGCATGTTAGCATCGATAATTTACCCTGTTTACGATCTTTTTAAATGTAACCACTAGGAAAAATACGTTTTAACAAACAGTCTGTAAACTGTTTTTTTGTGAACTCCCAAATTGATTTACCTATGTCAAGGTAAATTCATCTAAATTTGAAGTGGCTTGATCCATCTTAAGGAACAATTTTCATTCTGTCTCCTCAGACAACGACGACAAAAGATCTTCAAACAGCCTTAAGAGAAAGAAACCAGTAACTATGGAAAATGATCAATTTAGTGCTCCAAAGAGACGATCTGCAAGGGTAGGTCTGATATTTCTTACCATTTCAAATTTTATTCTAATAATATACATTTTTGATATATATTTGATATATTTTTGATATATATATATATGTGTGTGTGTGTGTGTGTGTGTGTGTATTAATATATATATCATATATTATATCTTCACTGTTCTACATATCCTGAGTGCATCTATCACATATCTCTGAATTCTTTATTCTCGAATTTTGTTCCATTTTTAGAAATGTCTGGCACGGCGGCTTTGTTTATTCAAAACAATTTTCTTCTGTAAATAAACGGGAAGCCATCTTGTTTTGCTCGGAGGTGAATAATGAAGGATCTTCCGAGATAGAGGAACCAATCAGATTGCGCAAAAAACACTAGCGATGTATATGCTAAATATATATAATTCGGAATATCCTCACCCAAGATGATTTCCGACTGTACACCCTACAGGCTGCTCTGTCGCACAATCGTGTTAACTGTTGTCGCTGCTGTTGTTGTAGATAGGTCTCTTTATTGGTGGTAAATTGACCCCGATGGAAATCCTGGCTTCGCATCTTCTGCTTTGCTCTATTGGACAATCTTTTAAAAAGTACCACCTAAGAGATTGTCGGAAATCCTATCTTCCAACACATGTAGGTCTCTATCGTTAGACCAACTCTAGAGTATGCTTCTCCGGTGTGGGGTGGTATACCTAAATACCTTCAAGATAAAGTTGAGTTTGTACACACTAGATGCCTGAAAATCATTGGTCTGGAAAATAATTATTTACCATCAGTAAAAGATAGGGGAGAAACCGGCACCAGGAGAGAAGCGATTAGAATTCAAGCATGACCTAGCCATCCTTGCCATAGCTTATTGGCAGCTCTGGTTGACCACAATATAACTTGAGGATAAACAATAAAAGCAGTGGATATAAATTCTGGAGAACGGAGAGACATAAACAATCCTTTATTGCTCGTGCTCGTAAATATCTCTTATCCGACTGAAACTTATTTACGTGACATTGCGATGTCTTTATGTAATTAGGTAGCTATACTCTTAAGGCTTTTTAATTTTCTCTACATTATTGTAATCATTGTATAATACTTTTTACCTTGCAATTGATTGTAAATCGATTGTATTTTTATAACTTAAGATGGATCCGATTAAAATTATTATTATGTATTATTATTATCCTGCACTTCTAACCTCCTAGCAATTAACAAGATGGCTTCCCACCGTTAGATCTGATGATGACTTTGAAATATAGAGCCGAAATACAACCTGAATCATTTTCTCGTTTTGTTTATTAGCTCATGTCCTAAGTTTGCAGGATGTTACTTTTCGGAATTGTTTTCTCCTACTAAAAGTATGTTTACTGTCTGCAAGGACTCATAATAACTGTTTGAAAAATTTCAATTATGTGAGGATGATTTCCCATTTGGGAACCAAAATGGGGAAAAACAGGATACAATAAACTCACTTCTGCCGACGGCATAACTTCGGTTCTCCTGACTGACTTAATAGGTGAGCAAAAGCAAAAAGAAACAGGAAGAAATTAATTACCAGGAAATCTTACAAGAGTTCCTTCCAAAATCGTTGAGGTAAGTTCTATTGCCATAAACCTGAACAATGTGACTCCGAGAATTCCATTCTTTTTGACCTTTACAATAACGATAAAGACTTTCAGTCTGTTTTAAGTACAACTTTGCAAAATGCGTAGTCGTTCTGTATCGGGATATAAATGTACGGCCATAAATTGTGTAAAGTGCTTTCTAAAACTGACGTAACTTTTCTGAGAAACTATAGGAAGACAGGGTTGGTAAACCAACTCACTTCTACAGTCAAAAGATCGCTGCAAATGCTGCCATCAGTGCGCCTAAATGTGGTGCAGAACTAATTAATAAAACATTAGAAAAGGAAAATATAGAAAAATAAACAGAAAGAAAAAGGAATAGACAGGAACGAGACGAGAAGGAACGGAAAGGGAAGGAATGGATAGAGGGGAAAAGAAAGGAAGGAGAGAAGACCATTCTTTGATTTTACAATGGTGAGAGCTGGGACGCAAACCTGTTGCATTGTTCCAAGGATGTCGCTAAAAGTCAAGCTGAATGGAAGAGATACCAATATTTTACACCTTACGGGAAACTTTGCTTTTAATTTTTTTTCCTTTTCTTGATTACTTTGTAAATTTTAGAGGTGGCTGTTTCAGCGACGCAAATGAAGAATCAGAGAGTACGAAAGCGGAGTCACAAGAAGACAGGTGAAGTACAAGACATTATTATATGACCGAGTTCATTTGTCGGTCCGAGAGCAAAATTACCCGTGCTGATTGGTTACTGAACGATCCGATATTTTACGATATTGGACCGCTCCAATATTCTTCTTATTCCGACCGATGGGGTAAGTTTTGGCGGGAAAATCCTCGCGCTGATTTTAATGAGATTTAAGGTCCACATAAACCCTCTGCATTTTTTTTTTTGGGTTGAGGAACCAAAAAGAGCTGATAAGTTCTTCCACAATTCTTGATTTGGCACATTTGTTTTGGAGCTATATCACTTTAAGTACGCCTATTTGCATGAAAAAGTCGCGCATTAACGGGGTCTGGGACTTAGAAACGTATAGATTTCACAGAAAGAAAGGAACTGCATTTTGATCACAAAGTTATCAAAATGCTTATATTTCGTATAAGTCTGGCCATGTACCGTTACCAGGCATTTTGCTAAATCATCCACTACACCATTAGTCCTCAGTAACTATGAGACGCAAAAACTGATGGTAATTTTGAGTATTCTCAGAAACTGTAACCAGTCAATTTGTTTCTGTCTAGGTACGAGAAAGCTGGAGTAATTTCCATTCAAGGAATGAGCTCTGAATTAGGTTAGTGAACACAGTGGAGTAGAAAATAAAGAAAAAGAAACTAGAAAAATATAACTTGTTGAGAAATGAAAAAAACGGCGGAAAATAAAGACATACAATTTGCTTTTGAAGGCTTAAAATGTGTTTATAAATTAATGATAATGATGGCAAGGAGGGAAGAGTGAAAGAAGAAAAAATAACAGAGAGAAAGAAAGAAAGAATAAAAAAGAAACTGTGGAAGATTGAAGGTGTGAAAGGGGGGCTAGGGAAAGAGAGAGAGAAAGGAAGGAAGGAAGAAAGAAAGATAAAAGAAAGAAAGAAATGAAAAGAGGAAGAATGAAGGTGAGAATGAGGGAAAGAGGGAAACTGTGAAAGACAGAAAGAAAGGAAGAAAGAAACGAAGAAAGAAAGGAAAGAAAGGAAGGAAAGAAAGAAAGGAAGAAAGAAGGAAAGGAAGAAAGAAAGGAAGAAAGAAGGAAAGGAAGGAAGAAAGAAAGAAAGAAAGGAAGGAAGGAAGAAAGAAAGAAAGGAAGGAAAAAAGAAAGAGAAAAAGTGAGAAAGAAAGAAAGAAAGAAACATAGAAAGAAAGAAACAAAGAAAGAAACAAAGAAACAAAGAAACAAAGAAAGGAATAAAGAAAAAGTATGACTTGTAACTTGCTCGTGTAAGTCTTGAGTGAGAGGAAAGAAAGGAAGGATAGAAAGAAAGGAAGAAAGAAGGAAAGGAAGAAAGAAAGAAAGAAGAAAAGGAAGGAAGGAGGAAAGGAAGGAAGAAAGAAAGAAAGGAAGGAAGGAAGGAAGGAAGGAAAAAAGAAAGAGAAAAAGTGAGAAAGAAAGAAACATAGAAAGAAAGAAAGAAAGAAAGGAATAAAGAAAAAACAGACGAAAAAGTATGACTTGTAACTTGCTCGTGTAAGTCTTGAGTGACATGCTGCTTTTAGTCTTTATCTGTGTTTTCATGGTTAGTTTGCTAGTACGTGAAACAAAAAGAAGAGTGTTTGATTTGATATAAAACACCGAGAAGGGCGTTCGAAAAAAAAAAACATAGCCGAACTTGCTCCACGCCCTGAGAGATGATTGATACAAGGTCAAAAATTCCAACGAGCATCTGATGTATCTTTTCAAACGAACTTTTGTTTCTAAACAACGTAGAAGTAAAAGTTGCCTAAACTTACGCACGTTTTCGATCTTTTGTCAAAACACGTGTCGGTTCTTTGTGATTTTCACATGAATTATAAATGATTGGAGAAATATATATCTTACTGCAAGGGATCATGAGATCATAAGGGCCGGCGTTCTGAGATGTTTGAAACGCGATTTCAAGCTATCTTGAGCAGATTACCATTAAAGAATTAGTGTGTAGTTATAACATGTTCTAGAATTGCCTTTTATTACCTGTTAGATGCAAGTAATGTGCCAGACATTTCTAGCGAAAATGAACCATTAGATGTGCAAACATTTGTCAAAAAACACTTGGATAATAGGTAAGAACTGATGACAAATTTTTGTCAACCACATTCTAATAGATAAGGTTACTTTATTTCGTGCTTACATATTGCAATAACATGGATAAAGACGTACAGTATTGCGGACTAATCGATATAACCGTACGGGCTAACAAAAACAGACAGCCACTCCAAATCACTACACCGTATAACCCTGTGTCGTAACGCAATGCAATACAGCAAAGTGACAGTTGCTAAGCCACTATTCTTAGAGACGCAAACAAGTCCCACTGGGCAACGTTGTCAGTCGCTGGGTTGGTCGATCGTTGATTGATTGATTGATTGGCGATTAAGTCGTTAAAATATTGCTTGTGTATTCTTTCATGTAGTGGAACTATCAATCTTCTGTGTGCATATGCTCTTCATCTGTCTAATAATTGCCAATTTAAATGGTAAGTACATTTTGTATAGAGTGTAATGTATAAGGCCCATGTACACACATAAGTTGCAGGTTGTTAATCCCTTCCCTTTTTCCTTTCCATACCTTTCCTTTCCTTACCCAACGTTTCCTTTCGTTTCTTCCCTTCCCTTCCCTTTCCTTTCCTTCCTTCCCCTTTCTTTCTCTCCCCTTTCCTACCATTCCCTTTCTTTTGTTTCTTTTTCTTTCCTTTCTTTTCCTTTGGTTTCTTTACCATTCCTTTCGCTTCTTTTCCCTCCCCCTTTTCTTCCCCATCCTTTTTCTACCATACAGCTAACCTAAGTGTAACTGTAAGATCAAGGAACAAAATCTTTGCTTTACAAGGTCCACATCGCTGATTGATGCCTTTTTGAAAATATACTCCAGACTGCGACCACATTTATCCCTACCATCATTATTTGGGTGAGAAGACAACTTTAATATGCCAATTCAATTAACTATTTCTTTGTCGTTTTGTCATCGGTTTTCTGCGACTGACTATGAAGCTTTTTTTCCTTATTTAGTCAAGATAGCAGCAGGACAGAAATTATGTCAAATGCTCAGGTTACTTATAATGTTTCACTCTTCTAAACCAGTGTTTTTGCTTGATTGCAAATTGGTGATGGTGTATGTTGCGTAAGGAGCGGTAGTTCTTTTGGGGACTTCAGTACCTATTATTGTCACAGTGGTCTGAAATACCGAATTTTGATTGTTGTTATTCCAAACTTATAACAGTATCGCATTGATTCCAGTTGGTTTAGTGGCAGGAGTATGATTATTTTCATATTCCCATTTTTGTTATTATTCTAGCTTGTTCTAGTTGCGATTGAATTAACGTTGGATAAATGGTGCAATGAAAGGTCCAAGTCCTCTTCTAGTTTGTCTCCTGCTGGATCACCAAGAGGGTATGAGAAGGACTCTATGTGAAACTGCTTAATATATATTTGCTTTTTTATTTATGTGCTTTTATTTTCCTAGTTTTTATTGAGGTGCGTTGTTGTTATTTTAAAAAAAAATTAAAGTTTTCTGTTCACAACGATTTGACAGAATAAGATTTCCGGTTGCCAATATGCTGTCTTCGATAGGCTATTTTTATCTTTATTATTACTATCTTCAAAGTATTTGTGAAGTCAAGAAATAAACCCGGAAAAACACCTTTAGTTGAAGAATTTTCTGAATTATACTAATTGGCCTTTACAGCCCTCCCATAGTTGGCTATGATTTTGTGATGTTCAGATTTTTTTGATATGCAAATAGCACCCTGTATAAGTCACTGAATACTATATTGTCACTTTCTTTGACAATTTACATGTTGTTGTTGTCGTTGTCGTTGCCGTTGTTGTTGCCGTTGTTGTTGTTGTCGTTGTCGTTGTTGTTGTTGTTGTTGTTGTTGTTGTCGTTGTTGTTGTCGTTGTTGTTGTCGTTGTTGTTGTCGTTGTTGTTGATGTTGTTGTTGTCGTTGTTGCTACTGTTGTTGTTGTTATTGTGGGGGTGGTGGTTGCTTATTTGTCTCCATATTGTTTTATTGGCTTCTATTGTTTTATTGGCTTCCATTGTTTTATTGGCTTCCATTGTTTTATTGGCTTCTATCGTTTTATTGGTTTCGATCGTTTTATTGGCTTCTATTGTTTTATTAACACTTCAGGAACAGCCAGTCAGCAACAATATCTCCTCTCAAACAAGATCCAAAGTTCCATGGAAAATACTTTTTAAACGACCTAGAGTTCATCGCGCAAGCTTCAGGAGCTGCGAGCAGTCTGTTGGAAAGAGATGGAATAGAATTTACTTTACGAGGTACCAATTTATGTGAACGTCTTTCCGTAATTCTACATTAGGTAAGAAATGGCTTTGTTATGATCATTTTGTTATGGGACTTTGTTTGTCTTCCCTTTTCAGTGAACTGGGCTAAAGTTCGTTTTATGATGTTCCAAGGACAGATGGATCTTGCCGCCATATACTTAGACCGAGTAGGTTTTTTCGCCTTGCAATTTCAATTTGTAGAAATTCTGGGATGTTAGGTCTGGTACGTAAGCCACGAGTAATGAACTTGAATTTTAAAGTTATGTTAGTAGTGAAAGTTGGATGTCGCACGGTGCAATCCATGTCAGAAACACATTCGAATAACAGCTATGCCCAGAAGCCTCTGAAACGTTATTTTTACTACATCGACCTTTCATGAAAAGAACTTTCAAGTATCTTTTTAAAAAAGTAAGATAAGACCGTGGCTTTTTAATTTTAACTTGAACTTTGGAAGGTTAAATTCTTTTGCTTTTCTGTATATAGTGAGTTTTTGTGGTGTAATAACTTCTATCTTAGAGCAATGTTTTTAGAATTGATATGTATTTTGAGGGCCACGCGTTTATCATTTTAATTAATGTCAAGTGGTACCCTGTGTAATCGTCGAATAAAAATCAAAGCCCAGTAAAAAATGCGGAACATAGGCATCGTAATATAAAATTTAATACAACTCTACGTTTCGTTGCTTCTCGCAACATCGTCATAGAATGCATGTGCTATACAAAGGTGAATTAAGATTATATTGCAGCGATATAAGAATAAAATACTACGTAGACAGTGATAAATAAGGTAAAAAACATAAGTCATATTACAGACGATTCAAATATCAGGCGTCTATGTAGTTACCCTGTTAGAGTAAAGTAGTTTGTTTTTTATCATTTCTTAGTGTAAAACGTTGATCGAGCTCAGTGAGACGCCCATAACGGTCCATCTTGTAAACTGTACGGCGGACAACGTTATCACCATTGGTAAGTGTTTTTCTTCTACGTTGAATAAAATCTCAATTATTTTGTAACTGGAGTACAATGGCGGATCTAGGAAATGTAACGCTATAGCGGCCACCCTGCCATGTATAATATTTGATTTCATCACAAGGCTCGAACTTAACTTTTCTCGCCATTAGGTTTATGGCTAGTAAAATGGTGATTTTCACTAGCCAAACAAGTATTATTTTACTGTGTTTGTTTTATTACCGTAAGTATTTACATTTCAAGTACTTATTTGAGTAAAAACGCCAAAATCAGAAAACGATCATATGTTCAGAAACGTGTGTGTGTAAACGTCGAATAGCTTCTTTGAACTACAAAGCTGCGCAGCTTTGGCATTTAACTGTGTGGACTACATACGATCTTAACGGAGGGGGAATCTTATCTTTAAATGGAAAAAAGGTGAAAAAGACGAAGCAAAGGACGAGCCACGGTGCGGAATTGAGCAGTTTCTTGATTTGGGTTTGAATTTCAAGAAAATGTTGACCAGTAAAAGGCAAAGGAATAGAGAATAATACCTGGGCGTTTGGAGATATGAAATTTATCTTTCAATGGTCAATTTGAACGTGAGAGAATAAGTCCATACCTGAAAGTGCCCATGTATTGTTTTGTATATTTCATAAACGTTAACGTACAGTCTAAAATGAGGATTAGCCATTTGGTAAGATTTTGTCTGGCTTTGCTCTCAGAAAAGCTCGTTTTGTTTGCAAAAAATGAACGTCCGGAAAACTAACTGAAATCAACATACCGCCGTCGAGATACGTATTATAAAACATTGGGTTTTATAGATCAAATGAAATATACTACACGGCTTTTCATTTGTGCTGTCACGGTTAAACGGTTAAACGTTTAAACGTTTCACAATATCAATATCCGTTCAGTAAATGACTATGCGTTTAACCGTTTACCGTTAATCATGTCCGCTCAACTGACTTCGAAGTTTGCAAAATGATCGGTCATAGTTTTTGTGATTTGAAAAGCTATCGGTCATAGAGTGCTTTCGACGGCAGGCAATATTGTAAATATTAAGAGAAGTTGTCTGCTTCCAGACAACGTCAACATGTTGATTTTTTTGAGTAAAAATATCAAATTCTGAAGCTATATAATTTGGAATTTTGGAGCTTTATTTTCCAACGTTTAAACGTTTAAATGTTTATGAAATGTCCGTTTAAACGTTTAAATGTTTATGAAATGTCCGTTTAAATGTTTGTGAAATGTCCGTTTAAATGTTTGTGAAACGTCCGTTTAAATGTTTGTGAAACGTCCGTTTAAATGTTTGTGAAATGTCCGCTTAAATGTTTGTGAAACGTCCGTTTAAATGTTTGTGAAATGTCCGCTTAAATGTTTGTGAAATGTCCGCTTAAATGTTTGTGAAACGTCCGTTTAAATGTTTGTGAAACGTCCGTTTAAATGTTTGTGAAACGTCCGTTTAAATGTTTGTGAAACGTCCGTTTAAATGTTTGTGAAACGTCCGTTTAAATGTTTGTGAAACGTCCGTTTAAATGTTTGTGAAACGTCCGTTTAAATGTTTGTGAAATGTCCGTTTAAACGTATACCAAATTAAACGTAAACTGACAGCCTTACTTTTCATTGGATCGTTGAAACGATATCTTCAAAAGCAAAACATTTTTTTTTTCTGTTCATTAAAGCATAATTCGGCGTATAAAATATTGTAAGTTGAGCAAATGTTTAAACATTGATTAAGAAGCAAATAGATCAGCCAAGCCTCGTTAGCGCAGTAGGCAGCGCGTCAGTCTCATAATCGTTGCTAAGAGCAATCTGAAGGTCGTGAGTTCGATCCTCACACGGGGCAGTGGTAAACTGTTTTCTACGCTGAAGGACCGTTCTAGCACAAAATTACACCGAGTTGATGTTTATTACAAGATTACGTTTTCCAGCGAGGGAATCTCTTGCGAATGTTCTTAAAAAATAAAATTAAGAAATCTCATCCTCTATTGTTGGCTATTTTAATTGCTGCAACATTGCGACCAATTCTTCGGAAATTTCTAGAGTTCAAGTTCAAATTAAAACTTGACAAATTTAAAATCTTTAACTTTTTGTAGACAATACTACAATTGGAAGCTTTATTTCTTTATGCATTTCGTCCTCTCACAAACGGCGTGGACACATAAACGCAGTTTCGGCCACCAAAATGGTCAAGAGCCTAAAATTTTGAAAACATTTCTGCGGAGACGTAGTAGACATCGACCTGATTTTGTCAGACAAGAAACGAAATGCGTTTTAGAAGCAAACTTATAGGAAAATTATTTCTTAAATTTGTCAGATATATTATTTTGCTCACTTGTAAAATCGATATACTTCTCTGCCCCACGTTTTGCTACTCGCATGATTTTAAAACACTGTCCAAACGAGATTTTCTCGACATTGTTTTACAAGCATGTGGCCCGGTCCAAACGTTGTGACCCGTGTGACCAGTCTGTGTTGTTTTTTAACGTATTTTATCGGTCAGAGTATATTTATACACCCAGGCCTGTGGCTCAAAGAGCGAGTACATTTAATCCAGGGTTACCTGTTGGTTTCTTCTATAGTTCCGTATATTTTAGTTGATCAGTCGAGTTCACATTTCGGAAGAATAAAAACCTTTGTGAATCGACTCAAATCAGGTAAAGAAAAGATTGCCTTTTCAATCCAGTGGTTGGGTTAAACTTTTTCATGTCATTCCCTCCTTCATACAATCTCAGACACGTCATTCCTCCCGAATTCGAGCGTGCGCTCTCGAGCAAAGTGGTTGAATTACGATGACCTACGTACCAGACAAATCAACGTACTTTGCGTCGCACATTTAGCATGTTTGACAATCAGATTTATTATTATACCTCGTAATTATATCTCGTCAAGATATACAGATTGATAAGATGTTTTTGATGCCTTCTTCCGAACCGAAAGTCTACCGTACATCGAGGCCAACTTATTGCAATATTGGATTAGGGACCTTAAGATCTACGACGTCAACTTCAACGACGCATTCTTCAAAACGAGGAATTCTTCATGCAATACAAAGAGAATGAATAATTTTTGTTCTCCAGTGCATTCTCAACACCGTCATCGTTCTGCATACAACATAGACCTTAAGATCTACGTCGTCAACTTGAACTACGACATCCTTTAAAATTTCGGCATATAAAGAAACCACGGTTTATTGACCACCGTGCTTGATACTTGTGGTTTGTTTTATGACTCCTACAACCCTCCAGTTCTCCTAAAACGACTGTTGTCTCGGGTTTAATTCAATCTTGAGTAACAGCTTATTTCACACCGCGAGCTGATGTTTTCCTTGAGACGTGTAAATGGTTTGGGTGACGTTAATATACGAAAGAGCACGTGAAAACTTTGCATATGTGAAACTGAAACATTCAAACTTAGAGGCAAAATGAAGATGAGAACCCAGATCCAAATTCGTTGATGTATAGCCATCACATTCACGAAAAACAGTCGAGAGACAGAAAGAGAACAGACAAAGTATAATAAAAGTTCACTGACGTTTCGTTGCCGACGCTTAACGATTTCAAACTGAATAATAAATTCAATTATTATGCTAAGTAATATACATAAGAAGTAGTGTTTCATCAGATATCCAAACACCGTGAAGTGAGTTGTAAAACAAGGCGATAGCCGAGATTTTTTAACCAACTTCGAGGAGTTTGGATATCTTATGAAACAAGACTTTCGAGTGTATGATATTATATCTCAAGCGAATCCTTATTTGAAGAGAAAATTGCGTTTAACCCTTTCATGCACACCGTTGTCGTGCAACAACAAATTACAACAATAGAACTAATGAAAGAACAAAGCGAAAAACAAAAGAAAACAAAGAACAAAAGAATAAAAATATCATGTATGAAAGGGTTAAGTTGTCGAAATTTTATGCTAATTAAGATAAGATAACCAAATTACGTCTTGGTACTGATTTCCTTTGTGTTTTGCTCCTGAATTGTTGTTGAGTTGAGGTATATGTTTACAAAAGTTATCAGATTATGAGTCAAGCTAACAACGCAACTCATCGGCAACGAAACGCGAGTAAACTTTTAACAAACTTTATCCGTTTGCTTTCAGTCTCTCGATTATTAATTCGTGAATGTGGTGGCTATAAGTCTTCGAACTTTGAGCTTAGCTTTCATCTTCATTTTTGCGTCTCAGATTTCCGCCTGGTAAAACCTTTGTGAAAATATTCAAACTTTTCACTTGTGATGAGATGAAAGCACAAGTGTGAAGTTATGTGGAATTTTTGTAAGGGGAGAGTTGTGAGTGATCCAATCAAAGTTCGCGGATTAACGTTTATTTGTTGTTTGATTTTTTATGCAAATTCTTTCTGAAACAATTCACGCCCAGAAACCACTTCATCGGAATTTAGCTTCAAAATTTTTACTAATCCATGATTAAGCTCATCGACGTTTGAACAAGCGGACCCCAAGAGACTTTCTTATGTACTTTTAGACGTAAACTTAACCTCCATGTCCTTGTTTAATTGTCATACATCTGATGCTCAGCTTCTTTTCCTGAACTTGTAGGTCAGGTTAGGAAGAAACTGGAGTCTTTACAACGATGTCAGTCCTTGGAAGAGGTAAGGAAAGATGATACCCTGAGTTTAGTATGTCTAGTTTCTGACTAAAATCCTTCGTGTTTCATAATCGTCTTCAGGGTAACATGAGCAGAATACTTCTTGAATTAACCGACACTGCTAAAGTGAACTAGAAAAGTTGACTAGAGCGGGATTCGGACTCGCATCTTCGGGTTACCCGACCGCTGTTTCGTGCTAGTTGCTGTATTTCAGAGTTTGTTCCGAGCCAAAATTACGTGCTACGGTTAGAACTGAATTTTCCTTGCTAAAAACTTAGTAGTTTTTAATTCACTCTAAAAATGTCAACTTACCAAGTACGTGTGGGCTAAGAGTGCAAAGCATTCTTTAAGAGCACTTTAGGGTAATCAGTTCTGATATGAGAGGGAGGCTTACTTTTCAGGCCGAGAGTTCTAAAAACTAAGCTCAGCCTTTCAAAACTGATGTACTTGGGATAAAAATTAAAATGAGATCGTAAGCTTTTTCTGAGTTGATTTTCCTATGGATATTTTGCTTTTCTTATTCTAAAAAAGGTAAATGGGTGGATTGATGAAAACATTCTATAAAACTTATTTCCAACATTTAAGTTAGCCGTCTGCGAATTGGTACATGAAGTAACTTTTCGAGGCACTGGTAATATTTAGTCACTAGAATGAGTGCAGAACATACATGAATTTATACTAACTTCGTTTTTTGTGCAGGTTCATCGCTTGTACGAGTCAGGCCAATATCAAGAGGTTGTTGATGTTCTCCTAAGCTCCCTTCACCAACCCCCTCCAATTACTAAGGTAATGTATTTATGGTGCTTGCTTAGATTGAATCTAAATTTAGATTGGCATAAAAAATCGCTTCACATCAGAAGCGTGTCACCACTATTGCTTAGCGTGCCATCTTCACGGTTCACGAGTTCTTCTCTCCCTACCTAAAATTCAAAAATCCTGAGGTTGTTAATGAAGCTTTAATTCCAGCTGAACTGCTTTTCGTAATTATTGACTGTCGCGCTTGCCCAATTTTTGGCATGGTTATTGGACAGCACTGAAAAACGAAAGTTTTAAGATTTTCAGGCATGCACGATTGGGATACTTCAACGGTCAATTGTTAAATGATTCGTATTTAACTCCAGTCAAAGACACAAGTCAATAAAATGGTGGTAAGTTTATGCAAGAATGCGATTTTCAGATAAGAAACCGCTTCGTTGACAACTCTTTACGAAATCTGATACTTATGTATTTTTGATTTATAGAAATAATAACTTTGAGTATTTGTTTTGTTACTGACACAGTTTTTCATTGTTGAACTCTTCGCGCCGCATAGTAGACCACCACAGACCGCAAGTTGCACACTCCTATAGTTTAGGTGAACGGTTAATATAATAATTACCGTGTTTTCTGACATAAATACTTGTATGTTGTCAAACTTACGCAAACAGAGTTCGATTAGCCCGATAGAGCAAAACTAAATTGCACGCAAAAATGGTCGCTTTCTGTCGGGTTTGATGTAAGATCCTTTCAGAAAACTGTAGTGAACACCGGTTTGAAGGAATAGTTCTTGCTGAAATTAGCTTTACCAGCGCTGACACATACTGCCATCGTGAATGGGTTTGTTTTTGTGAACGGACCAGAGATATGCTGGGGTTTTTACTTATGTAGACGGAAGAATAATGTATAAGGAGAAAAAGAATTGAAATAGGTGGCTCAGCTTCTGAAGTCATATTTTTATGGCTACGCGAGTTGTATCGAAATCTTCCGGCTCTTTCAAACTACATTGTACGCCTAGAATAGCAAAGGATTTTTAGCCCATTTCTTTATGGAATTTCATATGGAATTTATTTCATTTCATATAGAATTTATTTCATTTCATATAGAATTTCTTCACTAATTTCATTCTACATTGTTACCTTTCCATTTCTTGTATTTCCTAATAAGTGTTCACTTTATTTATTGTCAAAAATATTAATTTTTATTCTACAGAAGCTTTTTTAAGTCTCCCCTGAGTGGTCAATGCGGGAAATATCCGACCGCTTATGAGCCAATCGAATTGCAAGATTTCCGTATTCGAGCCGCTCACTGCCACAACCATATAATAATAAGCCATAATCGTTGATTTGACCACTTTTCAAGAAAAACGTCTTGGTAAAACTTGAGCGAAAAATTAATAAAAACGAATTGTGGCAAGCTCCTACAAATGTGACCATCTTTATTGAGACTTTTTCGTAGTAGTTGATGTAGTTTGTATATTGGATATATGAGAGCTCGGAAATATCTTAAGATGATAGGTAAATGATCGTCAAGCCCTATACTCAGAAAAACGATTTATGAGCCCCAGCCTCTGGGGCTCAGAAATCGTTTTTCTGAGTATAGGGCTTGACGATCATTCACCTATCATCTTAAGTAGTCGATGTTTTGTGTATATAAGTGTTCAGTGACTCTTGTAAAATGTCGACATTATACGTGCGAATTTATTTGGTCGTATACACTGTTGCATTTGTTGACCATATGGTAGTTTCAAAATTTTAGGTTGGCAGTGGCGGTATGTCAATTCCAGAACGACCCGCTCAATTGTTACTTCTGCAAGATTCTTTGTTGAAACTGAAAGAATACAAGGTAACTATTTATTATACTATGAGCAAGTAAAAGTTGCTCGGACGATGCATGGTTTTCGTTTGAACGTAACGTATAGTCTTATTATTATATTACGTTTTATATTCATTTATTTATTTATTTAATAATAAAATAAAACGTAATATAATATTATATTACGTTTGCTTATTTTATAAAAGAAATAGAAACTGTTTTGTTGTGTTTATATAGCCTGATGCTAACACTCGAAGAAGTTGGGAGAACTCGAAAGCCGGTGTGTGTCCTCGAACTCGAACTATGCCCTGGGCGTACACAGCAGCTTTCGAGCTCTCCCAACCTTCTCCTCGTGTTTGAGTCAGGCTACATGAACACGGCAAAACAGTTTCAATTACATAAATATTGATTTAATCAGGGGTCATCTCCTGTTAAACCTTGGCTGTATTTTGCTTTTCGTAAAAATCGCCGCCCATGAAGGCTTTCATAAATTGACTTTGAGGATAGTTGATTAAGCGCTTTTACGAAATGGTATTTTAAGGATAATCAGAACTAAATTGAAAACGAATACTTGACCAACACTGTCAATTTAAAAGGAAATACTGGATTAGCGAACATATAAGTCAAGTTTTTCTGTTTCAATTAGCCCTGAATATCCATGATACGCCGTTTTCATAAATGAGGTCATTAATGCCTTTTTTTTTGCGATGTGTGCGAATAGAATTCTTACTTGAAAGAGTCAATATACATCTGTATGGCAGATGCTTCTGACTTTTCAGTGTTAGTGAGCTAATATCGAATATAAATTTGGAGCGTTACGGCGTTTGTTACCTTAAAACTCCAGAACCACAAGACTTACAGAAGATTCAATTACATATTCGAACTCACCATGACCAGATGAGTAACATTAGCTATCAGTACCTCAAAAAAGAAACCATGGTACAGAAACAATAACATTATCTACACATATCTCTGGTGCCCTGTGTACAATTATTTCTTCGTGAGGAACCATTCAATTTTCTAAAATCATGCTTGAAAGAAAAGGGAACTTCTTCATTTGTTCTCCATAATCCCGAGCGAAGCCCGGGTACCCTGGCTAGTGTCGAATATAATTAGAGACGCTGTTAAGAGAATGATTATAATAAATAAATTAGTTTCGAAATTATAGCAAGAAAGCAAAAAGCTGACGTTTTTACCATCAGAAGATGTATGACAACGTCTGTTGACGTCCAAGGAACCACACCCTGCTAGGTTTCGAGAATGTGAATGGTGCTGAATAGCATCCTCGTCCTGTTCAACTGACTGGGTTTCATTTAAAGTATTTAAATTTTAAGGAATGCTTTTCTTTTAAGGAAGACTATCCGTCATTTAACTCCCCCTGAAATCGACCAGGATTTTATGTAGAGGGATTTTGAGGCCGAGGGTGCCCTCCCTGACAGTCCAGTTTCCTCACAGAAAGGTTGTGAATTTAATGTGACGTTTGTCGTGTATCCAAATAAGTACATCGTTCAACTGATGCCGGCGAGTCACTGTACACGAGGCCTCCCCTTATGGTACTATATGCCACATAGAAGTATCTGGCAAGAAATGTCGGCATTTTGTATTGTGGTGAATGAACATGATCATAACAAACAATTTTGTTTCCCAAAACGCATAGGGGTTTACACCGTAGAATTGATCAATTTTAAAACTTTGGGGGTGGTCTGTTAACCCCGTTACTGTATTTCTGACCAGAACCCTGGATTAGAGATCACAAGGTTACGATCAGTCTTTCTCACTTGGTTCTAACTTTTTGTACACCCCCGATGTGCTGTTCAATGGATGTAACATATCAAATCACAGCTTTCTTTCGCCTTTAATGTACACACACAACAATGATGACTCTGAAGATTGAAATCGTTTTTATTTTCAACTTTTGGACTATCTTGTAGTCATCATCAGGAACGCTGTGGGTGTAGTGTGACGAACTATATACATGAAAAGAAAACTTCAGAACAAATATTAATGCCCAGCAAAGTACACGCAATAAGGCCATGATTTGTAAAAGAAATAAGTTTATTAACAGGACTAACGTTTCGTTGCGTCTCGCAACATCATCAGAGTACGAAACGTTAGTCCTGTTAATAAACTTATTTCTTTTACAAATCATGGCCTTATTGCGTATACTTTGCTGGGCATTAATATTTGTTCTGAAATTGAGATTCCCGCCTGGATCCTCGCTCGCGACAATATTGAAAAGAAAACTCATGTATATACTTCGTCATATATGTAATCTCATGTATATAGTTCGTCACACTACACCAACAGCACTCCTGATGATGACTACAAGATAGTCGAAACGTTGAAAATAAAAATGATTCAATCTTTGGAGTCACCATTGTTGTATTTTTAATCAAAATACTCAGTGGTTATCGAAATTTAATCTACACGTTTTATTCATTTGCCAGACGTGCCTGTTGTGTGCCGAAGTAGCCTTCAACGAGGCGGTTGGTCAAATGACTCCATGTGAAGCTTGGTCAACAACTTTAGAACGCCTTTTTCAATGTGTTAATACGTAAGTACTTTACCGGTTTTTTGCTTTATTTGTCCTGCGTACTGGGAAGGATGTAGAATATACCTTGAAATATAATAGGGAATTGTCTCGGTCTTAATTATTAAAAATATTTAGTCAACTGTCAGGCTACCGAAATGGTATTTTTAAACCCTACATTTCTTATTCGGGATTGCATCCGAAACAAATCGAAGCGAATCATTCCGTAAACCTTTTGAACAAGCACATTTTTGCACGAGAGTTTATCCCACTGCTTTATGACTGAAATCCATGTAACTGCTTTAAGGAATTTTTAATGGGCTGACTATATGGAAAAATTTCAGCCCGGGCTGAAATTCGACCCCCATTTCCACTGTAACATTTTGCGCGCGGCACGGCGAAATTTTACGACGTCTGCACCGTTTACACAGTGAAAATCACCCGTGCCGTGCCCAAAAATAGCAGCACCCGTACCAACATTTTAGCCGCGCCGTGCCCAAAATGTTAAAAGTGTAAACTTTCTTCATGTAATCACGAGCTCCGTTTTTTAAGTATTTCATCGGACGGCCGGGCTGAAATCTCAGCCCGGTTAAGCGGACAAGGATTTCAGCCTTGGCTGAAAATCTTCATGTAATCGGCCTCTTAGGTGTCAAATTAACTCATACGTGCCTGTAGTTGTCATAGGAATAATGTGTATCGAATTAGTGCTTCTCATAATATATATGCAGTAGAAATGTAAATTGTGATGACAATATAGTGGGAAAATATTTCGGGGGGGGGGATTTTTTTAGTTGAAAAAAAATATTCTTCGTAATATCCCGCCATGGCTTTTGTAGTAATTGATGTTATTTTGTTGAATAATATATAGTATCCTTAGTATGGATGCTGGCATGTTGGACAGCCTTCCCGCCGACAAAGTACAGCGACTTACGCAAAATTTAATCAAGGTATAAAACTCCATTTTTCCGTCGTTAGTTCTTGATATGAATCGTTTCATTTCTCTCAAAAATGAGCTCATCAGGTACTTTTTAGTTCGCCACGAAATTTTCAACGTCCAATTCCTTTTTGAACTACTTCTTGCTCTGACGTATGATACAGATCGCTTTTCCGAGTTTCGATTGGTCTGACGACTACGTTTATTTTATTTATTTATTTCATTTACTCTTGCATTAGTTGCTATAAGTATTCGAGACATGTTACAAGGTCTGGAATACGGCAACAGCTGAAACCAATTACTGCAGATCCATAGACACAACATAGCACAATAATTATTTGGTAGCGCATTACAAACAATCTGAGTCCAGGAAGAAACTGGAGGAGAACTAAAAACAACTAGTTGGGGAAACGCATAGACTTCGGAGAGAGTTACATTTTATGCAAACTGTTTTCCAAGATCGTGGATCATCGGAGTTGTAAGTAAGAGTTACAAGTCCGAGGTTGAGAGCAGGCTGATGGAAGCCGTTATTTGCTTCTCAGTACTGAGAAAAAAAACGTCGTTTTTCTATTGCCGGATTAACTTTTTTGCACATCGTTAAAATCGACCGTTCATGGTGAACAGTTAAAAGAAAGTTGTTTGAAAGATTTTCAGTTCGTGAATGACTAAACTCTCCTGCTAATATGTATAAGAGGAATGGCCACCCTCGACATCACGAGGCCAGTAGACATGAAAAATTGTTGTAAATTGATATTAAATAAGTGATGCTTTTCTCAAAGTAACTAGCAGACATTGATGCTGAATTTAAGAAACGGAAAAAACATCGAACGTACAAAGCAACGACAGAGCGAAAAGGGGGTATATTCAAGGAATCTTAGGAGTTTACACTTGATCACATGAGATGGAGTCTGTTTCAGGTGAAAGTTAATTTTCGAGTGTTGGTATGTATGATACTGATGGACAAAAAATAAAAAAAACGGAGAGCTGAACATCTGGACAGGCGAGTGACCGACTGGGTATACAGTCAACTCTCTCTAAAGCGTACACCCTCGGGACCAGCTGTGTGTCCGCCTTAGAGAAGTGTGTCCACCTTATAGAAATCTCATACGACGTGACACCCAACATTTGTGACGTCATAACTGGAATGCAATCTTGATCAACACTTCAATGGCATGAACTTGGCCATAAATTAGCTGGAGAAATGCATTAAGAAAGAACAAAATGCAGTTCTGCAAAACCAGGAACGAAAACAGGGGAAAAAGGAAGACAAGTGAATGTCATTAAACGTCTAAACGTTCGCGCAAATAAACCGTTGTATTGATTTTTAATAACCAGTTAATAAAATATTACAAATTTTAATGAAACATGTCTAACATGATGAGCGAGTCTACTCGAAAGTAAAGCATCGATCATGCGAATTATAATCCAATAAAGAATATTTTAGTTGTAATTAGATCTTGTCGTAAGGATGCCTCCACTGTAAGCCTATATGTAATAATGTCCAGCTTAAAACGTTTCTGGTGCACACAAATTTGCATTTGAAGAGTCAAGGTTGACAGATATTTTGGACCAAAATTCTTCCAAAAAGTGTCCGCTGTCCACTTTAGAGAGATGTCCGCTTTATAGAGGTGTCCGCATTGAGAGAATTGACTTTATTAATAACCCTTTTCTGCAGGATCTCTTTCCTTGGCAAGTAAAATCGTCTGGCGTTAGCCAGAGTAAAATAATAGAAGACTGATCATGGCGGGAAAGAGTTAGAATCGATATTATCAGTTACACCATTGAAATTCCCTTACAAAAATTTTACCTGCAATGTCACATAACAAAGTAATGTTTCACACGTAAATTGTTTTAATTCCATATGTGAAATGAAAATTTCGTATGTGAAATTAGTTTTCGTATGTGAATGTTTCATTTCTGATATGGAATTCATGTCTCGTTAACCAAGATTTCATATGTCAATTAGGTATTTCATATGTAAAAAAAGGTTCTATTTCGTATGTGAAATGATAATTTCATGTGTGAAAATGTTGCAATTCCATGTGTTTTTCACATGTGAAATGAACATGTGAAATTTTCCTAGAGAAATGTATAAGATATGGAGGTGAAATTTCGGGTGCAGTTAACGGAGACAAAAATCCTCTGCTCGACAAAATCGAGACCTGATGTGAAAATTCAACATTATTGCATTTTGATGGGTGTCGAATCCACAGGAATGCGACTCGTGCGACTCGTGCGACTCGCTACGGACTGAACTACCGTTGTCCGTTGTCAGGAGTCTGAACTTGAGTTCTCCACTACATCTTTAAGACGGCTTACCTAGCTCCGTAACTGTAGACAAGTGATTATTTAACTATATGCATTTCACGTTAACCTTCCATTTTATTCGTTCTTAAAGGTAATCGAAGTTTCTATGGAGTCGGCGGATAATCCATCAGACGTTCCCTTAGCAACCGTCATGCCATGGATGATATTATACCGGATTATAGGAAAGTAAGCCTTAGTTAACTTTCTATATACTGATCAGGTTTATAGTAAGATTAGGCCACTCCATCTAAGGTATTTGTGACGTCATATATAGGGACAGTTGTGTTCAGTATAGCTGATTATTGAATAGGTTTCTTTCATTAACGTATGATATTACCGTTCATAAACCTATTTTATCACTGGAGGACTGGAGGACTAGAAGAAGGGTTTTGCATACCGCAGACCTTCCGCTAAAATTTCAGAGAATTTAAATAAAAAATCATTTGAAGCCGAATTTTCGTACGTTGATTTCATGGATAAGGATATCATTTGGAACAAAACGTTCCTACACCATTAGTTAAGCAAGGTAAAAAGCAAGTTTTTAGTATAGGCCTAAAAAAATATTGGGGGGTTAGCCCTTTGGCCAGAAATATTGGGGGCTATATCTCCCACCCCATCTCTCCTCTATTGCGCCGCCTATGCATTGGAGAGCTTGGTAATCAGTCCATGTTAATAGTTGGGTGTTTGGCCCTTCTTGAGCCAAATTCAAAATATCTTAGAAAAGCGTAAAATTAACAATAGATGGGAGACGCACAGTTATAAAGCTTTAAGTCATAGGTAATATTGAATCAGTTATCTTCGTGCTGTAGACCCTGCTCTTTATTTTCCAAAGTTTGTTGGGGGGGGGGTTGGGGGGGTTGTTGTTTTTTCCCAACTGGCCAATCTATGAGGAGAATTTTTTCATGATAATCAGACCCTACCAAAGTCAACTGAAAATGTTGACTCGAGCGAGATTTGAACTCGAACTTTCCGGATACCTGTCCGCCGCTCTACCTGTTGAGCTATCGAATGCAAAGGGATTGGAGACGAGTTTTTATCCAACTTAAGTGCACGAGATATTCTCGCGACAACTTAACGCTTATCCATGAGAGGATGTGCAGTGTTTCAATTCTATTTCAGAATCATCCTCAGAGATACATGAAGAGAAATTTTTGTCATGATAATCTGGCGCTGCCAAAGTCAACTAAAAAAAAGTTGACTCGAGCGGAATTTGAACTCTCACCTTCGGGATACTGGTCCGCCGCTCTACCTGTTGAGCCATCGAGTCCACAAGGATTGGAGGCGAATTTTTATCGAACTTAAGAGCACGAGATATTCTCGCGACAACTTAATGCTTACCGATGCATGAGAGGATGTGCAGAGTTTCTGTTCTATTTCAGAATCATCCTCAGAGATACATGAAGAGAAATTTTTTCATGATAATCTGACACTGTCGAAGTGTTGGATTCGGCGGTGTCAGATTATCATGAAAAAAAATTTCACTTCGGCAGACTATCATGAAAAAAAAAGATTTGTGTTCATGGCCAATCTATGAAGTAGACTTTTTTACTTTGGAAATGTCTGGTGGTAGTTTAGGCATCAATTGGTGTATTTTACTCTCTCGATGCGAGTTGGTATTTTTGGAGGTGGTTTGTTTTCTTTTTTTTCATTATTATCACAATAATTACATTTTTAACCTTAGCAAAGAGGATGAAAACGAAGCCGAAGGAATGGAAGTGGATAAAAAGCCTTTAGTCACCGAAACACCTGAAGCCGCCAACACGGCAGAATCTCCGGCAAATCATCTAGAGACTCCCGTCCCCGTTACTCAAGCAACCCTTCCTTTGTCATTACAGTTCCTTCGTCTGGGACATGAAGCACTTGGAGGGTAACTGATATCTATGTTACATTTCATATCTCTGTGATGTTTCAATTCTTGTCCTTTCTTCACTCATAAATTCCTTTTTGAAAGACACCCAACAAATGTTCTGTGCCGCAGTTAAAAATGAACAGCATTTGAAACTTCCGTTGTGTCTATGTCTTACGGATTAAATGTTGTGCTCAAAGGATCTCAAGACTGGATATGATTTTTGCCTAAAAGTGCACATAAAGCGAATTTTTTTTTCCAAAATGCCGGGAATTCGCTCTGCAGTATGTTGCCATAGCGAGATCAAAATTTCATGGCTTTCAAGCTATCGAGCATTCAAGAATTCTTGAATAAGACTGTTAAGGAGGTGTAAAATCACTTAAGTAAATCCTCGGACGATGGGGGATACATCCTCCCACTTTTTAGCAAGATGAGAAACAGCCGTCCCAGTTTATTGATCTACTGATGTTAGAAAACGTATAACAAAACTAAAAGAAGTCAGTAAGCTTTTCAGAGAATGAGCTCTTAAACTATGTTATTTTTCACCATAACGCATGGTATCCATAATTATGACTTGGTTTCCTTCATACGTCTGATGCTGGAACGAAGATCGCGCGGAACGTCTTCTCAACAGGTCACCCGAGGGATCGTGGAAATGACCCCATGTGACACATATCAGGTTAACATTTCCAGCTTCGAAATTGAAAATCATCTCCATTCACTATGTTGCACAGATTTATGCCCATGCGGAAAATAATGCAGAACGTGTTGTTTTGTCTTACAGCTGGAGGAATTGGGTGTCTTACGGGTGGTTTCAGCCACGTGTACTTCAAATTTCGTTGTATTCTCACCTTTCCCACTCTTGTATGTTTACTCTCGACAAGGTCGTTGCTGGGGAGTGACATATTGGGTGGGGACTGACCCGACCCCCGTGGCATGATGGGTATCTGACACCGTCAGTTGAAATAATACTTAACAACAAGTACCTGGAACAATCGTGAATTACATCATTTGTGTAATTTAGTCCCACCCCAGCTGTTATTTAGTACATATAACTAACAGAGCCTCGCACTGAACGATATCCTGTGGGTCTCGCCCAGCGTTCGGAACGCCCCTAGCTGTCGATATGTATGTTCCTTTTAGAACTTTCCTCGTTCATATTAAGTTACCCCAACTTTGTCATTCTGTTCTCTACTTCTGACCTCTTCTAACGCAGTATTTCATCTCTTGTTATTACCAAGTTCTTTCTCCTTCATGTAGGCGTTCATGGTGTATCAATAATGACGGAATGTTCCTGCTTCTTTATGTCGATGTTTTCCTTAAACGCCTCAAAGAAAAATCACCTTCGTTAGAACGACACCGTGATGTAAGTACCATTTCAACAACGACTTCGAATTTTTGACCACACTATCAAAACATGGCAAGGCTAGTGAATCTCATAAAGCGTAGCCCCGAGAGATTTCGTTCTTTTAAGATATGAACGAATTAATGTCCAGACGGAAACTGTAGTAATGTCCAGCAATTGCACCAAATGTAGCCATACCGGTTATAAATGAAAACCAAAGTAGGCCAGATAAATAAAAAAGCATATTTGGTAAATAATATTTTGTCCCTACTTGCAACGTCATCAATGTGAGGTGTATATGATTTCAATGAGATTTGTAAATGTTAGACTAACTATTTTAAATGACTATTAACATGACATATTTATAGGTGTTACTGAGCAAATGTACAAGATATGACTTACGATAAGATGCGACAAAAGTGATAGCGAATGAAAGATCGGCTTAAAGAAAGCAAAAACCACCTTCATTACAAAATCGAAAATGAAAGAGTTATGTTGAGGGTAATAATGAGAAATTAAAACGGCGATAATGTCACAAAACCAATATTTCCTTTGACTACCCCTCAGAAAATACTCAAAAAAATATTTCTCAAGAAAAGCCTACTGATAAATTAGCTGAAACCCGTTTTTAACAGACATACTAGTTCTGTGCTAGTGTCGCTGTTTTAATTTCCTGCAGTTATTTGTAGTATATCTGTACTTCTCGTTTTCTTTTAAATTAAAATGGGACGCTTACTGTTCCGCAAACAGAAAATGCTCAGGGTTTTCATTAATCTGAAAAGTCTTGGCCGTTCTTAAGAAAGTTGTGGCGATTTATCTAGATGGGATGTGGGAGTATGCTCCCCCGGAAAAATTTGAAAAATTAAATGGTCTGTACTGCTATTTCAGGCATTTTGGGGTCAGGTTTGCATGAAATTTAAAGGTTTATTCGCATTGACACAATTACATATCTTGTCGCCATGATCAAGTGCAACATGTATAAAACAACGACAAACACACCTGATCCCAACAGCTGAAAAGCTGTACAAAATTGAAAGCTCAGGCGAAACCGGGGGCGGTTTGCGTAAAACCTATGGCGAATTTCGCAATACGCCGCCCTGAACTAAAACGCCTGAATGCTTTGTCCAGCGCTAACGTCCGGTATTTATTCTCCTCTCTTTCAATTAGAAGTTGGTACGAGAGTTGGAGCAGTGTTTCTTCTGCCTTTATGGTCATCCGTCGAAGAAAGCAAAGGTAAATTTGCCAATGCAGCTGATGCTTGGAGCTTAAAAGATTATCAAAAATTTTCACTTTACCAGTGAATACATGCCAGTTCGTGTCTGTTCTTTGCTATTGCAGTGAATGGTATAATTTGTTTATGTGAGACAGGTAAATGAACTGATCTGATAAATATTTGCGAGCAACCCTGAATCAAAAAATGAGAAGTAATAGTTTAAACGCGAGTTCTGAGTGTCCCATCAGGTGTTCCAAGCACGAGAAAAAATGAAACTGAGGCGAAATTTTTGTTGTTTTTGAATATTTAGAACTCCTGATGCAAAACAATAAACGACTGTTTGAATTAGCTCCTCTAACGAGTATTCCCGTTGATTTATTGAAATTGATTTATTGTTACGCATTAATAACGAAGTTATGAAAAAAAGTCTCTTAACACCAAAGCTTTTTCCCATTACATAAACGGTCTTTGCCATCCTAATATTTTTGAGTTCTCCAAGTGTACCCAGAGAACCCTCACGGAATGATGAGACGTTTTATAATTTCCCAATTTTGACAAGGGTCAACTGAGCCTGTAAGCCAAGTGTAGTGGTTAGTGCGACCAATAGCGATCGGTAGCGAGAGAGATTTGAATCCGTGGTGAAACCGAATTTTCTATTTATTTATTTTGGTTTTTTTTTAACTCTACAGTGTTTCATTTTCTTCGAGCTTTCATATAGTCAAAATACTAAAATTAGAGTTATAAAGCTACTAGTGTGTCAAGTCAGGGTATAAGCGAGGCGGGAGACCTGCTGCTGGGACGGTTAGGTTAGGATTTCGGTTTGGGTTAGGTAACTGAGATAATTCGTCGTTGAATTTAAAGTCAAGGAAATAAAACAGATGAAGGATTTTGAGTTGTTTCCAGTCGATGCGACTTGATGGAGTCAGGTTCCAAACGGTACTCTTGGGGAAGGCGAGAACATTAGGATGGGCAAGACCGTTTGGGATTGCAGAGGCCGTTTACGAAAGGGACGACTACAAAGCCGTATCTCCAGCACAGTTTCACCCCCGAAAAAATGAATCGCGTCAATTGACAAAATGTCCTTAATAAGATGAATATCATCTATCTAAGGGAAACTCAGAATAGGATCAGGGTGAGGATTATAAGATGATATTCGTCTTTTTGCCACGTTTTGTCAACTGATAATATTCATCTTTTCAAGATGTGAGACTGGGCAGGTATCTCTGATAGGAACTATTTTCTCCTGTCGGAAAAAGTTTAGCTGGAAATCTTAAGAGATCCGAATCCAGAATTAATCCCGCTGCTTTCACACATGCCACAATCAACCGTCTAGGCATGCTGCTGAATATCACTTTGCGGGTACCTTTCAAAATAGATGGAGCATTTCAAAAAAGATATCTGACATTCGAATGCCTCACTTACTAGCAGAACTTGAAATTTGACTCTCTTTGTTGATGCAAATCGATACCGTGTTGATATTGCAGTAGTAAAACTACAAGAGCTCACAACATCAGCTCATTAAAGCATTTGCCGACAGGGCGAAAGGCGAACTGTTTTGCGAATCAAGGGAACTTAGTCTTGGTACATAAATCGTGTGAAATCTGTGATCCTGCACTTAAGCAACATCGATTTATACTGTGAAAATTTTTAATTACATTCGTGATAGATGTAGAGATGATATTATTACAATTTTCATACAGAAACTTTAAACGAACCATATGTCACATTGTCCCTAATCTGCAACCCATGTTCATTCAATGATTTCAGACTCTGGTTCACAACACAAATCTCGAAATCTTCATATTCACCTGTGACACTTTACATAAAAGTGTATTTCACCCACTGGAGACAGTATTAGGTGGTAGTGTTTACAATTAACTTTTGAGAGTCGGCAAGGCTTGTACCAATTGTACATCTAGCGAGAAGCGTATTACGTACAAAGTGTACTTATGATATTGTTTTCCTTACAACAGGCAAGAGGGTTACAAGAACACGGATCTACACAAGTAAGTTAGGAAGAATTGACGGGCGGAGACGGTGACTTCACTTTGATTATATGAGAAAACGTTCATGAAATTGAAAGTATCTGAAGAGAATTTCGTTATTGAGAGTGGAATTATGATTGAAATTAAAACTTTTTTCAACTGAACAATCTTCAGCACTCACGTAAATTCTCACCTGTAATTGTAAACCTCGTGTTCCATGTGTAAACAGTCTGATAACTTTTCATTATATTCGCAGGAAATTGTATCTTTGGTTTCGGAATGTTTTTACAGTTTTAAGTCATGGGTACCTCCACAAAACAAAACTCTCGTTGAATCTTGTTGGTAACGCTGTTACCGTTGCCCTTGGTCACTCTCTATCGCTCTCTTAAACTCTTTCTCACTCTCATCTTCACACTCATTCTTACTCTTACCCATCTATTCCTACTCATACTCACCGTCACCCTAACCTTCACCATTACCCTTATTTTACCCTCACCCTCTCCCCTACTCTTACTCTTACTCGTACTCCAACTTTCACTCTTACCCACAACTTTACCCTTATCTCCGCCTTCTCACTCTGTTTTTTACTGTTACTCCTACCTTTTTCATTCTCACTCTCGCTTTTAATCTCATTCATCCATGCCCTCAATTTATTCCCTCACTCACACCCACATACTCTCAGCCTCATCGTCACCCTCTCTCATACCCTACTCGTACTTCTCCTTATTTTCACTCTCACCCTAACTCTTACCCTCACACTCGCTTTTACTGTTATACTCTTTCGCTTACCCAGGGGTCGACCTTAAATTTTTAGTCCACTAGCAAAGTTTCGCTTGTAAGAGTTTTTTCCACTAGCAAAACTGGTAAGTTTACTAGCTATTCTTTGATGCACTGGCCTTCCCTTTGATGACTAAAATAATGAATATGAAGAATTGATGCATTAGTGAGCTTAAAAGGTAGCGTGAAGTTTATTCACTTCTGTCACGATGCTCGAAGGGAACGCGAATGCGCAGATAAAGTGCACATAGGTTCTATGTAAAACCGCTGGTCAGTTGCTCACGCATCAAAACCATTTCTTCCATCCCGTAAATGATTTTTGATGCGTACGTACTTTCTTCAGTTTTGCCACAAAATTCCCCAAGAACGTTTCCTTTTCCCCTTAAATTCTAGTAGAGAAATGTTTGCTCGCAAATGTTTGCTAGAAGATACTTTTTTTACTCGCAATTTCCAAAAACAACTCCCATTTTGCAAGTTTGCGAGTGATAGCCGTTATTTCAAGAAACTTTTCATACCTCGTTTGATGGTTAATTATTTGAAACAAACCTCAATCCCTGACGACTGGATATAATTTTTCCTGGCCTTTTTTCTCACCTTGTTAAACGTAGATCGTCTCACTTTTCTAAATTATATCATCTTGTATGAAAGTAAGGACCATACCGTTGGCCTCTATTTTGATATGTGTAGATCCCGCTGACCTGGTGTAACGCTGCTGCCGTCTTTGAGTTTTTCAAGCCGCCAATTTTGCCAACTTTTGAAGACAAGACGAACACTGTAACAAGCGAGGTAGGTTATTCAATGTTGGTTCCAAATTTCGTGCTTTGAAAAGAAACTGGATTCACTGAAGTATCGAATACAAGCTGATTCTTTTAAGCGACGTGTTCACAAGCATGACCCTCTGAGTTAAACAAGCATTGAAGTTATATATCAAGTGTCAAGTCCATCTTTGCGAACAGTACTATCGTGGTGGTCCTTAACTTCTGTTGTTTACCGTATAAACCATCGGAGTGGGTAATATTAATTTTTTTTTGTCTCAGGGAAAATAATGAAAATTGGGAGTAAATTGTTAGGCAACGTTTTCCAGTTTGACGTCATTTAAAACACTGTAAGAATATTTCGCACGTTTTCTTTCGTTAGTTGAAACTTGGTAAACAGCAAAACACTTGGGTTCTTTCTTGTTATACTCAAAAGACGTCTTCGGCAAACGGGACGAAAGCTCAGCAATTGAAAAGAAAAATACGCGGAAGTATCCACAAATTACTAAAAGAAAAACACTTAATTCCTAGTACCTCGGACGAACAGTGTGTTATCTGACACCTTAACGGCATGTTGGCGAAGTCAGCCTTGTCTTTCCAGAGGGTAAAAATCCATTTCTCGTTGGCACCCGTGATTAATTGGAATCAATATTTGATTTCCTTTTCCTAGAGCCAGTAATATTCAGGCGGGGCTTATAGAAACAGGCTAAGTTGCCTTATTCATATTAGGCTAGAGGAACATCCCGTCTATCAGTGGGATTTTAGTAGTACAGGAATAAGAGGGAGAGTATTTTGACCTGACAGAATCCGTCTTAACTAATTTCGGCATCCCATGTCTAATATAGCAGGGACCTTAGTAGGTAGCCCTGTGAATGCAACGTTTGACTTCCTTGCTTCACATTTCCCTTTTACCACTTCGTGCTTCTTTCTGACCCTCTTTTTTCTTCTTTGCACCCATCTTTGACGTTCTCCTTTTAGTCCCGTTCTGTCTCATTCTGATCCCGACTTTTTCCATTTTCATCCTTCGGAGGGAGGTGACTGCTTAACGATAACAACGGAGGTCTTGTGGCTACAAAACATAGTGTTTCTTTTGTTCCAGTTTTGAGTGTATAATATTTTAGCAAAAACTACTAATCTATATCTATAGCGAAACGACCGACCACTAACTTGACATGCTTCTTTACTTTTAGGTTCAAAATTTATTCAGAAGGATTACGCTGGTTGTACCACAAACCGAACTTGAAGGTAATGTCTAATGCTTGGGAAAGGCATGCAGTTTATAGAGTGAATCCAAGAGTCGTTATAGTCTGATGAAAAAGAACAACAAAGAACTGCAATTCTGGTTCAGTAATCGGTGCTTTCTACCACTGCTAAATGGTGCTAAGGGACGTTTAGTTGAGTTCGAGCATTTTTTATACGATTTTTAGTATATTTGAGCTTTAGAAAGAACATTGAGAAGATAGAATATCTTATTCACAGAAACAAAAACATCAAGCGTCTGATGCCGATATCTCAGGTCATCCAGTTCAAGGAACGAAAAGTCATGAGTATGCTTATGAAATGGTTGCCTATCTGTTTCTCAAACACAAAAAAACCCCCGATGCTTCCCTTTCACAGGAAATGTGCGACTTTGTGGCGTATCAAGAACATTTCTATTGGAGGGGCCTTAATAGGACGTCGGTAATCTTTGAGGGTTGCCCCTTTCGGAAAAGCTATTAATCTAGTTGTCTCGCCGATTGCCAATGTCATTAAATCGTCATCTTTTTTGTCTCAATTCTTTTATAGCAGTTACCGTTGAATCCGTTCAGAATTTTATCGAAGGTTCCTCTGATGATATCCCCAAGTTGTCAAATGATTTGGAAGGGTCAAAAAGGTATATCATAAAGGGAAACATAATTGTTTTAGTGTCGTGTTGTTCTGCAGGCATTTTGGAATGTTTGTCTAGACAGAGTGTGTATGAAACCAATTGATAGTGACTAGTCTTGAATCGATGTCACACGTCTATTCTCGTCACCTCAGGTGGCTATTTTATGGATACCATACATTTTGAAAGAAAAAAAGAAATGATCTAACTAAATCTTTGAAATAAAGTCGAAATATTACCACCACACTTTTGTCTTGTTCTTAAGCTCATATCTTGAGCTTTTTACAAGATGTCAAAACAAAATTAATCCAAATAATTGAATCTTGTAAACTAGAGATTCAAGTTAAATCAACACGATAGAGCGAATCGGTAATGTTTTATCTTTATGACGATTTACTGATTCGCTCTATATCGTCTTGATTTAACTTGAATCTTTGTTTCTCAAGATGCTATTATCCGGATTATGTTTTGTTTTGTATTTTTTCAAACTATCGGCTGGTATTGGTTTTTTACAAGATATTTATTTTCGCATTATGTTTTCTCTTATATTTCTTCAAATTGTTGTTTAGCAATGGATTATGCATTCTT
The DNA here is from genome assembly GCA_030142905.1 of Heliopora coerulea. Classification (NCBI taxonomy): domain Eukaryota; kingdom Metazoa; phylum Cnidaria; class Anthozoa; order Scleralcyonacea; family Helioporidae; genus Heliopora; species Heliopora coerulea. The sequence continues at coordinate 371,695 of JASJOG010000202.1, forward strand.
GTAACTAGCAGCCTTAACTCGTTCATTGCTGACTCAAGACATCCGATTTTTTAGGCCAGTTATTTCTGAGATTTTCTATCTTTTGGCGGACTCGTATTTCAAGAACAAAGAATTCAGGTAGGAATTTATCGTTGTAACTGAATGGATCTAGGATAAGGTGTCTTCATACAGTTTCTTGACAAGCAAAGAGTGTAAATTTGAGATCAAAATATATGCATGCGTACATTTCGGAGGCAGAATAAAACGAAGAATCACGCGGAGAAAGACAATTTGAGCTACAAAAAACTATTAAAAAATATGGTGTTTGATCGGCTGCTCTTGCAACAGCGACGTTTCAAAATGGATCCAAATTGTCTTTCCGTTTACTTCAGTTGAGCAAGGTCGGTGACCATCGGTTTGTGTTAATATAAACGCAGACTCGACCTTGATAATTCCTTCTATAACATACTCAGCCACATACAATAAATGTTGATTATAGTGATAGATAATCATGCATGTTAACACTTTACAGAAGCCCCCGTTGACGAATTTCTTCCGTAAAAACAGGATAAAAGTTTAACCGAGTAATGTTTGCAGTATTTATTTTGATAAATAAAAAACTTTCAGTGAATTTTCCTTTTGAGACTGAATATTAATTTGCAATGGTGAACTGTCAAAATTTTAATCTGAAGATGATTTGGATAAAGTTGAAAACTCACTGAAAGAACTGTGTTTGTAATTTATCGAAAGAGATAATGCACCCATTACTCGTTTTAAGTTTCATCCTGTGTTAACACTTTGCCTGGCAGGTTTTCTGGAAGTCTTCACTTGACGAGTAAAATCGTATGGCGTTAGCGAGAGTAAAATTGATAAGTTGTCAAATGGTAACAGCCCCATTAAATGGTTAAAGGAGATAGTTTTTACGTTTTACCTGGCAGGTTTCTGGGAGGTCTCCACCTGACGAGTGAAATCGTCTTCCATTAGCCAGGGTAAAATTGGTAAGTTGTGTCAATCGACAACAGTGCCAGGTGAAGGTTAAAGGAGACAGTTTTTATACCTATACCTGAGAGGTCTCCACCTGACTAGTAAAATCGTCTGACGTTAGCCAGAGTAAAATAATTTGTCAAATGGCAACAATGCCAGGTGAATGTTAAAGGAAATAGTCTTTAACCTTTTACCTGGCAGGTGCCAGGAGGACCTTCGCGAGTAATTGTCTGGCGTTAGTCAGAGTAAAATTGATAAGTTTCCAAATGGCAACAATGCCCATTAAATGGTTAAAGGAGATTAATCCTTTACCAGGTTGATTTCCTGGAGGTCTCCCCTTGGTGACATCACAACGGTTTGCATTTATTTTGCTAGAGTTTATTTAACTTATATTCTGGGTTTTTCTTCTTCTACATGATAGTAAAGCCATTAAATTTTATATCCACGACATTTGCTTTAATCCAAACCGCTTTGATACATGGGCTGCGATGGCTTTAGCAAGACAAGTACGGTTGGAAGATAAATTGCGAGCCGTAAGTACCTGTTCATATTGTTGGGGGATCAATCAGTGTACAACCACCGGGTTTCAATTTTTGTTAGCCTTGAGCAGCGAAGTAAAAGATTCACGAATGATAAACTAGATGTACGATATACAAGCAGAGGTAACATTCCACATGATTGCACGTCGATTAGCAAGTGGCAACTGTTCTTTGTTGATAGAAACATTAGGCTATTTTTCAGAGATAGGCTCTGAGGTATTATGATCTCTATTCTTCACTTTCGTGTTGCTAGATTCATCCAGACGATCCTAGCGATACATTTTCTGCACTTGCCTAAAACACGAATAGGTACAACTGCAGTTTAGCGAATACCAGTATGACAGGGACCATACCACAGGCTCACTAACTTAATACAAGCCCTAAACCAGTGAACTCAATTTCCATATCGGGAATGCTAAATGGCCAATGAAATTTGAAGTCAAGATGGCCGCCCATGGAGGGCAATTTTGTACGTCAGTTTCAGTCCCCTACGCAGGTTTGCACGTCAGTTTTAGTCTCCCACGCGACTTTCTACATTTTCTGAAGATTTCTATTTGAAAATACACACAAAACATGTCTTCAAAATATAGAAATGAGTTGAAGAATTTCAAATGTATTTCGACAAAGTCAAACCGAGTTACAAGTTATTTATTTTCACGAAAATAAATTGCCAAATTGACGAGAAACCTGATAAAACGGTCTCGAAAAATTACTCGAGGAAACTACTAAATGCACGTCCATCTTTTTACTGTCAGTTTACCATTTCTAGATAATTTAGGACAGTTCTTAGGCCATATGGCAATAATAAATCCTTTTAAACACTTGAATATTTAAAACTGGTCAGCGACACACTGGTGTCCGCCAGAGCAGTCAATTTCCATATCTGGAATGCTAACTGGTCAATGAAAAGTGAAGCCAAGATGGCCGCCCATGGAGGCCAATTTTGGACGTCAGTTTCAGTCTCCTACGCGGACTTATACATCAGTTTTAGTCTCTCACGCGACTTTTTACATTTTCTGAAGAGTTTTTGTTGGAAATACACGCAAAACATGTCTTCAAAAGATAGAAATGAGTTTAAGAATTTCAAATATATTTCGACAAAATCAAACCGAGTTACAAGTTATATATTTTCACGAAAATGAATTACCAAATTGACGAGAAACCTGATAAAACGGTCTCGAAAAATTACTTGAGGAAACTACTAGTTTGCCGTTAGTTTGTCATCTTTACACAATTTAGTACACTTCTTAGGCCACACGGCAATAATGAATCCTTTTAAATATTCGATTATGTAGAACTAGTCCAGGAGTATTTTGTCTGAACACTTTTTCCATGGTTGTGAATGTTTTCGAAGCCGAACCAAACAAAAACTAAAGATTAAAGTCGTGCAGAAGACTGGAACTGACGTACAAGACCGTGAAGAGGACTGAAACTGACGTACAAAATTTCCTTCCATGGGCGGGCATCTTGGCTTCACTTTTTGCGCGAACAAATAACTGGGAGTTAGCATTCCAGATATGGAAATAGAGTTCATTAGTGTCCGCTAAGCTGCGGTCTGGCCCACGAGTCATTCATTGTGAATAACTCTTCGACCTGCTTTTGACCGTGTCAGACGATACAAAAAGAAAAAGTAAAGTGAAGGCAAAGCAAAGTACCTTTATTTATATTGGATAACCTATTAGCTACATTAGCTGTTCTCCCTAGAGGTCCAGTCAGGGCCATCCCTCATGAGTCCAGTGTTACTACAGGAGGAAATCGGAGTACCCGAAGAAAACCTGCAATGCTTGGTAGAGACAAACTGGACAACAGTCTTCTCACATGTGACCAATTTTAATCAGATAACCGCAGAGACCCGGGATCGAACCCTAGTCACAGTGGTGAAAGACACGTGCACTACCACTGTGCCACCAGCACTCCCCTAACCTTAACCGGTCAGCGACACACTGGTGTCGCTAAACTGCAATTTGGCCCACGAGTCCTTCATTGTGAATAGCTCTTAGACCTCCTTTCGACCGTGTCAGACGATACAAAAAAAAAGTGGAAGATTTTTAAAATTTGTTTTAATCCCATCACTAGTCATTGATATATTTTGCGGAAGCTAGCGAGAATATCAAAATGGTAGACAGCGAAACAACAACCGATTTTCTAATATTGACTAAAACAAACAAAAAATTGAAAGGTAAGTTGTCTCGGGAGGTAAGGTTCAACTGTCATTGGTAATCCTGGGAGCCAGTAAGCGTTGGTACTTTAACAAATAGAAAAACAGAACTATGTTGAGAGTTGCTCGCGAGTGTTAGCCGTAAACCAGCTTGTCCAAGGACTGGGCTTTGTGTTCATGTTGTTGACAGCTATTGAAATGCACGCGTTTTACCCAGGATAGTTTTGTCCAATAAGTTGTCGGTTTTGTTTTATAATAGCTTCAAATCCTGCCTTTAGTTGATTATTGTTTTTGACGTTCTTTCATTTCCTTAAAATTCCGTTCCTTAGTGTGAGCCAAAAAGCGAAGGACCAATCCAAAAGCATTCTATTTCAACGCTCAGGCAAGTGTCGTGTGTTTATGCTCTTTGCAATGTAAGTTTCAGTGGACCCCTTCACGGCTGAAATTGCATGGTCGGTGATCAAGGACACGACGAAAAGACCCGTAGTCGCGTACTGTTTGATGGAGCTCACCTTCGGAAACAAAAGGCTGAGGATACTTGGTCTGTTCTAATCAATCACTGGAAAATATTCAGTGGCGAGTCAAGGGTGTGGCCCAAGGGGCCCGCCCCCTTTTCAGTAAGATAATAACAAGTGAAAAGAAAACAGCTGCAAGTGTTCATCTTCCAAATAGTTGATAAAACGTAAGTTAAAAGGTTTGATGATACATATAGTTGCACACTCTGGTAAATACTGTAAGTGCACACTTGAATATCTCAGAGGTCACGAAAAACAATCTCAAACAGCCAAACAAGTGATTTCTCTGGAGAAGCTCAGAGCAGAAGGGGAAATTTTACTGTTTAATTACTACTCCTAGGCTGGGTCCCCCTTTCAAGCCAAGTCTGGTTCCGCTAGTGATATTTACTTGTTCTCTAGAGCAAATGTGCACTCTGATTGTCTACGGTGCCTGGCAGCTGGTAACCCAGTAACAAAGGGCTTTAGCACAAAAGCAATGGTTATATCTACTTTTTCGTAACAAATTTGAAAAACTAACCCACACCAATAAGACTATACGCTGGTCAAGTATTGTTTTGTATTGTCATCGAATTGTTAGGATATGGTCAATACGTTTTTAGTTAACTTTAGCAAACGAAAGTCATGGGTAATTATTGTACAGAACTTGGTAGCTTAGTTGTGTAATTCTCAAATGCGCGTACTCCTGTTTCTTGAGGAGGATGCACATTTGAGAACCATAGGTAAGTTTGATATTCCCTGTTGATTGTATGATAGTTCAAGGAACATTTCGTGATTTTTCTTGCCTAAGGAATTCAGCAATGAGATGTATTCATCAGGTTTTTTTGGTACGTCGCACCACCAGTTGAGCTGTTAAGTCAACAGAAAACTGCCTAGTTGCTATTATCGATTCAACCCTTTAATGCTTGATTTTTTTCCCTATTATTCTTTGTTCGCTCTTTCTATTTGTTTTGGTCTCTCATTTTACATTTGTTCTAGGCGTCCGATATACCGAACTCTGGGTGTTAAAGGTTATATGAATGCGAGGTTCTCTCGACAACTTAGCCTTGACTTAATTGTTTGTGAGAATGTGCCGTCTTATAACTCTATTTCGGAACTTCTCTATTGGTAAATGATCCCTAGGTTTTCTGATTAGCCGAGGCTGCAAAATTCAACTTAAAGTTTTCTGCTAGGGTAATAGGTTTAAACCCGCTAGTTGCCGGAACTGTACAGCTTTATGGAACTCCAGTGCTTTTTGGAACTCCCTGTTTTTTTGTTTGAAAGTGTCGTTCAAACAAATCCTGTATTACTCAAGGAGGATCGAGACTAATCATTACAGTTATTAGTTTGCCAATAATCTTTAAATACTTTATTACATTTTAAAGCTGGTTTATCCTTTTTTAGATGACCACTGGATTCATAGGTGTTTTTTATTTTGTTTTTTTTTGTTCATTTAATTTAATTCCGATGTTTAGTTTAAATGCATCTTCACACGGTGTTTCAGTTTATTTCATAATCACTCTTAATGAAGTCATAAAATTTCTGATTGTCTTACACTGCGAAAATCAGCTCGAAAAAATTCAGCTCACTTGAATTCGATTTGGTATTTGATCTGCATCTTCCATTAACCTGACCGCCGCTCACCAATTCCACTATCAAGTCATCTGGAAACAGTATTTAACAATCATTGCTATATTCACGTGTAGATGATTATAGAGAAATATGACGTAATTTTTGACCAATAACTACGCAGCATTTTCTGCGAAAATCAGCTCGAAAAAATTCAGCTCACTTGAATTCGATTTGGTATTTGATCTGCATCTTCCATTAACCTGACCGCCGCTCACCAATTCCACTATCAAGTCATCTGGAAACAGTATTTAACAATTATTCGCAGGAGGCGAAGTGAATATTGTTGTGTAATCCAATAGACAAAGTCGTGGGAATTATTCAAATTATTCACTGACCCTGAGGTGAATAATTGTTTTCGTGTAATTGTGATTATCTGAAGGGAAATGGTGGACGAGTCGTTTTAAAAGTTCTTCGGGTAACATTGGCAATTGTAACCGCCATTTTACCTAAATGCCTTCATTGCTATATTCACGTGTAGATGATTATAGAGAAATATGACGTAATTTTTGACCAATCACTACGCAGCATTTTCTGTAATTACCTATGTAATTACACACACTGTTAAACTCGCATAATCAGATTTAGATAACTCGACTCATCAAATAATCCATGGCACTAACGATCCTATGTCAGTGTGTTGACACGAATGAGACTTTTATTTGTTTTTGCTCTTTTCTATTATTAGATGTTTCAAGAGAGCCCTTGAAATTGACAGTTCTAATACAAACCTTTGGGGAGAGGTAAGTTGGAGAAAGTTACATGTACTATATACAATATATAAGTGGCGATCTTGTATTGGATATAAACTTGTGCGCTTCAGAAATGGTGAAGATTCCAACAATTGTGGTTGAGAAAATAACTCGAGAAGCTCGTGTAAATTATTGGCTGTATATCACATTTACAACAACTGTTTAAAACATTCAATTTATTTGCGTTTTCTTTATGAATTATTAATGGTTTATAAGTAAATTTAAACGCTTAACATCAGATAGAGAAACCTTGCATCAGTTTAAAATTTCTTCAGCTTTGAAAACAACCATTTTCTAATGCATTTGCCTACGTTATGGCTGTTGATCCTGATCGAAACTGCTGGTCATACATGCATACATCTAAACTAGCCTTTTTAACCTTGTTAGCATATAAAAATTCTTTCAAATCACTAACACACGAACTAAGCCAGAATGATGAATTTAGATACTGTTGAACGAATATTAAAATGGTCACAGTTGTGGGAGCAGTTTATAGGCTTGACATCAGCGTGCCAACAGATTTTCCGCTCCATGTTTCTGTGATGATATCATTCTTTAACACCGGAATTTGTCCGTTATAGGGATGAAATACCATTAGAATAGAAGATAAATTCATTGATGTATTTTTCTACTTAACTTTATTCAGCACTAATCAGAATTGAACGCGGCTAGTATTTTTGTTTAAGGAAGATATATTTGTCAAAAGTGTTTGATACATGTTCTTTTTTATGGTCTTTTAGTATGGATCTCTTTGCTATTGCTTGCATTCATACGCTTCAAGGCAATTGAACCAAGTTAGTATGCCCTGAAATGTTTAAAGTGTCGTTAACTATGTCGTAGTATGAATGTATGATCTGTATATTGTTTATATTGCCAGTTGCAGTGAAGTAGTCAGCCCGGGCCTGAGTTCCGGGGTCAGCCGTGAGTGTGGACGTTGCTCATATCTTATCTAGCGTATATGTTCAACCTGAATACTCCGGTGAACTTAAATTAAAAGGTATCAGTGATCTAAATCCAAATTTATTTTGGATTGATTTCGTGAGCTTTTGTGGCTGATCTTTCCTTCATCCTCCTCTGCTAACCGGTGGAACATTCTCCCTGAAAGACTTAAGAATTTCGAAATGTTCTGAGAGAGAATGCCCACGGCGTGCCCTGATCTGTTGGAGGACTGGACGTTGGGTAACCCGCACGGTCTCGACCCAGGCGTCACGAATTCTCCGGATTCGCCGCTGACTACATCACGAACAAAACTCGGCATTGCCAAATTTGTGTTGCAGAAACTGCTGGTCATCTTCATCGACTATTAATAACTTTACCAGGCTAAGAGGGTAGTTAATTACCTCTCTAACCATAACCCTAAATCTAGGACGAATTGTAAACTCAACGGGGTAGTTAAACACTCCACTCTTTGCTAACACCAATTTAATTGCATATTGAGTATCATCTCAAAATCTTACTTTCGATTTCGTGTATTTATAATTTTTTTTTATATTTTTTTTAGTTTATCTGTCTTTGACCGCTTTCTTAACTTAACTGTTGTTGTTGTTATTGTCGTTGTTCTTATTGTTATTGTTATTGTGCTTCTTATTGTTATTGTGGTTCTTATTGTTATTGTTATTGTTGTCGTTCTTATTGTTATTATTGTTATGGTGGTTCTTATTGTTATTGTTATTGTTATTATTATTGTTGTCGTTCGTATTGTTATATTATTGTTATTTTTATTGTTATTGATATTGTGGTTCTTATTGTTATTGTTGTCGTTGTTCTTATGGTTATTGTTATTGTTGTTATGGCTCTTATTGTTATTGTTGTTGTGGTTGTTACTGTTATTGTTGTCGTTGCTGTTATTGTTAATATTTGGTCACCTGCAAACGCGGTAAGCAGATCAATCAGTCTAAGTTCGATTTTCGCAGGCCGTAGGTAAAAAATATGATACAAGTAAACTAGTTAAAAACTAGTACAGATATTATATAAAACCCTTGTCAAGTATTTACTGGTAAAATGAAATATACATCTATGAATTTCTATGTACAAAAAGATATTACGTTTTTAACCCTTTCCGGTCCGTGCCCGACTTTTTAATTTTACTCTAGGTAACGCCAGACAATTTTACTTGTCTAGGGGGGAGACGTCTATGACAAGAAAGGATTAAGTCAATCACGTGACTTTTATAAACGATGATTAATTTCACTGTATTTTAGAGTTAAAGGAATCCACCTCATGGCCTCTCGATTGCAAAAATTTCTCTGTTGAGGATTTGTGTTTAGTTTGAGTTGATACAGCATTTTATTATTGCTTCTTAAGTCGTAGCAGTACCGACTTGATAGGTTAATCCCGTCTACACCTTTTAAAATTGGTAAAGATTTCAACGATCTTAGTCCAGAAAAAAACACGAAGAGTTCATGTAAATCAGGAGTTGTATGACAGATACTACACATGTGCTGTTGTATCACATTTTCTACAACTGATTAAACTTTGACTTTTTTTTGTTTTTTTCATGAATTGTTTATGGGTATTATAAGATTTGGTCCAGCACTTTGTTTGTTTTCATTTCAATGATATTTTACTACCGGCAAAATAAAGATGCAATCAAAGCGTAACGAAGTTTCAAACAAAACTTCAAATAACTAAAACACTTTCACAGTTACCGTTTCCTTTTGCTTTTACGGAATGAATGTTACAAATAGGTATTGTTTCGTAGGTCGAACCTCCGACTCCAGAGAATGTGAAGGTTCTCGAGGAAAGAAGAAAAGACATGCTGATGCAAGCTAAGAACTGTTTCAACGAGGCGCTTCATAAACCAGACAACGACGAACCTTGGCTTCAATGTTATATGCTGGGAAAGATCGCTGAAAAACTTCATAAACCACCAGAGGAATATTTGGAGTTCTACTTGAAGGTGTGAGCACTTTATGGACCGTCAACCTTGAATCAGCAAATTAAATCCTAGTAAAATGTGCACTTTTCCATTGTCTTACGTCACTTTCTAAGTTTGAGATTTCTTGTTGACTTTTGACAAGTCCTTCAAACTCCCCAACTGAATACTAAAAAAACTGAAGTCCGAAAAGGTACGGCCGTGGTTCAGAACGAACAAAATATATATTGAAGTAAAAGTTTTCTCCAGTTAATCTCTTATGCTGGTATTCTAATTTGTGATCCCCAGGCTTTCAGGGAACTTGACAAATATGGTGCTGAATATCCAAGAAAAATAGCATACCACAATCCACCAAACCTGGCTTTGGAGGCCCTAGAGGTAAGATAATTTCTTGGGAAGTAAAACTCTGGGAAAGTGACCTTTTTAAGTGTACTCAGCGCCTTCTCGTGCGCGATTATGCAGTGTAACCATTTAGCAAGAATTTCACATACACTAAAGAATTTAATGATTGGGTAATTTTTGAGCTTAGTTTACCCATTTGTGTCGACTATTTTTAGGTAGCTTTTCGTTTTCACGCCTCAACCTTGAAGTTGCTGATAAACCCAAATATTAAGCCAAACTACAAACTGTTAGAAGATTACCTGGACCAAGCCGCGAAATGTCCGTTCTATCAAGCTAACTGTAAAGTGGGAAAGGATGACGAACAAGGTTTGCGTCGGACTGGTTTTAATTGAATTTAAGCTGATGTTTGTTAACGGTTTCTTGTTCGTAAAACTCAGCTGAATAAGTTAAATTATGAACTCGCTGATTAAAAGTCGCTCGGTCAATCAAGATGGTCTACCAGGAGTTTTGCGGACAGATCTATATAATATCGCTACTCTGTATTTCACGATCTGAAGATGGCCGGATTGGCTACGATAATTCATGAATAATTAGTGAGTTTGAGAAGATGACTTCTTAAACCCAGTCACAGTTTGGAAACGAAAGAAAAAAATTAACACCGTGGAAAGTTAAAATACGAGGAAGCGTTTACATAAGTTTGACCAAGTTTCATTTCGGTTATCTTTCAAAATACGCGTTTGTTTGAGAACCTAGTTCATATACTTGCAAAGGATTCTTCCCCCAATTCACCTGTAAGGTCTTTAAAAAAACTTTTCTTGGCCCCGTTTTATCGACTTTTCGTTTTTCTGAAATCGACGAGAATTTCCTCACTCGTGATTGAACGACTAATGAAGCACATAGGTATCTTCTTGTTGGGATTCCAACCTATATGGTCAGTCGTCGTCCAATGTAAAGGAGTCCACGGAAAGATGCGTCGTTAGTTAACAACTGTTGATCGAAATGGAGGTGAATAGTGATGGATATTTACACTATTCACCGACACTGAGGTGAATAATTGTTTTAGCAGCAATCTCACATAATTCTTTTCACACACATACCTCTTTAAATTTGTAATATAATTTTACGGAACGTCGGCTTGTCGCCCGCTCGTCGTTTGTATGCATTACATTTTGAAACACATTGTGAGTGCATTTATAGCTAAACCGTAAAGGAAATACATTTTCGTGGATACTTTATTACCAAATTTCGTTACTTTTTTGGTATTGTATGGCACAGCGACTTAGTTTATTCAAAACAATTTCCTTTTTCATTAACTGAAACAAAACTGGACGCCATCTTGTTTTGCTCCGAGGTGATTAGTGCAGAATATTCCGAGATAGACGAACCAATTAGACTGCACAAAAAACACTATTTACATACGAGGTATACCCTAATTCACACTATCCATAGCTTCCCCTTAAACTTTACCAGGCTGAGGACAATTTTCCTCTAGGCTCTAGCTCTAGTAAGAAAGTGCATTGAAGAAAGATCGCTGCAGTATTTTAACAATTATTTTATTTTTAACAAGGATTTTGTTAAACGAACAACTAAGCAAAGTAATTTTCTCCACCTGTCCAAAGTCACGGCTAAATCAGCGAAAAAACTTTTTTATTATCACGGATGTATAATTTTTAATCATTTTAACACTAATTTGTAAATAGTTAGATTACTTACAACAGAGTTGCTAACATGTAAATCTGAAAGAATTTACCCTGGATTGATAAAGGTATCGTCATGTCGTGGGGCAAAGTATGAAGGATATCCCTAACAAATTCTCAGCAGAATTTTTTACCTGGGACGCATAAACGAAATGATCCGGTCTACTTGCTGTGGGAATGCGAAATCATATGGATATCATATCTAAAAGTATTGTTTCATTTTATCGTTTACTTTAGTTGGTCCAAAAACGGCACCTGAGAAGGTAATAAGTTCGGAAGAAAAAACGGAAACCTCTAGCTTTGGTGATGGGAACAAAACCGCAGAATTGCATCTACAGGATTCGAAGATTGAGAGTGGAAATGCGAGTGATGTTAAAACTACTGAAGCACAGGTTAATTTAAGTCTATCAAATACCGATCGGTCTCAGGCCTGTTTGGATGTGAAAAGTGGTGAAACGCTTCCAGGTTATCCTGAGGAACAACCTCTTCATGAACAGAAAGAAAGCAGACCAACAAATGAAGAAACATCTTTAACTGATGTGGATACGGATGAGAACAGGTCAATTTTCGCCCAGGAAAAGAAAGCTGTTAATAATCAGTTTATCGAAGCTCCTCAACCCGAAAACAGCGAGAATGTTGTACAAAGTAATTTGCCTGAGGTTGGAGCGGATGTGCAAGAGACGGACATTAAGGATGACTGTACTCTCCCATCAAAGTTAATACATGGATGTCTTGAGGCTCTGGCATATGGTTTGCAACGGTTTCCACAACATTATAAATCTCAATATCGGCTGGCTCACGCTTATCTAAAAATTTCGACGTTCAAGGTACGCGATCTTGATACGATCAATAAGGCACACATTCATTAACCACGATTATAAAATAGAATTTCTGACAAAAATGTTTGTACTCTGATGGGCCAAACGTTGTGTTTCTATCACTCAGTGGAAACGTGGATATTTCGTACACGCTCGCCATTAGTAAAGGGAGCTGCGTTTTGATGAAAAAACGAACTTTCAGCGTTCCGGATAAGAGACGACCAGGTCTCGGGTCATTGAACCGACAGAGACCTGACCCAGTTTGAAAGGTGCAAACGTGAGGAGAAAAGATGTCAGAAGTTAAAAAATGAAAACTTGAGAATTGAATGGTCTCAGAGACCGGTGCGTCTCTACAAAATGGTACCCTCTCATTTCCTCTGTTACTCTTTTTCCCCAAAACTAATCCGGAACGCTTTACCTTATGGGTAAAGTAACTCGATGAAGCCTTTTCCGTCCGAGACGTCTTCCCTTGACCAGTAAAATCGTCTGGCATTAGCCAGAATAAAATTAAAAAGTCAGATACGAACTAAAAAAAGATGAGAATTATTTTGTTATTGAAACTAATGCTAAGGCAACTCGTATTTCTTTATTTAAGGGAAGTGGCGATACCACTCGCTTGTAATTACTAATTATCAGCGCAGAACATACAGCTTTTTTGCAGGAAAATTATTGGCGTGAGGTTTTTGTGACACAAAAAAAAAACCCCTTAGCAAGCGGCCTTAACGTACAAACTGCATATACAATTGGGAGTTCATTCGTGGTTTTTGCTTTTGTATTGTTAATCAGTTCTTCCTCCTGTTGGATCAAACGAGTAAATGATTGCTATTTCACATTTCTTTCTCATTTTGTTTTTCATAGAATGCCAAACTTAGTCGGGATCTGCTTCTTGGCAGCAATAGCGCTGGAGAGAAACCTTTCAACCTTGCTGCCCTAGGTCTTCTAAATGAAAAAAGCAAAACTAACCTATTTCAGGTACGTTCATGTCATCTAGATTCAATGGCCAATCATTTGAAAAACCTGCCGTGCATTTAACGACACATTAAGGTAGCGCTCCTTGCTAGTGGAGTACCGTCTTTGTATTGTGATATTGACGAGAGAGATCTGATGCCTCTACCGACATCAGTAATTTATTCGAAGAAAGGGAACATTCATATTTTACGGTGGAGGTCATGGTTGTTTTTAAGTTTTCTCCACACACTTTTGAAAGCATGTGATTTTAGTAAGTTTTTAGTAAGTTTGTTTGGTTTCCATATGATCAACTGCATGACTGTTTCAGCTGAAACTTGACAGAATTACCGTACAATTCCGAAAGTAGTGGCCGCGCGAAAATAGCGGGGCTCACAGAATTTCCCTCCCCTGCGAAAGTACTGGCCATTAACGATCTTCCTATTTTAACGGAATGGCAAATACGACAGCAAAGTTTAAAGATTCAGGAAGTGCTCGTCAATAAATGGCTGAAGTTATCTGACGAAGTTTCGGAAAGTACCCTTCCAGAAGTTCTTTTATTCAAAACTGTCGAATTAGCAATGACGTGAATGTCATACAAAATAAGTCATTCGGAATTTAATGACATGTTTTTTCGGGATAAATGCACTAAGTCTTTCGGAATTCCATTTGAACGTATTTCAACCATCCGAAAATAGTGATACCACGAAAGTATCTGCTCTCCTAAAGTAGGAGCTCTCAATGCTGATTAAATCCGAACGTAACGGGGTCCCTTACTTTTGGAATTCTATGATAAATCCTATGTTGTTAATTCGTCTTATGTTTGTCGAAAATTCCAACAAATCTTCATTAGAACAATCAGCTTCAGAGTTTTCTTTCTAGTATGTGTGTCGAAAGTTCAACGATTCGTACAAAACTTAACCTATATTTTCACTAGTCAACGCGCATCCCCATCATAAAGTTCTTAATTTATCAGTCTATTGTTAAAGAGCTTTTGCTGTAAATATTGCTGGGATAGTTAGCGAATTGTCCTGTGATTACAGTCTTCTTTATGATGATATTCGCGCGATAATCCCACTCACCTCATTTTTTCCATTTCCAGGGTATTTGGCGGATTCCGCTGGACGATGTTGACAGGTAGTGCATAAAATGTTTTTCAGTGAATCACAACTTACCCCAAGTTTATCATCACCCGGGCCAGTAGGTTGCCCTCGGAATGGGAGGGTGTTCTATTCGTCCAAAAGCGGACTAATTTCCTGGGTATTTAGACAAAATGACTTTCAGTATAAGAAATTTCCACAGGAAGGCCTTACGTCCTACTTCTCTGAAATGGCATATCATCAAAATTTCTCCCATCTCCTGCCCATATTATCCCCTTCAGCCTGCTATCAGTCCACATAAAACACTAGCTCTACGCGCCAACCATTCAACATTAGTAGACGTCAAGGTCAAGTGATGACTTTGTTTGAACTTCCCCGCCTCTTCTAATCTTGAAAAAACAAGATACTACGTAGACAATGTTAAATAAGGTAAAAATTTCAAAAGTTGGAGACTGCCGTGACTGCTCGCAAAATTCTTTGTCATCAGTCACGGCAGTTACCAACCTCTGAACTTTTTCATCTTACTGTACCTTGTTATTTCCTGTACTTCTCTCCTACCTTCGCCCTGAAGCAAAGGTGTCGTTTTCCCCTGCTCGATATCTGTCAGTTATTGAAATCGTGGCAATCGAAGAACCAGTCAGGAATCTCAAGCGAAGTATAAAGAGTAGTGCCCAGGAAATAAAGGCATGACATAAATAAATGACGGAAATAAAGGCATGACAAATTCGTAACTTTTAAGAATAATTTATGAATAGTTTGTTAGTTTAATAATTTATTATTAGTCTCTGTTCCTTAATAAATTATTCTTAAAAGTTAAGAATTTGTCATATCTTTATTCCGTGCAATATGCTGGGCACTACTCTTTATACTCCGCTTGTCAGCTATTAGATGTCATGTAGCCTAGCCTATCTGGTTGCTGTATTTAGGTTAGACTGTTAGTGAGTTCCTAACAATATTCAATAGAAGCATGGAAAAAAGTTCACGTCACAATGTGCGCCATCATTAACAACGAAGAGAATTTACTCTTTAATGGCAACAAAAAGAGTACTTTTTTTGCTATTGTACAGATTATTTTATAAAGGAAACAGAAAGCACATTTCTGTGTTCCCACCGATCTGCCTTTCCTGGTCTTCCCTTTAACATTTTTATTTCATAAACTTTAGTGTGATACAACATTTTCGGCCACTGAGAAAAATCGAATTTTGTCATACATAAAAAATACGATATTTATACATGTAAAGGTATTGGTTCAACGATCCAATGTAAAGCTGCGTAGGATATTTTATTAGATTAATCCGACCCAATGTTTAATAATTCTCATCTCGGTGGCGGTTTGTTGATTTCAGTTTGTTTGCCGGACGTTCATTTTCTGCGAACAAAACGAACTTTTTTCAGAGCAAAACCAGACAAAAACTTTCCTGATGGCTGATCCTCATTTTAGACTGTACGTTTATTCTGTGTCTTGGTGTCCTAGTACAGTATTAGCTCACCAACTTGGTAGCCACTTGGCGCTATCCAAAAAGTTTCTACCAGCCTGCAAAACAGTATTTCAGTCACAGCCGTCCACGTTGGGATTTTCTGTTTCATTTTAAGGGAGTCAATGAAAAGTTATTTGAATTACGTGCAGTTTTGATGAGGCTGATCGCACTTGCAATATTTGTGAACTATCCAAGGAAGCACCCAAAACACAGTTTAATCGGGATTCAGAGAACTGCGTGTGTTGTGTTCGCTCATATTTACATTTAGGGGCTGATTACATGGAATATTTCAGCCCGGTTAAGCGGGCTGAGATTTCAGCCCGTCCTTCCGATAAAATACTTGAAAAACGGAGCTCGCGATTCCATGAAGAAAGTTTGACAGGCGTGGGAAGATGTAAATTGCCAAAACAACAAAGGCTGCTGATAAATTCCTGCCTGGGTTTAGTTTCGATTTCAGTTTCAGCCCGGGCGGAAATATTTCATGTAATCTGAACTTTTTTCAACCCGGTCTGCCGGGCTGAAATTTTTCCATGAAATCAGCCCCTTACTCGCCATCAAGCATCACTAATCTTGTACCACGTGATGCATTCTTGCAAAGGCCCATTTGGTCTGTCAAGGAATTAGAGCCTGAGTACATCTGGTCGACTAAAACCTGACGTTATGTCTTGACATTTGACTATGTTGTCTGGGCAAAGAAATGCAACCATGGACTACCTGTGGGAAAAGATCGTGCTTAACACTATAGGTATTACTTTTAATTACAGCTTCTGCTGTTCATTATCAGAAAATATACTATTATTAACGCCAACCTCAAACTTATTAACCCATAAATAAATTTATTTTATTCAATCGACGTTCACTAGGGTAGATACGCAACCATTTGCATCGAAGGGCATTCTATAGCGCCAACAGACGACCATTAACACCATTCTACTATACATTAGGGATAATAAAATTTCAATTATGCAAAATTAAATAATTTTCTTCTCAGTGAATCCTACAAAATATCCTTTGATCTTAAGTACTTTCGAATTATTTAAGAATATTGTATCGATGACCGTTTCAGGCCTGGTAGTTTTTGCACCCACATGTATAAATCTGTGACACTCCTGATCGACGTCTTGGAAGAACTTCATGAGTGGTATTCCCTTCTATTGGTTTCATGTCTTTTGTATCGCAGCCCTGACGCTGGAAAGTAAGTAATTTCCTTCTCTTAAGTATTGCCCTGCAGTTCTTTTTCTTTTACATAGCCATAGCTGTAGAAGACCTCTAGCATGCAAAATTTGTTGACGTGTTTCAGAGAGCCCATTCTGTAAGTCACATGAATCTAAAGAAGACCACCAATAAGGCTTTATTGTTTCGTGCCAATTTCAAAAACAAGTTGAACATGTTTCGTTGGTAGTTCAGTGCATGGGTTCACAAAGTCGAGTCAGCAACCCCAGATAGGGTCGCAAGTTGATTCAAATGGGGTCATAAGGACCGACAAGGATCGCTGAGGTCACTCAGTACTTAGTGGGGTCACAAGCTGTTTCTAGAAACGGTAGAGTGCCATAGCTGGGAATACGGCGACAAAGGGATCTTGACGCCCTACAACCAAAGGTCAGGACGTTCAGGAACTTGAACGGCATCAAAGTCATATTTCATTAAAGTCGTACGATTCCGTATCGTATCTTAGGACCTCAAAATCGAAAGACGGTTGAACATAAAGGGCTACCTCACCGACAAATGTTTGCATAAGCCGAGTACTTCTCTTGACAGCTATGGTATCGTAGTGATTAAAGTCCTTTTGCAGAAAAAGGTCTTTACTTTGTGCCTTGATTTGCCCCAATCTGTTTTTATCTTGCCTCGGACTTCCTCGTTCACAAATGTCTGGTGTCACCACTGCGTTTTTAGACCCTCATTTATTAAGACTTGGGGTCGCTGAGTAGAACGAACTCAGCACTTAGGGGTCGCGATAAGATCTGGTTTGAACGGGTGGTTTAGTCCCAATAGGATCAATTTATATAACAGTTTGGTTGTGACGAATAAATTGGCCAATGTGCCAAAGTTTTTCACCGAAGTGCGTTATCAAATAGTAATCCGCCTGCAGTCGTTACGGCAAATAGGGATGTCGTGCAGATTTGGCGAATAAATCCATTTTTGACCCCCGTTGAAAGTACACCTAATTGATATTGGTAGAGTTTGTACAGTTCTTGACGTGAACTTTCCACGCAGTTTTCGCACAGTAAACTGAAACTGAGGTTTATGTGTTCAAGTTTGGGGTGGCATCCTTGCTTTACTTTGCTGTTCCCAGTAATGAATGCGAAAACGGCCTTTAGAAATTCATGTTTAAAAAGTGATATAAAAGCGTGTGAAATCTTGTGCAAACCCAAACTGAATTTGGTCCTCAGTCGATAAAAGTAGAACTGGAGGGAGCAGTTTAGTTAGGGTAAACCATAATGTGAAACATATTGAATTATGTACTGAAGTGCATGGCATTATAATCTTATCACTTGTTCTCCTTTAACTACTCACTCTACTTTTGGCAGGAAATATTTGAGAGACAACGAACGCTTGCAACTGGCTTCTAAGGTAAAGTTGAATGATACGCCGTAACACAAAGCAAAAGTGGCGTACAAAGGTAGAAAACCTCTCAACACGACCAAGTTTTCAGATGAGACATTTGAAGACGTCGTCGTGTTGAGGAGTTTTCCAACCCTGCACGCTGCTTTTGTCCCAAGTAAAAAGCGCAGTACGGTGTTTCGAAAAGTCGTATAGCGTTGTGTACCTTTCCCCTCAATTCAAGACACAATATATCTCTAAAAAGATATTTTTTTAAACTGGGAATTCTCACTTTTTGAGCAGAGGCCATTTGTCAGAAAGGGAGACGTGTTCTGAATCAGAACTAGTCTGGCTGGCTAAGTTTTATTCCGAAAATCAGTAACAAAGTAATGTGAACTGGTGAAGATGGGAAGTCATTTGCTGTTCTTAACGTTGATATGTAAACCACCTCTCCGTTATTGGTATGATTCTCTTGCGTTGTCTATTTGTTTTTTCTAACGTCAGTTTGTTGGTCGATTTTAAAAACACTTATTGACTCCCTATTGATCACAACTCATATTACTTTGGTATTGATTTTCGGATTTCATGGGGAATTTTCGCGACTCTTGACTGTTTAGTAAAGGTGGCTAGTTTCTATTTCAGAGCACGCTTCACTCTCTGACGAAGGACCTTATTCAAGCTGCTTTATACATCTTTTAAATAATTTCTTCTCAGCATCCGATATTTCTTGTGTCTTTTTAAGCATTCTGTTGTTTGTTTGTTTTGTTTTTTTTCTTTTTATTTGAAGGCTTTTAAACTGTCGTTGAAGCTGTTGAACGAGCGTCTGGAGCAATGCAAACAGGTTCAGAACATTTTTTGTATTTTTGGGTTTTGATCTAAACAGTCCAAGCTAGTGAAAAATGATAACAATTCTCCCAAAATTCCCGAAACTAATTTGAAAAGACAAAATCTCCCAGGACCTCTACGATATACTGAAAATCGGAGGCCCTAGTGAAAGACGAATATGTCGCAGATATTTTGTATATTCGTACGGCAGTTCATGGTTACCCAGTGCAATGCTGATGCTGCCTTTAAAATCAGACCTGATTGTCGATATGTCAGAAACAGTGGAAATTTAGTTCTGGACAAAGTAAGGCTTGAATCAACCAAACGCGCCTTCTTTTATAAAGGAGGACGTATTTTTAATAGGTTCAACGGTAACATATAATATATAATACTGTTATATTTTTTTATTTTAGATATTATTATCGTAGTATATCATATGTATATTTTACTTTTATATACAGGACTCGCATTAATAACAGTTTATTTATAACTTAAGCGATATCCTGTAAAGATATATTCTTATAAATAAAAAAATAAATAAATAGTAAGCTATAAACCGGTAATTTCAAAACGGAGGTTGAAGTATCCGGCGCACGTGCGATATGAATGTGCCATAGTCTGGGACATTTCATCTCGTGATGTGTATCATCGCGAGATGAACCCGTATGAATAGTTTTCAGTATTTTGCATAATTTCCTGGATACATATTATCTTCCTGCAAGTCAGGATGCTGTCTTAAAAATGTATTCTCATAGACAATCTCAGTTTATCGAACAAAATGAGGTATGAAAGTGCCGTAATCGCCATTCCCTATCTCTTCAAAAGTTCTTTCAAATATAACTTGCTTTGTTAAGTGTGGAAGAAGGTTGGATAAACTGGAATGGACGTACTTTGGGTTGAGGCAGTGTTGTAGCAAGTCAACCCGAGGCCGAGTCACGAGTCGAATCGGGTCATAAAGACATCGAGTTGCGAGTCAAGTCGAGTCATTCACGTGTGTGATTGAGTTGAGTCGAGTCGAGCCTGTGGCCTGGCTCAAGTCGAGTCGAGTACTTGAGAGTACTTGAGTCATTAAATTTGATCGAGTCTAGTCAAGTCAAGTTATAAAGTTGCCATTAGTGCCAGGTATACTTTGTGACGAGTGTAAAAACGAGTAAAATCGCTTAGGTACGGACGGAAGAGGTAATAGGGCTGATTCTGAAAATTGTGGTTAAGTCAGAATTGATTCGGGTGATTGACGGCGAATTTGCCGAGTCGAGTAGCCGAAGATTGCATCCAAGTCAGTGACTCGAGTCGTTACTACACTAGGTTGAGCTTACACTGTACGAAGCGTTTCTAAACAGGCGAATGAAGATAATAATGTCCTGAAAATGTACATTTGGTTGTATATCGACATTATATCTTTTCTTAATTCAGTTAGACAATCCATGTGCGTTAACCACGACTTTGCTGACGGATGCGCACGAAGCTTACAAATGTTCTCAAAAAGTGCAGAAATATGGAGAGGTTTGTGAATGTAAATTATATCTCTTGAACTTTCCAGATCCAAACATTAATTATTTCAATTATTTACAGGAAACGGAAAAATTGTTAGTGGAAGTTTTTAAACTTTCGGGATTGCATAAGGTATGTTGGTACTATATCCAAAGGAATGTCTTTTGCTGTCTGGTGTCTAACTTTTTGGAGTCTTGTAACTCGTGAGTTATAACTTCTATCACAGTGAATGTGATTGCCTCTATATTAATGACACCGTTATTCAGGATTCAAGGTTACCAACATGTTAAGGCTGGTTTACACTTACCGCAATTCATCGGAATTCGTTGGAATTCATGGTCGACGATCAATTAGGATGAGTTCCAACTTATAAAAACCTCACGTCGGATTTTATCTTATATCTGACTTTAGTATATCGTATTTATCGGAAGAAACAACTTATTTTGAATCCTTGGGATGTTTCCCGATGAATTCTGATCAATTCTGGTCATTTCGGATGAATTCGGATGAAATACTGTACACAATTTTCATACATTGGGGTGGTTTCCAAACCAAATTATCGCGAAACATGAATTCCGACGAATTCTGATGAACTGCAGTTTTAGTTTCCTGGGGCATAAATCTTACATATTCAAATCCAGATAGTTCTCGACTCCACTGTTTTCAGAACGTAACCTCCGTATCCATTTTCGTAATGTTTCCATTTCGCTACTTTAGGATGATAATGAAAGTGAAATGTCTCTCCTGGACGAAGTTCTAAAGTATTTTCATGTCCAGTCAAAGCCTCAGGTACGAGAAATATCTTATCCAATACATACTTATATCAGGTTATATGTAGGTTTATGTCATGGTTCAACTTTATCCTTCGAGTAAATTGCACACCTTCATCAGTTTAACTATTTTAACTTGTTCGTTTTATTTTTAGCCCAGATCAATTTTTTGCTTAGAGTAGTTATTAAAATTCTGCAAATGGGTTAATTTTTTGGTGAGTGAATAGAAATGCGCATTCGAATTCTCTTTCTAATTTTCCTGTCTCCTTTCTTTGATACCCTGAGATCATACCTGTATACCAATTCACGTGTGTACTTGGTGCCATCAGGCTTGAACTTCAGACATTTGAATGTCGTCGAACTGCTACGCCTTGCAAGTAATTTTTTCAACAGTAGTATTTTATAAGGAACCAATCTTGGAACCCAGACCTGCGGACAACACATAGGGCATACGTGAAACATAAGCTGACACAAACTTGCAGTTAAAATTGTATAAATGGGATAAATGAAGGTGGGACTCTTATCCTAACACTAACCTGTACAGTGTAAAGAAAACAAATACAAACCAAAATACGAAATACTTTTAAGAGGATTTTTTCGAGCTTTTTTTATTACGTATGCACACTGTAAGTCGTCAGTCAAAACTGTAGTCCTTGCCGAAGGATGTAATTCATTGATTATAGCAATAATATTAATCAGAGTTATCGTCATATTCAACACAGTTCTTCCTCTTGTTTTTCAATCGACTACTTAGAGAAAACTTGCAATCACTCTTCAAATCCTTGTCAAGATAATTTATTGACCTATATTCCATAGCGTTTGAATTCAACTCCGGGCGTGGACTTTAAAGGGCAGGAAAAATGCCCTTTGCAATGGCTATTATGACATAACTGTTTCAAACCTGACTGAAGGGCTAAACTTTTTATTGTAACTCAGAAGATACCAAAACAGCAAGAATAGTTTTAGAATCATCCTCAGAGATATACGTGAACAGAAACTTTTCACAATAATCTGACACTGCCGAAGTCAACTGAAAAATGTTGACTCGAACGGGATTTGAGCTCGCACCTTCGGGAAACCGGTCCACAGCTCTACCTATTGAGCTATCGAGTCCACAGGGATTGGAGGTGAGTTTTATCCAATTTAGGTGCACGAGATATTCTCGCGACAACTTAACGCTTCCCGCTCGAGTCAACATTTTTCAGTTGATTTCGGCAGTGTCAGATTATCATGAAAAGTTTCTGTTCAGCAACAATAGTTTTAAGTCCCTTCATGGTTGCTCATGGCTTTCTGTTCCTTTGGTTGTGGGTTTCAGCGGTGGCTACTCAGTCATAATTTGTGCATTGTTTTCTTCCGGAAAAAAAAATAGACATCCACTAGTGATAACGAGGAAAAATCTGCGTCCAAAACGGCCACTCATGCCTCAACTGAAGAACCGGAAGCGACTACGGAAGGAACTAACTGTGAATCATTGCAAGGAAATGGCAACTTTATCGAGCGAGACGTGCATGACACGTCTTCCATAATGACCGCTACCAGTCGAAGTAATTCGCAAACCACAGAACCTGAAATGTTGCCACAAACCGCAAGGAATGTTGGTGATGAAGTTGCAAGCAACGGCCGCATATTTCGCACTGATATGGAAGACAACGGTCTCGTGCTACCAGCTTTGATTCGCGATGAAAGAAAAACAGATTTACAGGATGAAAAGATCAGTTCATGAGAATGCTGATACACAACATGTACATATTTAATTATTAAAAATCTAATATTTTGTGTTTTCAATATTTTCTTTTTTTTTTAAATATGGCCTCTTGATATGGTTTAACTTAAAACTAGTTGAGAACAAATTGTTTGGTTTAAATTTTAAGCTGCTTCAATTTTGTTTTGTCAAGGTTGGTCGGCACTGGAAGCAATCCACCTAAGGTCGTTAACCGAGTGGGGGACTAGAACAAGGAATTAAATTAATTCACGTTTCCTTGATTTACAGCCTGACCAGACACCGAAGGAGACTATGTTCTGGGTTAGAGTGAGGATTAGGATTAGGGTTTATAGGGTTAGCGTTATGTTGAACTAACACTGACCCTTACCAAAACTCTTACCCAAACCTAATCTTAAAACTATGTAAAAAAAAAAGAGGTGCTGAAATTATATCCTAATAAGTTGAGAGAGTAAAATATCCTTATATACCTTAGAAATTTAATTCTTGTGTGATGAACTTCTATTCGACTACCCCAACACAAGCGAAACTTCTTCGGTCGTTCTAGTCCCTTACTTGGATAGAGACCCTCGGTGGATTGCCTGTTGTGTCGAACGTCAAGGTTGAAGTTGAGGCAGGTAGTTGAGGTAGAAGCTGAGCAGATACGATGGTCATCACATTGCGGATTAAGGGGAATCTTATCAGTAACTGAAGTACTTCTCGATACACAACTGGCGTGAAAATCGAAATTTGAACGCCATCTTGGTCACATATGAAGTAGTTTTCACGCCATAGGTGGCTCTTGACGGTGACGTCATGCTAAATCTTCATCGTTGTTGCAATTTTATAGTATCTTTATAGCATTTTTTGCATCTGAAAGTTGATATCTCAGACACTTTTTTGAACATTCTTGAAATCCACGCATACTCTTTTGAGAATGACAGTTCAGATTCTAATCAAAATTTTAGTGTGAATCAACCCTTGTGTATATGTACTGTATATATGTATATATATATGTATATATATGTTTGTATATGTATGTATATGTATATATATATATATATATATATGTACGTGAACGTTTAGGTTTACGAAATGCAAAGAGGGCTCAATAACGCAAAGAAAGAGCAAAAGAGTCACCTGAGGATTCTTTCCCAAGATGAAACAGGCTGTAGTGACTTTTTGAGGTAAGCGATATATATATATGTATATATATATATGTGTATATATATATATATATATATATATATATATATATGTATATATATATATATATATATATATATATATGTATGTATATATATATATATATGTATATATATATGTATATATATGAATATATATACCGAGTAAATGTGGCAAAAGTATCACTGGTATGGCATGGATATATAGAGCGCTAAGAAGATTTAACGAGTAACTTTGAACAAGCCACATCCACTAAGAAGTTAAGAGACCTAAATCCTCTTGAAGAAGGGTGGTATGGAGTTATAAAATAAGGTGATGATCACATTCAAGGTGATGAGGAAGAATTAATTGATTTTTGTCGTGAAATGTCACAGATTGAACTCTTATGTGCACATGATTTCGAAGGAATTTTTGTAGAGTAGAATCAGTACTTTAATCTGGTCAATTTTGGCTAAATTCGTCGTGTGGTTTTGGAGAATTATTTGATTTTTGTCATGAAATGTCAAATATTGAAACCATTTATTCAGAGGATTTCGAACGAATTTTGGAGTGAAAATTTATCACTTTGTAGAGCAGCGTCAGCACTTTAATCTGGTAAATGTTCGGCTAAATTGGTTGTGTGGTTTTGGATATTTGATTGATTTTTATCATGAAATGTAGCATATTGGAACCCCTTATTCACGTGATTTTCAAGGTATTTTGGTGTAAAAATTCATCAGTTTGTAGAGTAACACCAGCACTTTAATCTGGTAATTTTTTTGCTAAATTCGTTGGACTGTTTTGGAGAATTAGATGACTTTTCTGTTGAATTGTCAGAAATTAGTACCTTTTATTCACATGATTTCCAAGGAATCTTGGAATGAAAATTTGTCAGTTTGTAGAGTAACGTCAATACGTTAGTCTGATGCGTTTTTGGTTAAATTCGTTGAGTGTCTGGAAAATTGCTTGATTTTTGTCATGAAATGTCAGGTATTGCAATCGCTTATTCACATGATTGTTCGATTTTTCTCATGAAATGTCAAAAATTAAAACCTTTTATACACATGATTTCGAAGGAAATCTGGAAAGAAAATTTATTTTCTAGAGTACAGTCAATACGTTAATCTAATAAATTTTTTGTAAAATTCGCTGAGTAGTTTTGGAGAAGTAGTTGACTTTTGTCATGACATGTCAGAAATTAAAACCCTTTATTCACAGGATTCCGAAAGGATTTTGGGATGAAAATTTGTCACTTATTAGAGTAACGTCAGTAATTTAATCTGATAAATCTTTCGGCTGAATTGGTTCAGCAGTTTCGGAAAATTATTTGATTTTTATCAGGGAACGTCACATATTGGAACCATTAATTCACGTGACTTCGACGCAATTTCGGAGTGAAAATTCCTCAGTTTTTAGAGGAATACCTGTACTTTAATCTGGTAATTTTTTTGCTAAATTCGTCGAGGCGTTTTTGTGAATTAGTTGATTTTTGTCATGAAATGTGAAAAGTTAAAACCTTTTATTAAGTTGAACGTGATTTAAAAGGAATTTTGAATTGAAAATTTATCGGTTTATAGTCTACTCCTGCTCAACTTCAACCGGTGCTGTAGTTTACCGCAGATCACTGCAAACGAATTACGATATTGGGGCCTACAGAAAATTTGGTCCCGAGCCCCCACAGTCTTAATCCGACCCTGGTTGTGGTTGGTTCTTGAGTCTGAAGCGCCACGAATAGTTATACTTGGTCTAACCTTCTTTATCCCTTTAATGTCTAGATGATTCTCTTATGTATTTTATTCTGTCTCTGTTTTTGCTTTTTCTGTAATTTGTTCTTTTTTAGGTGTCCGATAAATCGGACTCTGGGCAATACAGGGTTAACAACTCCAGAATACTCATAACCGAACCTCGCTTCATTGTTGTAGTTCGAAGATAGTGATTCGTTTTGTTGCCCGTAGTGCCAGCCTGTCTACACAATTTTTTCAAGGTATTCGATATATGAGAGACACATTTAAATACCATGGAGCGTCAACATCATTATTTAATACTTTGGTTAGGAGCACAGACAGAACGGTACTTTTAGACCTTCTTTGGGGCCACTAAGAAAAAATTCGGACAATTACTCAGTCACGAGCTCTAAATTACGGACAAATGAGGTATCGAAAAGCAGCTCTTACTCATGATCAAGATATTTGATGTGACTTAATTTCCGAAAATAAGTCTGAAATTAAATTTGATTTGACCAATCATTTGACTTTGTTCTACTAACTGATAAATTTTCGTCGAAATGGCTTTCTAAATTGCGGAGAAATAAGGTCTTTAAAACCAGCATTTATTCACGATCAAGAAATTCTAAGTGACTCGACTTTCAAAAATAAGTCTCTAAAATTGAATTTAAATTTACGTAATTAATCTTTGGACTTCGTTCTACAAAAAGATAATTGGCTACGATGTTCTATGGCATTCCCCTGATACAATGTATCTCTCCATTTAAAATGCCGTAGAATCTAATAGATTTCGGGGATTGCTTTCGTTACGACAATGTTTAAGTCAAAGAATATCTTCTTCGCGTCTACTTAAAGTTCGAGACACAGTACTCTGTCGGCTGCCGGCTGGTCGCTAAATGTCAGTGGCAACACGACAAAGCAGCATATGTTAGACAGACTATGCAAAACTGTGCCGACAAAGCGATGAACTTAAAACATTTGGCAACCTTTCAGAGGTGGTTTGCCAACAACTTCGCATTTCTTTGACTTAAAAATATCGTTGCTCAAACTATCAGCCGTAGGCACGTTGATCTATCAGTAAATACAATGCAAAAAATAAAATTCTTATTTTAAGAAAAAAATCTTGTTTTAAGACCATATTTCTTAAATTAAAAAATGTTATCTTGTCCCGTAGACAGGACAATTTTTCTTAAAAAGCTATCTTGATAAGAAAAAACTTTCTTAAAAGAAGACATATTTTCTTAAATTAAGAAAATGTATCTAAACTAGACAGGAAAAATTTTTTTGAATCAAGATGTATCTTCTTAAATTTCTTAAAAGAAAAAATCCACATGGCTTTTCTTATCAAGAATTTATTTCTTAAAGCCAGGAAATTAATCTTAAAACTAGAAAAAATATCTACTCAAGATTTTAATATTTTGCAGTGTATATTCGGCATTATCCAGTTTCAATATTGAGATCCTTGAACAACAATGAATTATTTAACATCAGTAATTTCATTTGATGACAGTTCCGTCATGCACTTCTTTCAGAGCTGATGTAGAGATGCGGGAAGTAGAATCTGGAAACAGCATTGTACAGCTTCTTCTGAACAACAAGTATTTTGTGCTTTTTTTTTTTTTTTCATGTAATTCATATGTTGAGACGTTTTTTCAACAGAAGGCCCAGTGCAAGATTAGCTTTGCTAAATGGGTGGCATTTGTAACGCTTTTTATAAACCTTCCTTAAAAATAAAGTTTATGCACAACTTGCTTATGAATGTTACTCACTAAGATAACGGAAAGCATCTCAAATGAGTTCAAGAACCTTAAATGAGTCCCGTCGACCATGTTCTTGACAGTTCATAAAGTATTGATGCCTGGAAAGCCTTTTGGCAATAAGTCAAGTTTATGGCAAGAAATATTTCAGACTTCTTGTAAATTACTGCGCCGTTTCAGTCTAAATTGTGAAGCTAACGCCTGCGAAACCTGATTGAGAGTTTTGCAGAAGTCAACGTCGGGAAGGCCAAAATTTCAATTCGAAATTCGAAATTTCAGCACCAGCCTGATCGTGATTAATAAGATTCTCCGCATATTACTGATTTAAACATCTGTAACATTGTTTTTCACAAATTAATGTCGAAATTTCGGCCTTCCGGACGTTGTTAAGATTTTCGATTCTTACACGTTAGCTAGCCTCACAATTTAAACAGACACGTTGCAGGAATCTACAAGAAGTCTGAGATGATTCGGCTATTCACCACAAACAGAATTTATTGCTAAAAATTTTGCCAGGAATTAATAAATACTTCCAGAAAACTCGAGAATATGGTCGATGGCACTGATATAAAGCTCCATTGAAATGCTTTTCGTTGTTACGGCGAGTAAAATTGGTAAACTAAAACAGTAAGAATAAACTGTACGACGTTATTTTCAGATTCTCCTTACGCCGTCTTTAAACTTGCTTTGACTGAAGTGCATGGCGGAGCTGTTGTAAAATGAAATTGATGTTATCAAATGATTCATAATAATAATGAAATTGGATTTTGCCAATTGACATATTTACTGATAAAAGAATAGATAGTGCATAACCTCAAGAACGCCGCTGTTTAATCGAAGCTATCTACACTGGACCTCCGCGCCTTGGAATCTTTACTGATAGCTCAATGGTTGATAGTTACCCATTGATATTTTTATTTCACCAGAATTCGAAGTTGTTGGTACAAAACACCTCTAATAGGTTGCCAAATGTCTTAAGTTTATCGCCAAGCACTTATCTAATTTTGACGCATATCATCCCTCCATATGTAAATTGCCCCACAGTGAATTTGTTCGCGTTGTGTAAGTTTATTTGTTGGGGGGTGTTTTTATTTTTTACAGCCGGAATAAAATCGTCTAGCGTTAATCAGACTAAAATCGTCTAACGTTAATAAGACTAAAATCGTCTAAGCAAGTAAGTTTCGTGATCATCCTAAATGGCGAAAGCCAATTCGAAAAAATTGAGTTAACTCAAGCAAGATTTGAAGTTGAAGCATATTGGAGCCAGACATTCAAACACACACCTGTAAAACCAGACTAAAGGTTGAAAAAGATTGGACTTTACAAGGTGTTGAAAGTCAGTGAGCAATTTGGTGTTATTCTTTTTCAGATCAACGTCCTAAATTAACCATTGTCATCCTATGCCTTTTGGCTACAACTTGGCTGTACTATTTCTACCTCAAGAACCCTGTTCTTTGTTAATGTGAAATATGGCAAACTATTTGCGTCATTAGTCTTTTATGACAGCTAGATATTATTCTTCTGGATAAAATGCCTTCTGACGCGTCCCTTTGCTTTGACAGTTTTTCGAAAAAATAAGTATTCAAGAATCTAGCTATATACATTCACCCAACAATGGTCACTATACAATAAACGCAAAAATTAGTGATCAAGTAAGTGGTTATGTTACGCATAAGAATTGATGGACGTTTTATATGATCTCTGACTATCGTTCATAATTTTGCATGTATTCGCATGACTTGACCTGTTGGTATGCATAGAGAATCTTAGATTTGCATAGCATGACGAACTGCCATGCTTAGCTTGGCCATTGAGAATGATGCGTTAGAGTTAAGAGTTATAAAACTAGGGCTAAAAATGGGTAGAGGGGTACAAGTTTTTCATTTCAACCTGATAACATTTCTCCTACCTTTACCGCCTATATTTACTGTATGCACCACATTGATGTATACATATTTATGTATCTCAGCTCTTCATGTTTTTCATTATTTTGTCCGTTGAAAGCAACAGTTCTGGTAGCCGAAAGCGCGCAGTAAAATAATTTGGTCAGAGGCCGTTTCGCCAATCTGCTTAATATGTCTTTATCTAATCGTGCTTCCTCTATAGTTTTAGAAATTTATTGCATTGAAAAATGCTATTATAAGGAAATCACCTCGTAGAGAAAGAAATGTTTTATTCTGTTTGATAACTTGCCTGTCAGTTAATCCCGCACGACCATTGCAAACTAAGTTTGCCATTTGCACGCCTATTCTTCCAACACTTCTTCTTAGGAGTGTTTATTTTGTGACAGTGAACAGCTGTGCACGTGATACAGTTGAAGACTTCAATTCTCAATCTGTAAATTCATCACACCGTATATTTTTGTTTTCCTTCGGGTTTTATTTTCCCCCTGATAACCTTATTTTCAAAACGGGCGTTGGTTTTGACCCATCTCGGGGAAAAGAAGAAGTTAAAATTCTGTTGGTTTTTTTTGGTGAAAAATATTTACCCCGAGTTAGGTTACTACACTAAATAATAAGCTAATGATGGGTTATCACGTAAAATAAAATCTGACTAAATTTAATCCTAACCGAGAGTCTTTCATCTCTCTTTTCACTACGCTCCAGCTCAACCAAATAAATGTAAAAATGTGCAACATGATGCGCATGCGTGTACACACAAACACACAATAAAATTATACATGACGGGAAATCAAGGATGCTGACTGGTTAGACAAAAAGAGAAAGAACACTAGTAAAAGAAACCAGAAACGCAAGTGAGAGGTAAAAAACAAGGAAAAGGGGTTTGTGTTAAGGGATGAGTTTGTTTTGGATATGAGTAAACTTTCTCGGACCAAGACGTCAAATTGGGACGTTCCCGAAGACGGACGTTCCCGAAAATTGAAAGAAGATATGTCACATTTGTACTTCCATGATGATACGTATGTCGTAACGAAATGTTAGTAAATTGAACATCTTTTTAAAAATGTGTTTGTTTGTTTCCTGAACGATGGTTTCACTAAAGATTATCTCCTGGGCAAAAGTATTTATAACACGACTAGGGGAGTTTAGCGTGTTTTAAGAAGAAATACTTTGCAGGGACTCTTAAGGAATATTTTAGGAAAAAAAACAGGAAAATTTCTTTTTCATTCCTTCTGCAGGGATCAGAATTAATATGATGATAATATATTGCAGTTGTGCTTGCTGAAATCCCTTTGCACATATTATTTTTAAATCCCTATATGTATATTTGAAGCTGTGCAGTGTAAGTTTCAGTACTATCATACTAAAATATCTAGTACTAATAGTTATCCAAGAACATAAGCAATGCACGTTTGGACTCTTTATCTCAGACTCATCCTCAGTGTAACATGAGGAGAAAATTTCGTTAACTCATACTGCCAAAGTCAACTCGATTGAAATTGATTAGAGCGTGATAGTTTCCAGATTAACTTACACCTCGGAAATGTAGATCAACAACAAACCTATCCATTACAATTTCACTGAATGTTCTACGGACCAGCAAAATCGAGGTTTGCCATTCTTTAGTGATGAGTGGGGCATGTTGCACACTCCCGGCACTAAACTCTACTTCCAAGCGGCGTACATGAAGTTCTTTTCCACATTTATCTACTTATTCCCAGGATTAATTTCTAATTTATTGGATGCTAAATAATATCTTTTAAACATGTCGTTTTATTTATTTTTTTAAGTTTCAGAAACAGATTTACATCGATAGCCTTTAATTAAATAAAGTTGTTAAAACGACACACAAGAAAGTTTTTTAATACTTTGGAGGAGGCTTTGGTCTTTGCGGCATAAGTCTCTTCTTCTTGTAATGTAGGCGTTCATCCATGTTATTAAGAGGTTTGATGGAATCGTAGAACTTTGAAACCGTCTCGTCATTCACATTCTCGCTCTTCCATTTTTCGTCCAAACTACCATCGATTCGGTACGCTGATGACAAGGCCAAGCAGTCGAACACAACTAGGAAGAGAAGGCCAACGATCGAATTCTTCTTCCAAGCCAACATCTTACTGGCGAATTCAAGCTGACGACAAAGTATAGGAGGTTCACTCCAAATACTTTTATATCCTTTTACGCCTGTTTATCTCGAAAAAGATTGGCGGAGACTGAGACAGGCACTCAATCATGTTACGTGCACAACAAACAATTTATGATTTGAAAAACTTTCATATAAATCAGATGAGAACATATCTGAGGTCGAAGAATTATGGTACGCTTCAAAAGCAAACCAAACTACAATAAAAGGAAATGAATACGTCAGTCTTAGCAATAAGAACCGGTATCTATACGGGCAGCACGGAACCGAGAAACGTATGAAGAAAGAAATCATCCAACAACCAATAAGCTTTTCGTTTTCTCACCCAAGCTAAACACTCGAAAAAAACACTATTACAGATGTTTCAGTGATGTAGTGGACCTGTTTGGTTTCATAATGTTTTACAAACAGTGACAAACCGATTATATTATGGGGTATTATGTAAATAGAAACGAAGCAGCTTTAATTGCATGTGCAAACCATTTCAAGAACGTAACACATAATCAATAAATAAGGTGAAATATTCGTTCTGGTTGTACTGTATCATCACAGCGAGTATTAATTTGTTGTCTGTAGTTTTCTTTCAGCACGCACGTGGACAGATGGTGTCAGATTGATCGAAAGAATAGAACGATGAATGATATAAATTGTTTACAAGAATCCAACGAAATTAATTAGCACGCAGACTATTAAACTTGAAACTTTTAGGCTTCTTTTTTCCTACGGAACATATTCATACTAATGAAAATAAAATCGTACTAATGAAAATAAAATCTTAAAATTGTCATTTTAAGCTAATCATTCTAAAACAACATCTCTTGATCTTTATCGTTAACTGATACTTTGCCAATTGATTAAGTCACAGCGATTATTGGATACCAAGTTTGCTGTTTATATGCCCATTCTTTAATTTCTAGGGTTAGAAATCTTTGTGTGATGTTAATATGAACGGCAAACATCAAAATTTATCGGTATTAATGGGTATGAAATAAAAAACTTATATTCCTCTACCCATTTTTGGCTGTAGAATGTACTCTAACTCTAACGCATCACTCTCAGCGACGAAGCTAAGCATAGCAATTCGCATCTAAGACCCCGTTCACACGATACCGGTACAAAATGAAACCGTAACGAAATTATTACGGTTAGGCCTTGAGTTCACACGGTACCGGTATGAAAAAGCATGAAACCGTAATGCTAATCGTAACGATTTGAAACCGTAACGTGAAACCGTAATCGTGTGAACAGGTCGGTACCGTGATATTTTGATGCCTGTGCAGTTTCGTACCGGCATCGTGTGAACGGGGTCTAAGGTGGTGTTTGTATTGAGGCGAACCAGCCTTCTTGTTAGGGCTAGCCCTAGTAAGACAGCGATCTCACGTTGCTTTTACATGACAATTTTCTGGCCATTCTAGCTGAGCTGGATCTAGCACGCATGCGTTGCAGGATCTCTAGCTCTTCTTATTGTTTACATATGAATTTTCCAGTCTTTCTAGGCGAGATCTCGGGTGGTCAATAGCGAAATCTCGCCAACGAGGGATGGAGATTTCCCAAGTAAACAAAATTCTATTGAATAAAAAAACTGTCCGTGAATAAAGAATGCCTACTTAAAATCTCTACTGTCTATAAAAAGCGCCTAACTTGCTTGTATTTAGTTAGGTATACCAACGATTCTGTTTTGCGTTTGACATAGCATCTCCACTTTTTGTGACGTGTTGTCTATCAACTTGAATCTCGAGTTTTTGCAAGATGTACTTCTTCAGAATTTTTTTCGTATTTTATCTTTTTAAAATTGTCAAGTGCAGAAAGTCTGTAATGATATATGTGGAGTGCAGCTCAACTCCATGTCCACATCTCTTCGCAAATGAAAAACAAAAACACGAACGAAGTAGTGGACACATTCACTCAGTGTATTTTTGACGATCTCCTGTCGATAAAATTTGCATAGCATGACCAATTGCTATGCTTAGCTTCGCCACTAAGAGTGATGTGTTAGAGTTAAAGTAAATTTTACAGCTAAAAATGAGCAGAGTAATATAAGTTTTTTATTTCATACCGATTTATACCGATAAATTTTGATGTTTGCCGTTTATATTCACATCACATAAAGATATATAACGCTAGAAATAAAAGCATATAATAGGCATGCATATAAACAGCAAACTTGGTATCCAAGAGTCGCTGTGAGTTAATCAATCGGCAAAGTATAATTAACGATGGTTTTACAAAAGCTTACCGTGTCTGCTGGAGTCCACTCCGATTCCAGCTTCGTGTCTCTATCGCTGACCCAAACGTGTGTTTGAGCGTGGACCCATGCGCATCATAATGCACAATTTTACATTTATTTGGCTGAGCTTGAATGTTGTGAAAGCAGAGATGAAAGACTTTCGGTTATGACTAAATTCAGCCAGGTTTTATTTTATGTGATAACACATCACTAGCTCATTATTTAGTGTAGTAACATTACTCCAGGTAAATATTTTTTTAAAAAAAAATAAAAAAAATATTTTCAACTTATTCAATTCCCCAAGATGGGTCAAAAACAATGCCCGTTTTGAAAATAATGTTACCATGGGGAAAAAAACTAGAGGGAAACGAAAATATATAGTGTGATGAATTTATAAATCGAGAATTTAAGTCTTCCACTGCATCATGTGCACAGCTGTTCACCGTCGCAAAACAAACACTCGTAAGAAGAAGTATTGGAAGAATATGTGTGCAAATGGCAAACTTAGCTTGCAATGGCTGTACGGGTCTATTTGACAGGCAAGTTAGGAAACAGAACAAAACACTTTTTCTTTACGAAGTGATTCACTTAAAATAACATTTTTCAATGCAAAAAATTTCTAAAAATGTAGAGGCGGCATGGTCAGATAAAGACATATTAAGTGAATTGGTGAAGTGGTCTCTGACCAAATTATTTTACTGCGCGCTTTCGGCTACCAGAACTGTTGCCTTCAATGGACAACAAAATAACGAAAAACATGAAGAGGTGAAATGCATAAATATGCATACATCAACATGACGCATACAATAGATATAGGCGGTAAACGTAAGAGAAATGTTATCCGGTTGACTGGATAAAAACTTATATCCCTCTACCCATTTTTAGCTTTAGGTTTTACTCTAACTTTAACTCAATACTTTCAGTGGCGAAACTAAGCATAACAATTGGTCATGCTATGCAAATTTTATCGCCGGGTATCGTCAAAAATCCGCTGCGCGAATGTGTCCGCTACTTTGTTCGTGTTTTTGTTTTTCAATATGGAGCTTAAGCAACAAGCGTTCTTGGGCCACGGACGGCTTTTTCTTTCAATAGAATTTTTCACGTCAAACAAAAAAAATGAATAATTTCAAATCCCAAGGGTGTCGTCGAACATGTAAAACGCTGTTTTCATTCTATACAGACGTTACTGACAGCGTTTCCACCTTCTAAAGACGGGGTCCACTCCTAGAACGTGAACATCTGTCAGTTAAGTTCACCGCTGACTCGCTAATTAGTCATGGTAATATCTCGCCTGGGATTTTGAGGTTATTCATGATCGTTGCTCGCATAACACATTCTATTCAACAGCCCAAATATCGATAACACCTGTTCATCAAATCTTCCGGTAGACGTCCGTAACTCAAGAACGTCGGTAACTTAAGGTCTCTATTAGCGAACAGATGTGGACATAGAGTCAAGCTGCACTCCAAATATATCATTAAAGACTTTGTGCACTTGACAATTTTTAAAAAAATAAGATACTAAACAAATTCTGAAGAAATACATCTTGTAAAAACTCGAGATTCAAGTTGATAAACAAGACGTGACAAAAAGTGGAGGTGCTATGTCAAAGGCAAAACCGAGAATATAATTGGTATACCGTATTTCCTCTAATATACGCCGGGAGCGTGTATTAACTTTTGAAGAAATTTCGTACGGCGTGTATTGGAGGGAGGCGTGTAAAAGAGGGAGGTGTCTATTTTGCAATCAAACTCTTAAGAAGCTCTGGGGCAAAAGTATGACAATTTAAGTGTTCCACTGCAAAGTTCGCATGCAAGGCTTCACATCTAAAAACAGGGCAAATTTAAAATGACTCTTGCTTTTATGAAGAATCAAATTACTACAATGGTAGCAGGCTCATTCTAGAGGCAAATCTTGAAAGTCACATAAATTGGTTCAAAATATTTAATATTCATCAAAGAAGGCAAAACTTGGGGATCGTAAACAAAGAAACTTAGAAACTCTTAACTTAAAATTCAACATCCAAATCATCTTCGTCTTTATCTTCATCGAGAAGGTGAAAAGATTCTGCTGCTTCTTCCCTGTCCGAATCGGTGATTTCAAACGGGTTTATCTGCAGCGATGTGTCATCAAGCATTGCTGTTTGGTTATTCAAAAAGGACAAACCAGCTGCGCAGGGTGAGCCTGATTTAAAGCAGTGAACTATCTCGTCTTCACTTCCATCTGTCTTGAGATTTAGATCACAGCTTTTGAAAGACTTCTTAATTAAATCTTCAGATAGGGCATCCCAAGATCCCAGAACCCATTCGACAACTTTGCGTCTTGGCGGTGGCTTCATGTTTCCACCAGCTGTGTATTCGTGAACACCATTACTTAGCCATTCGTCGTAACGATCAGTCAGATGTCCTTTGAATGGCTTATTCCATGAAACGTCTGGAGCTTGGATGTACTTCGTACAGCCCCCTGGGACCACAACAGAATCTACTTTGGCCATTTTGAGAGTCTTCCTCACTTCATTTGTTGTATGGCATTCGAACGAGTCCCATGCAAGCAAGCGACGACGAAATGCAAACTTTCCAATTACCGAGTTAACAAACTGTATAGTCAGTTTTTCGTTCATCCAGGCATTCGCTGATGAAGCAACACAGCAACGAGCTTTAAATTCGTCATTTAGCGCCTTGCTCTCACGCTTAGCACCACCAAACACTATAAAAGGCTTCAATTTTGTGCCGTCGGCTTTGGCTGTCAAACAGACAGAAACTCTGACTTTCTCATTCCCCGTGGTTTTTAATGGAACGGCCTTTGTCCCAGTAACGTCAACTGTGTTCGGAGATACCATATCTGCCCAAATAGCAGTCTCATCCATGGCTATAATAGAGCTAGAATCGTAATTAAATTGACGAGATAATCTTCGAATTTGTAGCATATATGCCTCCAATTTGTCGATCATATGAGATGGATCTTTTTGAGCAGTTGTGGTTTTTCTTCGCAGGGAAAGGCAGTTTTTTTTCATAAATTTTTCAAGCCAACCACGACTGGCAACAAAACTTGTATGAGCGGCAGGATCATTGCCAACACTTTCATCGTGAATTGCTTTTGCCTTTCTCATAATAAGTTTGCGAGAAACTCTCAACATATTGGCACGACGCTCGTGAATCCAGTTTAAAACATCTTCCTCCAGGTCTAAATTTGTTATTTTTCTGCCTCCACCCTCGAGTCGCATCTTTTTTGCCCCACCAGATTTTTTCTTTATCTCAGATAGTGCTTCAAACTGTTGACGCCATTCTCTAACTCTTCTCTCGTCCACGTTAAATTTCTTGGCAGCACTTCGTCCGGAATTAGCTTGCGCATACGCTCTTCTTTTGTCGCCTTGGGGGCAAGACGTTTTCCAATTTTTCTCCATTACCAGATCCTCCAAACCTCACCACTTAACAGTATAATAGATGCTTTAAACACATTTTCAAGCAATATGATCTGGAGACGACACAGGACGCTTTAGTGTGAACACATCACATATATGACACACGATTTCCGTTTGGTGCGAAATTAGCACTTCGAAGCCGCATTGAATGATTATTTCTCAAACCGCAAAGTTATGGCAAGGACAAACTATTCGATTCAGTTTCAGCTTTTTTATGAAATTAACTTTGAAACTAATATACGTGGGCACAATGTTTACAACCACGTTTGGACACCAATGAACGGGGAAAGGCTGATTGCAAAACTTGATAATCGACAGGAAGCTTTGGAAATCGACAAACATGCTATTGGAGTTTATCAACACGAAAATGATCTTCTTGTGGGTCACGTTCCCATTGAATTGTCCAGTCTAATACACTATTTTCTTGAAGCAGATAATGGCAACTGTTTGGAACTAAAAGTCACCGGAAAACGCAAACTGGAAGTTGGACTGGTAGTTCCAGCTCTATTTATCGCTCTTACAACAAAGAAATCAATAGCAATAACTCTGCGCGAAGAATTAAAGATGAGGAAAGAAAAACCGCTACACTTCGACTTCAAATACGAGCAAAAGAGTGAGGACATCAGAAAGACTCCATATTTTAATACAAAAGTTAATTGTGAATCCATCAAATGAATATTTTTTACACATGTATCTACAAGATTTTTAAAAATTTTTTTATGTATAACGTTTTATATTGTCTTATTTTCCTGCAATTATTCTAATAAAATGCCGCTTTTGGAGGGGGGCGTTTACTAGAGGGGGCGTGTATTAGAGGGAGGAGTTCATTGTCATTTCTATATAAATTGATGCGGCGTCTATTAGAGGGCGGCGTGTAATTGAGGCTAGGCGTATATTAGAGGAAATACTGTACCTAACTAAATACAAGCAAATTAGGCGCCTATTATAGACAGTAGAGAGTTTATGTAGGCATTCTTCATTCACGGACAGCTTTTAGTTGCAATAGAATCTTTCATGCCAAAAAAAAAAGACACTGAATAATTTCGCATCTAAAGGGCACAGTTGAACATCTATAACGCCTTCCAAATATGGATGATGCGCGGTCAGGGAGAGGCATAATGATTGGAGACGTTCTCTGACCAAAATTATAATTTATTTCGACGAGCTTTCGGCCACTAGACTGTGGTCTTCGATAGGTACATGACTAAAGAACATTGCAAGCGTATATACTATTCTAATGTGATGACATCACCGACAAAGAAATTTAAGTTATTTACATGAAACAGATTAGATTGTAATTAGCGGCGGCAGTGTTTCTTTGTTAGCTGAGTGTATTGTTTAGGTGATGGCATTGAATTGTTGTCAGCGTCTTTTGTTGTTTCCGTGTGCCATGATTCCAATAACAAATAAACACTGCCGCCGCTAATTACTATCTAATCTGTTTCATGTAAATAATTTAAATTTCTTTGTCGGTGATGTCATTCCATTAGAATAGTATATAAGCTTGCAATTTTCTATAGTCATGTACCTGTCGAAGACCACAGTCTAGTGGCCGAAAGCTCGTCGAAATAAATTATAATTTTGGTCAGAGAACGTCTCCAATCATTATCTATAACGCCGTTTACGTTCCACACAGACGTTACTGACAGCGTTTCCACGTTCGTGTACTCGTGCTCAGTTGAAACTTGCAATGTCCCTCGGGTTTAAATGCTTTGTCGAGTCTTTTCTTTTGATCTCATGCTTGCGCTTTTTTCAAAAGAGCGAACAATGCAGGCATGAAAACATCGTCTGTTCTCCTACAGAGTCAACATCTGTCTGTTCATTTTGTCGCCGATTCGCTGATTGGAGATACTATGATCTCTTATGGGGTTTTAAAGTTATTCAACACCACTGTTTGAAAGAAAATTAGATTGAAAGAGTAGACTAGCCAAAATTCAAAATCACCTGTTTACGAAATCTTCGGTTGCTTGCCGTGACTCAACAGGGACCTTAAGATCTATACGACGTCAACTTCAACCATGACGTCCTTTAAACAAAATAATTCTTGAAAATATGGAGATTGCGCAGCCAGGTTGAGACATGATTAATTTTGAGACACGTTCTCTGACTAAATTTATTAAATATACAAGCTTTCGACTACCTAACCGTAGTCTTGCCTGTCGAGGACTACAGTTAGGTAGTCGAAAGCTTGTATATTTAATAAATTTAGTCAGAGAACGTATCTCAAAATTAAAATAATTCTTCATGCAAGACGAATAGAATGAATAATTTTTATTAACCAGAGCATTCTCAATACCGTCGTCGTTCTGCATAAAACGTCACCCAGACCATTTTCCCGTCTCAAGGAAGACGTCAGCCCTCGGAGTGAAAAAAGTTGGTACCTAAGATTGAATTCAGCCCGAGACTACAATCATTTTAAAAGAACAATAAAGTTAGTCGACAATGAAAATAAAGAACTATATATACTTGGTGATATTAATTGTGACATGTTCAATGAATTTAGCCATGCAACCAAAAAACTAAATTCAATTTTAGAATTATATCAATTATCTCAGGTTGTCAATAAACCTACTCGTGAAACAATATCTACATCCTCATTGTTAGACGTTTGTATCACTTCTAACCCTGAAAAAATAATTTTATCTGAAGTGATCTCCACGGGTGTAAGTGATCATAATTTAGTTTTTGTAGTTCGTAAAATTAATTCCGTATTGAAATCAAGATATCATAAGAAGGTTTCAGTTCGAAATTATAAACACTTTAATGGTAGCAGATTTCAAGAAGATCTACTTAATCAAAATTGGGAGTTATTAGATAACGAACTATGTGTTAATCGAGTCTGGACATTATGGAAAAACCTCTTCCTTGATGTGTTAAACAAGCATGCACCAATTAGAACAAAGAGAATCAGAAATAAACCTAGTGTTCCTTGGCTAACTAAGACAATTAAACAAAAAATTTTTGAAAGGAATCGACTAAAAGTACGTGCTACAAAATCTAATTCTGAACATGACTGGAAAACGTACAAAATATCCAGGAACGCAGTTACAGTAGCATTGCGTGAAGCGAAAGCAATTTATTACAGAAATCGATTTGAAAGTGCAAAACGTGAACCCAAACAAGCTTGGAAGACAGTCAATCAAATACTAAATCGTAATCGTCAAGACCAAATTATACATAATATCGAATCTGTTAATGGCTTGATTACGAACCCTACAGAAATATCGGAATGTTTTAATAATTATTTTGCGGACATCGGCCCAAAAATTTCTGAAGCCATTGATAATGGTAAGCATAAATTTGATGATTACGTTAGGAAATCTACAACAACTTTTCAATTTCGGTTAACTGACGTGTCCAAAGTATTTAATCTTCTTCTGTCTCTATGTACTACTAAAGCTACTGGAATAGATAATATTCCAGCGAAAATTCTTAAAATTGCTTCCCCGATAATTTCTTATTCTTTGACCAAAATATTCAACATGGCAATACTAACTGAGACATTTCCACATGAGTGGAAAACAGCAAAAGTCGCTCCTTTGCAAAAAAAGGGTCCTCGGAAATTATTGGATAATTACCGTCCAATTTCAGTTCTGCCAGTCATCAGTAAGATATTCGAGAAAATCTTATATGAACAATTATATGAATATTTAGTTACTGAAAATTTATTATCCAAGAATCAGTTTGGCTTTAGACGTTTTCATTCTACAGCTTCTGCCTTGCTGGATAGCACCAACGAATGGTTCACTAATATGGATCGTGGTTTACTTAATTTTGTGGTCTTTCTCGATCTAAAAAAGGCGTTTGATACCGTGGACCATGAAATTTTATTAAAAAAACTTGGAATGTACGGTGTCAGTTTAACCGCGTTAAATCTTTTTCGATCATATCTGACAAATAGAACTCAAAGATGTTCCATTAATGGTGAACTATCCAGTCCCAGGACAGTTAAGTGTGGTATTCCCCAAGGTTCTATTCTGGGCCCGCTTCTGTTCTTAATTTACATAAATGATTTGCCAAATTGTTTGGAGTACTCATCAACACGAATGTTTGCTGATGACATAGTTAACCACATCCGGGAAGTACCCCAACGAAGCGGAAACGGCTTTAAATTCTGACCTTGAAAATGTTAAGGAGTGGCTCTTTGCGAATAAACTTAGTCTAAACCTTGTCAAAACCGAGTATTTATTAATTGGATCTAGACCTAACATAAAAAATTTAATCGTTGAGCCGAAAATTTATGTAGGAGATGCACCAATCAACAGAGTAAGAGTAACGAAAACACTGGGAGTTCATGGTGATGAATTTCTTTCGTGGGATAAACAAATTGAAGACATATCTAAGAAAATTTCATCAGGAATTGGTGCGATTAAGAGACTTAAGCCTTTTGTAGATCGAGGAACATTGAAATCTGCTTACAACGCTCTCGTACTACCGCACTTCTACTACTGTTGCGAAGTGTGGGATTCTA
Source organism: Heliopora coerulea (assembly GCA_030142905.1). Classification (NCBI taxonomy): domain Eukaryota; kingdom Metazoa; phylum Cnidaria; class Anthozoa; order Scleralcyonacea; family Helioporidae; genus Heliopora; species Heliopora coerulea. Next base: position 413,613 of record JASJOG010000202.1, read on the forward strand.
TAGGTATATCACTATCTGATCGTTTACAAAAACTACAAAATAGAGCTGCTAGAGTCATCACGGGCAGAAAAAATGAACATGGTCAGTCTGAAATTGCTCTAAATCAACTCGGATAGAAAACTCTAAACGAACGTCGGAGACAGTTCGTAGCCAAATTGATGTACAAAATTATTCACAATTTGGCACCGAAATCACTCACTAAGATTTTCCACAAATCTAATGCTTCGATGAAGTATAATCTACAGGGCTCATCTAATAAACTTAATTTACCATTCCCAAAGACTGAATTCCTTAAAAAGAGCCTGAGCTATAGAGGAGCTAAGTTATGGAACAGTCTCCCATACGAAATAAGAAATAAAGAATCTTTCTATTCATTTAATTCATTAATCTCTACCACCAGCCGGTTATAACATTTTTAAAATTGTATTTAACAATTACTCCTGTTATACATACAACTTTTAATTTTTATTAGGTAATAATAGTATAAAAATTTTAATGATATTTGTAATATAGAATTAATCCTACGCCCCTCTTGAAAATCAGATTTGCTGAATGGGGTAAGCGTAGTAAAATAAAGTTTTCTCTTCTTCTTCTCACTCCAAGTTTACCATATACGATCATCGCTACAAAAAATAGTAACTGAACAATTACGTATTGATTTGGGCCGATTTGCAAAGGCAACAAATTCATATCACATCAAAGCAGATAATTTTCAATAAATCAGTAAGTCACGAAAATATGATTAGAATAATGATTACAAGGAAGAGCTTTAGCCCTGGTTGAAATTTTCGTCATATTATTGCAAGATATTTTAAATTCTACTATATTCGCAATGTGGACGAATTAAAACACAGGGACGGCGGAGCGGAATTACGAGTGGGAGGGCTTGAGATAAAAATACAACATTTTGTATGCTTCTCTGGGAAATTGCACAACAAGTGTTTTAAAGCATAGTTGTTTCAACATTACATTTGGAAAAAAGTGGGGGGCTACAGCCCCTGCAGCCCCTCCCAGCTCCGCCATCCCTGAAACATCTTACAGTAAATCGCATTCTCACAGAGGCATCTCACTAACTGAGTACCAGAGACGGACCCAGAGGGTGGCCACCCTTTTGAGCTGTTAAAAATCCCGTAGCTGTTTAAAATTAATTTCATAATAATGTACGCGATAAATTAACAGAAAACTTTCGTCCGGTTGCTCTATCTGGTAGAGCTATGTTTCTAAAACATTCTTTCGAATCGTTGACATCCCGTGTATATCAGAGACGCCTCTGAACAGGGTACGGACTGCAAATGTTAAAACATAATTTAGAACACTAGATTTATAAATGTTTTGAAATATAGAAACATGGGTTGGATTTTGGTTTGAGCTCTCCAGACGCGCGTGCCCTATTTTTGATTAGTTGTCATGTGACTTTTTGCTCGGTTACAAAACACAAATATTAAACATATCGACCACCAAGAAGATTGATGATTATTTTCAGAGGCAATCGGAACTAACAACTAAGAAAAGAAAGGATGAGTAGAAAAAATTCAAATCGAAAGAACACCGGAAACATCAGTAGCATAAAAATTGTTCCACCAAAACGCAACATAGAGGCATGAATTTGAAAGTGTGCGCCCCTTTTTCTTAAAATTCTTGATCTGCTCCTGAAAAAGCACTTCAATAGACGATTTAAGGATTTTCTTACCCCAACGGACATGAGGTTCAACCAGGAGTACCAACATGGCCATCTCATAACCTTGGTGGACTTTAATTTGGTCTCCCCTTTTTGGAAATGCTGGGTTCCGCCCCCAAAAAATTTTCCTGTAATATATGGAAGAATGTATAGTAGTTTGCAATTGCTACAGCTACCAACTCTTAACTAGTTTCTGTTTTATACTGAAATGCTTATGAAACAAAGATTGAGTTTGTCTTATTTGAGGGAACTCTTGAAATAAAGAAATATCTTCGACAGTTTTTCCATTTCTCAGGACTTTCTTAAAATTTTTCAATTTGTTTCCTGTGTAAATGAGATAATCTGTGAAGTTAATTTGTTGATGCAGCAATTTTACTGATTAGAAAATAACTTATATTTTCAATATCATTCAAGTAAATCACTTGAACCCTCACACAGTGGTTCAATTCATAAAATTTAACAGATATTAAAAAATTGTTGCCATTACCATATATTAATTCCAAACTTTCAGATAACACTCTCCTTCAAAGAGAATCGTCTTTATCTTGCTACCATCAAGCAAGGTATTGTGATTTGTCTTTATACAAGATGTAGAAAATGCTGAAGTCGACTTGCTTGGTTTGTCGCGAAATGAATAAACAGAACAAACAAAAAAACAACGAACCATAAAGTATATTTAAAAACCATAAACTATATTTCATAGTTGTGAGACGGCTGGAAAGTAAGACGCGAGTGAGACTATGACAACAATTGCTCAGTTTCTTGAATTTAGCCACAGTATTAAGTTTCAAGTGACGTCGTTGAATAATAACTGGGATATAACTTATTTTGCAATTAGTCAAAATACTGTGTCAACAAAATGACGCGACGAATCGTCTCATTTACAAATCCAACAAACGGAAATATCTCAAGAAATAGAAATAGGTGAAGTTGTTCCTTCATCGTTTCAAGAGTTCTTTTAATACCGACAAACTTCCTTAATTCTCAATTCATGAGCATTTTAAAAAGGGCCATAAAGAGGAATACCATGAAATTTTTGTGATAATGTACAAACATGCCCTCATGAAGTAAAGGGTTATTATTATTGATCGTAACTCCTTCATTGTCACCTCTTGGTTGATAGCCCTGAATCTCGGTAGCTTAATAGTGATAATACTTCTCACTTACCATCAGTAGGTTATGGGTAAGATCGCTGTCTTGGGCTCAGCTAAGAATATTAGTCTCAGTGCCAAACAAATATTTACTCTACCATATAAAGCTATAGTACAGTGGCTGAAACAAAGGTTACAGGGCTGAAATCTTTGTAAACCGACACCTCACTACCAAACGTGCATATTATTACATCACATTTTATCGAACAAGACTGGGTACATATTTTGAACACGAAGTTACTCTAACCTTCTTCCAGGAAATGTACTTCTCAATGAAACTCAATGCGGTCTTGTGACCGTATTGCAACAGGAAATGCGCTTAGAAGTTGACCAATCACGACTCTGAGATGCGATGACCTTTTACCTATAATGAAAATACCCAGTGACCAATAATTCAATGTCCTACTGCTTGGGGAATATCCCTAGGGAACAAAGAGTATTTGAGATATAGTTTTCTGTTGCAATTACGTTTCCCTTGGGAATTTCCCGGTCAAAGCAAACGAAACGAGATAAGTCTGCTCCTATTCCGAACAGACGTAAACATTTGTTTCGAGGCGCCACGGTAACACTCCGTCCAACATGAAGGCAAATGGAGGAGTAGATGATTCTATCGTACTTGTTGAAACGTTCGGAAAGCGACAAACGGCAGGTAAGAAAAACTTCGACGGGGAAAGAAACCTCTCAATGTTTTGCAATGAGCTTCGCTACCCGCGGCTATTTTTGATGGTGGTCGGGCAGTGGTATCCTGAAAGTTGGAGTTCTACCAAGAAAAACCTATACCATGTCTGGCAGCTCATTTTAACGATCGGCGTTAGGAGTTATTACGCTTACTCCTTTGGATGTTTTGGCGTCATGACCTTAGAACGACAACACTTCAAATGGTTTCCCATTACCTCAGTCGAAGACGTCGTTTGGGAGTCTCGTTGGGTGATTTCACATCACTTAGGTCTCTTCTACTTTTGCCGCTAACGTCATCTGGAAAAGTTTCTGGAAGAATCATGCCTGACACGAACCTTGTGGAGAGACACTGTACGATATCTAAAACGCATCTGCCTAGCTGCCATTTTCCTAGTGATTTTAATGCCGGTTCTTCTACACCCAGCCGAGATATATTATTCCGTCGAGCCTGACGACGGCTGGAAGATTGTGTTGGATACCTTTCTGCTCGCCTTAGATCGCCTCGTTACTACGCCAATCTTCTTGGCGTTCGTCTTGGAAGCGTACATCCTGGTGCGAGTCGTGAAAGGGTACGGCGAGTGCATCAAGATCTGGCCAAAGAATTACAGGAACATCGAAGGATCTGGAATGAGATCGGCGAAGCTGCGTTTCCGGGAAATCAAGAGCTTGATTAGTTCCGTGGAAAACGCTTACCAGTTGTACCTCTCCCTGCACTTTTTTCCCCTCTTGGTTACCGCTTTCCTCGGCGTCTTTGCGTGCGCCGAGCAACTGGAAGGCAAAGTTAACGAAAATCACGGCTACTTGAAAGTCCGAGCCCCGAGGTATTACAATCGTATGAACATAAAACTCGCCATGACGATGTTCCCAGCTGTTAAAACGGTGCGTCCACAATCCGGGAACTCAAACTTATCAGCGCTTTTGCCTTTCGAAGTTCTAAGCCGTAAACAAGTGAACGTAGCCCTGACGAAACAAGTTGCTGACACGTATATTGAGGAAGGCAAACAACAACTGCTGGTTGAGGTGGGAATTGAAGCAGTTTTAAAGATTCTTGAATCGGTTGTTCTCTATCTGGTTCCCTTAACGCTGATGTTGCGACTCCAGACAAAGCTTCGGTTGGTTCGACAGGCGATCGTGGACTCCGACTGCTTCGAACAAGAACAGAATGGATACTTGTTCCAAGATGACCAAAGTATCCGAACAATGGAACATTACGTCGGTACTTGCACAGGGATCAAGATATTCGGCTATAAGATGCCGTTGTTCAGGGGATTTCTTCTGTCTGTCGGTGCACCCTTCCTCACTGCTCTAACAACACTTCTCTTTGCGTATATCCGCATTAAAAAGTAACAGACTACGTGTTGTAACTTCTGATTCATGAATACTATAGTGCCAACAAAACTATTTTTTTGACTTTTCTTAAAATGGTCGAGTGGTCATGGTTTATGCCTATGAACGCGAGTCCCCGACGCAAGGGCTAACGTCCCCGACAGGAGGGCTAAAACAGAAGGGCCAGGACCACGCCTCCTTTAAAATTTTCTTATCTGAAAGTCGAAGACTTCATGTTATTTTTCGCATGAATAATCGCAACAACTTATTAGAAACAGTTTACTTTTAGATTTAAGGTGAAGAGAAGAGTCATTATCTTTGTTAGCTAAATCAATATCAGGTACTCACAGTATATAAATGTGTTATCATCAGTGAAAATTGCCCGACAAAATGTTTATTTTTCCTCGACAGGAGGGCTAAGGTTCCCTGACAGGGGGGTTACAGCCTTTCTGCCCCCTCTGGCGCCAACATTAATTTGTGAGAGTTTGCAAAAGAAAATGAACACTCATCTACCTACGAGACGAACTGTTCACGTTGACAGCGAACGTGACATTAATTTGAAGGCAACTTCCACCTTTCGTAAATCCTTTTTGCTTCTACTTTCAATTCAGGCGTATTTGCCTTTTCCGAATTTTTCTGTTTTAGATTTGGAGATGGCTTCAAATGTGTAAGAATGTTTACTCCAACGTGCTGATTGTTTCTCTTTTTTGTCCAGAATAACTCAACACGAGGATGAAAGTAAACATATGACGTAACGTCTAAGTGGTGAGCTGCAAACCTTTAATCAGAGCAGCGGTGGACTCAGGGAAGGGCCTAAGGGTCTCGATCGGCCCCCTCTGTTAGAGGATAATTACATGAGATCGGTACGAATTCAGACCGCTACCGAAGTGAGAATTTTCTGAAGTGTTTACATGAGCCGGAATGAAACTAAAGCCACGTTCATGCAAATATTTCAGACCGCATTCCGAGTTTTCGTTAATTTCCAGCAACAATACTTTTCTTGTTCGTCACATCATTTTCAAGTTCGTCCAAGATGGTCTGGAGATATTTCGAGTTTTCATGAAGAAAATTTCGTGCCGGTCCGTGTTCATTCCCGTAGGTCCAACATCCGAAAGGAGTGAGGCAGTTCCGCGCATGCCGTTCAAACCGATCTCATGTAAACTAAAACGAGCATTTGTTTGGGGATCGATCTCAAGTCGTTCCGGACATCATCTTATTTGCTTTCTTCGATAACCCTTTAAAGCACAGAGCCCAATATATCGTACACCTAAGATAAAAAGAACAAATGAGAGTACAATGCAAAAACAAAGGAACAACAGATAACTTAATAAAAACAATTCAAGCATTAAAGATAAGCCTGATTTGCACGAGTTAAGCAAGCGCAAGCCCAAGAAATAAACGTTCGCACAAGCACAAGGTTGCAATAGAAGATAAGGTAAAGGTTTCCCTGAGGAACAACGCAGTCATAAGCGCAAAACCACGAAATAAACGTAACCACAAGGACAAGGTCTTAATAAGAGATAAGATGAAGAATGTATTCCTGAGGAACAACGGATTCTTAAACCCAAGCACACGAAATAAACGTAAGTACGGGCACAAGCACAAGGTGCAAACAGAAGATAAGTTAAAGCAAGTATCCCTGCATGAGGAACAAAGCGGTCATCAGCAAAGGTCTAAGAAATAAACGTAACAAAGAACAGAAGACAGGTTAAAGAAGGTATTCCAGAGGGACAACGCAGTCATAAGCACAAGTTCACAAAATAAACGTAGGCACGAGCACAATCACGAGGTCTAAAATAAACGACAAGATAACAAAGATATTCCTGAGAGACAACACAGTCACAAGCCCAAGACCACGAAATAAACTTATAGTATCTGTTTGTGACATCAATTACTATTTCCTATTTCACTGGTTATGAACTAATTTCAACTATTCTACCACATAAGGGTCGTCATAAGCATATAATCATAATCCAAGCATAAGCCAAGAGCAGAACAAGAGACAAAACAAAAATTCTTGTTTTGTCTTCGCAAGTCCTAAAGGAGATATCATACTTTGTTTTCCTATTGAGCTTGTCCTTATGCCTATGTCGCTAGTGTGAACCAAGCTTTAAAGATAAGATAACGAAATTATCCCCGAGGGACAAAGAAGTCATGATGGTAAGACCACGAAATAAACAAAAGCACAAGCAAAAGCCCAAGGTCTAAATACAAAATAAGATAAACCAGGTATCCCTGAGGAACAACCCAGTCATAAGCGCAAGACCACGAAATAAACGTGAGAATGAGCACAAGGTCTGAACAAAAGATAACACAAAACATGCACATATCGCTGAGGGACAACGCTGCGTATGCACAAGCAAAAGAAATAAAGGCAAGCACAAGAGCAAGAGAACCACCAGACAAAAGAGAACACAAAAGTCATTTTGTCTCGCGTTATTTGCTTGTATTACCCCCGGTTCAAACGTAAATTTTGCTTGCAGCTGCGCTTGCGTTTGTAGCACTTGTGTGAACAGGGGTTCACCAAAATAGCAGTCAGCCAAGAGTTCCTTAGCCAACAAGACTCAGTCAACCGGTGACCTTTCCTGACCCAGCTGGCCGTAAAGCTGCATCCGAGAAAAAGAACAGAATACTGCGAGACCTGTCCGATGAGGACTGAACCAATAGTTTAGTTCATATCATGTGGCAACACTCCAGTAAAAACACCAAAATAAGACACTGTGGAAGTAAAAAAATCGAAAACGAGGCGATTGCCGAACTTTTTGACCATGTTTTAGATGTCCGAATATCAGGTCAAATACGACTTTCACGGATATGAAATGAAGCTCGTACATGGCAAAGGCGATTTTCAAGTGTCAGCATCTTATATTTTTAGACGCAACCGGGGCCAGATGATAAAATGATCTGGCTTCTCAAAAGAATCCATATTTAAGGAAAAAATCGGGCTTGAAGTTCACGAACTTTTATGCTAATTCACATAATATTCCGAAACTATGTCGCGGAACTGATTTCTCTTTTGTTTTAGTCATGAATTATTTGAGTCCATTAAAACAAACCACTATGAATTCAGCGTCCCGTCTTAGTTTATAACTATGACCTTGCAGAAGATGAGCGCGTTGAGTAGACCGAGGACGCTTGAAGATCAGAGTGGATTTTGTTTTCAAGTCGATGTCCGAATTACCTCCATGGTTTGTTTACAATTAGGCCCAAAACCAAACCTCTCTTCTGACAAATTTAATTCAAATGTAAATAAAAATCCACGTGAAGTGTCTACCAGCAGAGGCCCTTCACATTACTCTACGCCACTCCATAACGAAGTCCTTTTCAAAACGACGTTTACGTCTTCTTCGGAATAAAAAGAGGTTTGACGTCATTAGATTTGTGTTTAGCATAAGGCGAGGCGGGAGACCCCACGATCAATATGTGGTTGCCTTTCAACCACAGACGCCACATGCTCTTGTGAAATCCTCGAACGTCCAAATCCCAAATGTGTAAGCATCGTGCCACGTTATTCCATGTCGTCCAGTCGCTGGCGTGCTTCATTTCGATATAGAACACATACGTCTTACCAGAGGTGTCAGGGATGAAATCCTTCTCGTTTTTACAAGGATCCTTGCTGTGATCCAAGACAACGGCGAGACTAAAAAATACGAAGGAAGAAATGAAGGGAAAACAAAAGCTGCTTGAAAAGGAGAATGAATGACTATGCGAAAGGCAGAAGCGTCATCGTAGAATCGAGTTACGTTTTTCTCTCAGTTTGGCCAACGTGAAACGAAGGAAGAGAGAGGAACAGAGGTTAGGAGGCTCCTGAGAAATTTATACGTCTTGTAAAACACATGCCAAGGATATTTCATGAGAATTACAAACGGAAAACCTGGAACAAGAACAGATGCGTGTTTGGATGTTACGTCAATTATTTGTATGATTTGGGCATATGGGCGCGATTTAATGCAATCAGATTTCAGATACATGAAGAGATTTCAAGAGAATTTCAAAACGATTTTGAATAGATTCAATAATTTATAGTTTGTTTTGTTTTGTTTTCTTTAAATCCAGGGTGAAAGGATTAATCTACTGATTCTTGTCCATCAGTTAGGCAAAAATCCTGTAAATTAGCCCACCGCTGTGCTTTGATCCAAGCGGGTTTAGGGAGACATTCCCCTATTGGTGGGAGAATTGTGCCCTTCTTTCATAGCGAAACGCACCTCTCACGGAAAGTTTAGCAAATTTCGATTCAGTTATCGTTACCAAAAAGCTGGAAATACCGTTTCAAAAGTTCCAAAAGTTTGAAAATTTCTCCTTTAAAAATAGATATTTGTAAAGCTGATGAAATATTGACTAGGATTTGCCACCTAGTGTACCTCCAGCCTCTGCTCAAATCCTAAATCCCAACTACTAGCCCCACTGACTCGAGACTTTGGTGCAATTCCCAACAAGTCAGTAGAGAATTTAAGTTTCGAACAACGGAATATGACATCAATTAACAAATTTTCAGTGTCATTTACCGATAGCTTTGCACAAAATCTCGAACTCATAATTAGGAACCTTGATTCAGGATTATCCTGAATCTTAGGTGAGAGAATATCAGGTAAATAAATTACTTAATTTTCCAGTCCCAGTCTCCACACGGTTGCCTGGTCTAAGTGGTTCCGCTAAGTGGACCTTCTAGAGACAATGCGATAAGCCTTGGTAACCACACAAATATATCGCTGAGCTCCAGCGATACGGTGACAGCGATAGTGTGTCTCTGCCTTCAGTGCTAAGGTCCCTCTAATACCTTAACTATGTCTATGGTAATTAGGACATGTCGACAGAAGGCTTGTCTCACCTCATCAGGCGTTCAATTTCCTTCTCGTAATTATCCTTTTTTAGTTGTTGTACGTCGAATTTGACGTTCGGTTCGGTGTTCAAGGTGTGCTTCTTAAAGTAGGCTTCCTGAAAATACACATTCATGTTGAGACCTTTTGCGCCGAAGTGATACGTCCGGGAAATATCCGGAATGACACATTCGCGTCCCTTCTTGTTCGAGTCCATCCTCATCCACATGTCCCAATCCCAGAACAAATCCGGGGTCGGCCATTTTGGTTCTAGTTCTTCTTTGTAGAGACGTCGCTTGAGCAACCTAAAAAAAATAATACACAAAAATTGAACATGACTTTAACCATTTCTCTACTCCTGGCTTTGCCTTCAATGGAGTGGTTTTCGGATTCATCATAAAGCGAGGACTCTATCTGAATTCAATAGTTTATATAGCTGAGCTTGTTTCCTTGACTATGTTTGTGGACAGACCATTTCTATGAGTTTCAAGGTTCGCTCGCCAAATTAATGTAATCGGGAGCAACTGGTTTCTCCGGCTAATCGTCCAAAACGCAAACACGAGAATGGTCAGTGGTACACTCTTTCCCTTGCAAATACTAAATTCCCAATGAGAACCAAAATTTACGACGTCTATTATTAAAATATGACTTTAAAGATTTCAAACTGTTAAATTCACAGATACAATGAGAAAAGCAGGCCATTTAGATAGGTATACAACCATGATCACAAGAAGTTGGCGGAAGAAATTGCAGTCTTCGGTTTGGCTCAACCACGGTCAAAACTTTTTACCTGTAGAAGTTCAATTGATAAAGTGTACTAATAACCGAAGAACAACAACAGTAAGCACCTATTCCTGAACATCTCTTCTCGGATTCTCAGTGCGTGAAGACCAAGACAACTGATGTTCTTTGCCATATCTTCTCGTAATCTTTTACAAAAGACTGTCGAAGGATTTTATCCCAGTATGTTGACGGCTAAATTACACTTTCACAGTGTCAATTCTTTGCTTAAGGCACAAACTAAAACAAACCTCGTACAAGTTGCGGTGACTGTAATTAAGTCTAAAAATACTTAGCATGCGCACAACAATATGCATAGCTTGGCAGTTTAGTTGCCAACCCAGCGGACTCACTCACTGACAGAATAGTTACGGCAAGTACAACGAAGTCCTTACCATCCTAGACCAGGCATCGTCTCGATTCTGTAAAGCATTGCTGGATCGTTACATGTATGTTCATAGCCCTGGAAAAGAAATCAGACAATCAAAGATTCTTTTTCAAGCTTTATTCTACAAATTTAACAAAAGCGGCGCGGGGACTGGATGTTAAGAATGACAAAATTGGCATAAACGTAAGACGTCTTCGCAGGATAAATGTATCTAGGTTAAGATGTTAGAAGGTTAAAACTATATCGAAAATGACACCAACGTTTTCCATCAAGGTGATGGTTGTCAGACTTCTCACCTCGGTTGTATTGTGCTTAGGCAACTTTTCACTTAGGATGAACAGTTTGGCCAGAAAACCTGAACTCACGACGACGCTCATAAATGTAAAAGTCCATCGACACCGGACGTTTGTCACAGTCAGTTATTTATCCTAGTGTATGTCAGAGTTATTAACAGAGAAGTGCATCATCATTAAATTTGACTAAACGTGTTCTTTGAGAGATTACATAGTCAACAAAACTTCCAAGCCTGATGTTTAGTGCTTAAAACCAAGTTTGCCGAAAACCGTTCCGTGGCGGGAAAACCAATGATCAATCAGAACGTCGATATGATTTTTCAGACTGGGCTTTTTTATGGTCTTCGGGGACCGAGGAGACTAAAGTACCCGAGGCAAATATCTCCCAAACTATATGACGTATGATTTAATTATTGAAGTATAACCAAGACCTAATGGCCGGTTCCCCTTATACATTTACTGAATACAAGTACCAGAATGCCTTTCGAAATCTTGTTTGTAGTGTTAATCGGAGAAATTGTCTTTCCATTCGCTTTGGGGATTTAATATTTGCATGAAAATAGAAAAACCGCAAAGTGTTCTGGTCGTTGTATTCAGCTGACGTAATAAGGGAAACCGGCCATTATTAGTTACCAATGAATTTAGTAACCGGAGCAACAAAATGACGTAGTTATGGCGTCAAGATAGGAAAATTCAAATTATAAGGAAAACCTGACGCGCACTGTTTAACACTTCATTCGACTTTTTTGGGGGGGAGGTATTAAATTGATATCATAAAACAAATATTTCCAATAAAAGTGCTTTTTCGGGGAAGAATATAGAGAAAACTCTAAACTTAATCATTGAATTTTCGCAACAATGTTTACCCTGAAAAATTCAGAAACTTTTGTTTCCTTGCTACATTCATCTGATTTTTCTCGAACTATAAAGCTAATAATATTTGTAGAAAACGTCGAACAATTTAAGAGATTTACCCATAAAGCTTTTCAAAAACCTGGTTCTGCGCTTTCTTAAGGGTTTTTTACACGTACGATTTTGTGCCATGCGATTGACATCTTGGAGTATGTGTTTAACTGACGAGAGTATCGAGGACAAACGACAGCGATCCTTATGAGCGGATATTTGGCTACATAGACTGTCATGAGTTGATTGCATACACCATGGTTGCGTGCAATATAGTACGTGTAAACAGCCTTTTAGAGCCCTGGCTCTTAATCCTGACAAAGGTCCACGCTCCAGTACCGACTCACCTGGTCATTCCACGCAGAAACACAATACAGACTATCGTCCACGTCCATTAGCGGTAATAGTTGGCTGAAGTAACTGAATATATCAACAGAAACGTCCAAGTCTTCTTCCAAAACTATCATGTACGCCGCATCAGGGTACATATTGAATGTCTCTGTGAGGGTGCGTTTGTAATGCTAGAAGTAGGGTAAGAGAAGGTCATAAAGATAAGATCGTGGTTTTAATAACATGACAATCGAATGACGCATAGGACAATTATGGATAAAAATTATACCATAAATCACAAAAAAACTAATGCAATCCTGCTGACAAGTTGACTTCACAGATAATATAAACAATAATATCTCCACTATAGTGGGTCACCGAAGGCTTATCTCACTTGAGGTTTTTTCACTGCATTAATTGTTGCACTACGTCCAGTCTCTAGACCTAGGCGTAACAAACTCTCCAGACAAACAGGGTAAACGGCGTAAAACTTTGCGAAACATCGGGTTACGGTCAATTGTGTCGTAACGTACCGTGACATCAAATGTGTCCGAAAAAGCACTTTTCCGATGCAGAATTTATGTAGACTCCAGAAAACTTTGTTTCGACTCATTTTCACAGGAAGTGGGAATTAAAAAAGATTAAACCCGCACTAAGTAAACACGTTCGCTCATCCGACGAAGCAGAGACGAAATCGCGGGGAATTGACAAAACGACTCATCATCACTGCATCTCGGAGCTATCGAACTCTTAGTTCAATTCCTCTTCGTTCGGATAGGGCAACTATTATTGTACTCAGGGCACTATCAAACGATTTTACTCGCTGAGGGTGGATCTCTAGAATAGAAAGAGTTAACCCCACCTCAGTTAACCCCTCTATGCGCAGATAGATCTTCCATTATCTTACTCTGGTTGACATTTATGAAAATTTCACTGTGGAACTGGAACATTTTTACATATGAAATTTTCATTTTACATGTGAAGCAAACAACGCTTAATTCACATGCGAAATGAGCTAGTCCAAAATTTCACATGTGAAATGTTGATGTTCAAAACACTAACTTCATACACAAAATGGAACCTCCACATATGAAAATTAATTTCACACACGAAATTTTCATTTCACAAATGTAATTGAAACAATTCACATATCAAATATTATTTCCATAAGTGAAATTGCATGTGACGTATTTGTAAGGGATTAGCTTTTCTTGCCGAAGGGGGACTGTTGGACAGAAATTACGACAAGACTGCTGGACAAGAAAAACGAAAAGAGGTCGATGTTTTAGTGATTGCAACCCAACAAGTTCCCAACAAAAGTTAAAGAGTTCAACAACTGAAAGAATATTCCATACCTGTGAAATTCTTGCATTTTTACTGCTAATTGGAACATGTTGGATCACTTTAATGTTAAACAATCTAGAAACGGCAGCTGGTTCTTCAAAAAACCCATCAATAAATACTGTGATCAGTTCTTTCTTTGCCCCATGAGCCGACAAAATTGATCGAATGGCACGATAGAGGTAATGTGGACGGTTGCTTGCGACGACAGCCACAGGAATGTTTGAAACTCGGTTTTCAGATAACTCTTGACTTTTTATATTGATGGGAGCAGGATTGGAACCTAAGGGATAAACAGGAACACCATGGAGTTCAGGATTGGTTAGTAACAAATCACATTGCGAATAAGCATAGCGGGACTGAAAAGCGGAGAAGGAAGGTCTTGTCAGGCAGTCTGGGAACATGCTTCCCTAAAGCTTGGAAATTTTAAAGCATTAGATAATCATTGCGGCTAGCATTTGTGCAGGTTCGTGTTTCGAAAATATCGTGAAATGTGAAGCCAAATTTAAGTTTTACACAAGGACTTAAAAATCTTATTAAGAATTCATGAGGAAAATACAAGGGATATGTTTATCTTTATACGGGATAAAAACACGCCTAGTTTTCTCCTCCAATTTTCACTGCTTAGAAGACATTAATTTTCACACTTTCTTCGCGAATTAGCGTATTAAGCGGTTTGGTTTTTAAGCGGTTCAAAAAACTCGCAGTGGGTGCGTTCTCTAAAACACTCAGCTATTATCTCATGTTTTATATCTCATAAAGCACTCCTGCTCGTTTTTTAAACATTACTTAGTGGAATCTTCATTGACACATTATCCAAGATCCTGAAAAACAGGATGGATCTGCCGATGGCTGTGACATTTAAAACTGAATTCACAGCCCAAATCAAGCGCTTGATCTACCTCCGTTGTAAGTGATAACGATCAAAAATGGGTACAGCAATATTTAAAGTGGATGTGGTGAGGACCTAGGAACAGTCAGAACAGCCTTTCGAGAGTAAAAAACTTTCTATGGGTTGGAAGGTTCTCACATTTCCTCACCCCACTAACTCCGCAATATCATTGACCATTTTCCAAAGAACGTTCTGTGGGCAACATAATCAGCCTTTGAAACATTGCAGGGAACGGAATCCCTCCAATCTATAGGCACATCATGTACAGACAATTCAAAATACAACGCTCAATATGCCGTGCATTTACTTACAACTACAAACGCTACCATAGCCTTCAAATCGATCGCAAAACGCCCGTCGTCTTCGGGATTCCTCACTATCATCCCAGTGGCACTGGGAGTTTTCCGCTGCAACTAATTCAACGGTAGCTCGAGCGGTGACAGGATTGGCCCAGTGTTCAATGTCTGGCGCATGGTGGTAGGCTTCTGCAAGCTTTTTGCCTCGTTTGATCACAATGAACGCCCACGAGTCTCTCCATTTCAGGCCATCAATATATATGCTACCCAAGCTTCGCAGCAGATTACGGGGAGCCTTCTTCATGCTGTATGACGCTTCATCCTGCAAGGACCACGCAGACAAGTCATTATTTAGAAAAGGGTGTTAGCTTAACTATCAGAGGTAACTATAAAGAAGGCAGTTAGTTGCAAGTAAAAGATCTTCTGAGGTGATGATAGATCAACGTTCCTCAAGCCCCAACCTCAGAAAAACGATTTCCGCACCCCAGGCGGGGATCGAACTCGGTTCCAATTCACGTACGATCCGTGTTATTACACGCCATTTTTTTCAATGAAAACGGACGAAATCAAACTTGCGAAGTTTCATCGAACTAAACTAACAATGTTTACTAAAGTTTGTCCTGCTATTACACATTACTCAGAGTGTTCATGTTATTGGGCCTCACAACTCCATCGATTAAATGATTATTATTATGATACTTACCTTGACTGAAATGCATAGAATCCTTCCATCTGACACCATATTTAAGAAAAGGACAAGCGATTCTCCTTCTTCTTTTGACATGTAGGTATCGAATGTCCGAGTGGCCATTATGGCGCCCGTGGACTGGTGAAGAACAGTGATGTGTATTCCTCGCGCAGATTCACTAGTTGTTGTCTCTTCCATCACCTGGATAAAAAATTGGTAATAAATTCAAAATGAATAACGAGTTTATATTACTTTCATAAAATTTTACCTCCTCAAATATCTTCTACGCGCAAACGAAGTAGCTCGAAATGTCAACATTGCATGCAATTCCTACAAGCTCTCGGTAGAAAGACATGACAGTAAAGCAATGGGAAAAATTTGGCACAACTGTAGTTTACCTGACACCAGTATAACAGTGACGGTACCGAAGGCTCAATAACCCTAATACAAATCCTCACCCTAAGCCGTAATTCAAACATTCTTGCCAAAACGTTGACACTAAAAACTCTTGGCCAGAAATTCTACACCAAAAATTCTATACCAAAAATCCTACAAGAATTTGCAATAGGAAAATATCGATAAAAAAGTAAACAGTAGCTCAAGGCTCGGGCATAAAAAGTCATTGCTTAAGCGAATTGAGAATAAAGAGAAAGAAACAAAGTGATACAGTAGGTGCCAAAAGTATGAGTCCAGTCTCAATTTTTGCCAAAAATTCGAGAAAATTATATCTTCTGAAAAATAAACTTGCATTAGCTACTTGAGCATGCGCATTGAGATCTGCAATTGTCTCCCACCTTTTGTCCTTTAATTATTTTGCCATATGTAACTTCAAAATAAATTTATCTAATTCTCTACACGCATGTGCGTCAAGGATGGCTAAAGAGTTAAGTGAAGGCGTTAGAGGACAAATTGTTGCTCTAAGTAACGAAGGTTTCTCACAGCGACAAATTGCTGCAAAGATAGGAGTGTCGAAAGGTGCTGTGCAGCGAACCGTGGAAAGGTTCAGAAAAACTAAATCCCATTCCAACCTACCAAGGTCTGGGAGACCAAGGTGTACTACATCACAAGAGGATCGGTTCATAAAAATAACTTCTTTGCGTAATAGAACAGCAACCGCTGGTGATATTCAATCCTCTATTAACGCAACCCGAGAGAAAACAATCAGCAAAACGACAGTAAGAAGGAGATTGGCTGGAAGTTGTCTGAAAGGAAGAGTTGCAGTTTCTAAACCGTTGCTGCGTCCTAAAAATAAGCGCAAGAGATTGTTATGGGCAAAAAAATACAAAAACTATAGTGTAGAAGACTGGAAAAAGGTACTTTTCAGCGATGAGTCTAAATTTGAAATTTATGGAAATAATCGCCGCATTTATGTGCGACGAAGACCTGGTGAAAGATTGCTAAATCAGTGTATCAAACCCACAGTGAAACATGGTGGTGGAAACATCCAAGTCTGGGGTTGTTTCAGTTTTAATGGTGTCGGGGATCTTTACCGGATAAAAGGCATTCTTAAAAAAGAGCAATACCATTCAATTCTCCAAAGGCATGCTATACCATCTGGCAAGAAGTTATGTGGGAGAGGATTTACCTTACTACAAGATAATGATCCTAAACACAGTTCTAATTTGTGCACAAATTACTTAAAGAATAAAGAAAACCAAGGTGAATTAAAGCTAATGGCATTTCCACCTCAGTCTCCCGACGTTAATCCCATTGAACACTTATGGGATCTTTTAAAAAGAGAGAAAGTGAGACATGCAATCACAAGCCAGGACAGGCTATGGGATGTACTTTCTCAATCTTGGAATAACATCGAACAATCAACACTTCAAAAACTTGTCAAATCCATGCCAAAAAGAGTGCAAGCTATTTTAAAAGCTAAGGGAGGACACACTAAATACTGAAATCACGTAAAAACTACTGTAAATTATCTCATTTATAAGTAAAATTAAACATTGTTGTGACACAGAGTGATAATATTGTTCAAAATTAAAAATACACACTCAATTCTAACTGGACTCATACTTTTCTCAAATTTTTGGCAAAAATTGAGACTGGACTCACACTTTTGGCACCTACTGTATATTTTAATAAAATTTTGGTGACATTTCTTCGTCAACGTGCAACATTTTTGATAAGCTAGAAAATGCACAGTTGGTCCAGAGCCAGTAATATTCTCTAAAAACATTTCCACGAAATAAATTTGTACAATTGACGAAGACATGTCTTCTTACGGATCGGAAGGGTTTTGAGGCTTTTCAAGTTGAATTTCCAGAAAGTATGACTCCCTTTTTTGAAGAAAAGTTGAATATTTCAGCGACGAACATCTACTCACGAGAGCAGGCTGGCCCTTCCCGAAATGTGAAAAACATCCCTCTGGTACAGCGGGTATGTCCTGTCGAAGAGGCAACCACTGAACTCCAAAAAGGCTGGAACGATAGCTGCAAACTGTATTTTGAAGCCAACATGGAGGCTGACACGTAGGTCAATTTGCACGTCATCCCAGTCTCCTACACCATAAAATACGTAACCTATTGCGAAAAACTTAGCCTAATGTCGGTAGGACTTCATATTTCTAAGAATTAACTGTCCATGAGAAATAAAGGTTCAATACAACTTTTTCCCACGCGTGTTTTTTACCTGCATGGATCCCTCTATGTCGGCTTCATCTAATCGTGAGGCCTGTTGTGACGAGGTATCGTTCCAGTCTTTTTAGAGTTCAATGGAGGCAACCCACTTCTCCTCTTACCTAGAAAGAGCCCACTTGTAGCTTGAAACCATCTTAAATTCTATCCTGATTATTTCAGGACTATCTCTTATTTGAAGTATTGAAAGACAGAACAGCATTTGAAATACTGATTATTTTCAGACTGATCTGTAATCGTAGAGCAAGAAACATACACCAATGAATACCATCCTGTAAACTCAATATACGAGCTATCAGACGAGACAAAACAAATTACGGTGATATTTCGACTTTATTTTAAAGTCATTGTCAAACCTAATGCGTTACAAACAAAGCTGTTATTTTATATACTGCAGACCACGACATCATTGTTAACAAGGAGTTAATTATTACTATACCTCCTCTTTAACAAACGATGTCATGGTCTCTAGTATATAAAATGACAGCTTTGTTTGTAACGCATTAGGTTTTACAACAACTTTGAAACAAGTAGAAATATCACCGTTGTTTCGTCTTGTCTGGTAGCTCAAATATTGACCTTACAAGATGGTATTCATGGGAGTATGTTTCTTGCTGTACTTCTTTAAGTTGTCGGCTGGTAACGGTTTTTCATCCGTCATCCCTATCTATGTTTCAAAGTTTTGTATTTTCTCAGCAGAGTCAACTACTTTTCAACTACTTCACTACTTCACTACTTTTCTCAGCAGAGTCAACATTTCGACAACAAAATTCAATGCCACACACGCTGGAATCTTTATGATTACAAACTATCTGACAGTGTACATGAAAAATTTATGTTAAGGACCTCCATACCTTGGTTCCATCGACAGAAACATAAACACTATCTTTACTGGAATAAACTTCAATATCAATACCTTTACCCTTATCTTTTGGATCTAGAAAACATGAGAAGTTTTTCAGTGCTAAGTTTATATCTTCATAGAGAAGAAACCTTCAAGTGAAAGTGTTTCTATGATTGGATCTTTCTCAAGACGATTAACGTCTCCCTTACTGAGCGAGCATTGGTTGTCCAGTCTGCCAAAATGGGTAAGGAAGAAGAGAAGTCTGCAGTGACACGAGGGGAGGAAGGTCGGCGTATATGCCCCGGGCTGTCAAATAAAGGCTAGCAATGTCATACAAATGGCAAAATATGTTCATTGTGGAGGGTGTTTACTTGCAACGTAAACGAATTTGTCGTGTGATCTCATACAATCTGATACGACTGGAGGTCAACTCAGGAGACGTGGGAGGAACTGATGTGACCTTAGGCAACGTGACGGGAACTGACGGGATATGTCACAGGATGTGACATGACCACACAAGTTGCAATGTGATGTGACATGTAATGTGATCTCTGCTGATGGGAAGTGTACGGATATGAATCGATGATGTGATGTGACGCATTGTGATGTGATGTGATATGATGACAGAGCTCGACAAAAACCCTGTCCGGTCAACCAGGACAAGCAGATCTCGTTGTCGGCCAAGTAACTTTTCCTAATCACTTGCCAGTTGGGCAAGGGTCCACAGATACCGTCTGCTTACCAACAAATTTCCGGGAAAGTGGAAAAGTGTTTCGGGAGAAATGGTAGGCTGGTATTCAAGCTTTTTTCGCCCCTGGATGTTATATAATGTGTGGTGATGCGATATAAAGTGGAAATGAGCGCCATCATGGATATTAGCGCAACACCAAGTGAACGAACCCATACCGGGCAAGTAGAGGAAAACTCTTCTTGACCGCCGCTGGGATTCGAACCTGTGACCTTGATACCATCATCCCACGACCTGTTCCCGGCTTGGTCTGGTAGTTCAGTTGGTAGAGCGTCGGAAAATTAAAACCGAAGGTCACGGGTTCCAATCCCAGCCTCGGTCAGGTAGAGTTTTCCTCTGCTTGCCTGGTATGGGTTCATTCACTTGGAGTAGCGCCAATATCCTTGTCTTTCACCCAAATACATAGCGCAATCATACTAGCTGGTTTTGTCAAAATAAAAGGAAGAATTCTGTAATCTGTAACAATGCGGAAATGTTACGTCGATTATAATTGGAATCCATAGTAAAGGCAACATTCATTGTCTTCTATATGCATGGTACCTTGAAAACATTTGTATTTCCTTGAAAACCATGGCTATTCTTTGAAAACATTGATATTTCCGGTACGTTACCATTGTTATACAATGTTTCTGGTCGCATTTCATTTAACCTTTTAATGTATGTTTTTCTTTCGTTCCTTCTTTGTCCCCTCTTTGTTCTCGCGTTTTTGTTTTTTTTTGTTTTTTTTCATCAATTGTTGTTTTGTTCTAGGATGTCCCACATGTCAACTTCGCAGCGTGGAAGAGTTAATTCGGTCATGTCCTTTCCATGAATCCTAACCTTCTATTCCATAATCCTTTGTCAACAGGAGCGAAGAAGTGATTTGGCGAAAATGTGCCAGACTTCTCAACATCATTCAACAGACAACATACAGACAACTACATTTAGGCTACTTTAGAGAAGCAGCCCACTATGTCCACCCTTCAAAAAGCCCATCAGTACCACTACTGTATGCCCTAAATTGGTCATATTAAAGCCCTGAAATTTATGAATAATCACTCATTGCGCTGTATAACCTAGGGGCAGATTTAGGTTGGGGTGCATTGGACCCACACCCCTTCCTTTTTTGGACTAGCTGTCACCTGACTTTTTGCTCAATTACCAAACACAAACTTTAAATATGTTGACCACCAAAAAGGTTGATGACTATTTTCAAAGAGAAGCAGAAAAAATAAACAGCAAAGAAATGAAAGAGACAAGAACAATTTCAGATTTAAAATACAACGGAAACGACAGTAGTATAAAAATTCTTCCACTAAGATGCTACATTTTGGCATGAATTTGTAAAAAAAATTTTGCACTCCCCTTTTTCTTAAAATTCTAGATCTGCCCCAGTAAGCTGTGGACTACATGTATGTCATAGCACTGCTTGTTTGTACCAGTGATCTGCTATGACTCAAGTTAAGGAATGGAATGGGTAGGCTCTTTAATGTACCCCATAGCTGACTTTTAAACAGTAGAGACTACAGTTCATGGCAAGCAATTCAAAAGAAAACTAAAATTTTACCAAATTTTAATGACCTTTTTTAAATAATCAGTGATTTGTTCCTTTTTGTATGTTTATGGTCATTCCAGTGCCCTTGACTTGGCTAAAATGCCTCTACATTGATTACAGTGGGTCAAAATCCCTTTTGGTCAGTGGTTTATATTTAATTTACGTATTGGGGCTGAGGAAGCAAGGCTACGTCACACATGGCCTGAATGTTTGTCAAATTAAATTCAGGCCACTTTTGAAAGGATACAATATTTGGGCAAATTAAGCTGGACACTCCCCCAACCAAAATACATTAACTACACCCCTAAGCAGATCTAGGATTTGAGTGCAGGGAGGTAGTCCACAAGAAAGGAGCAAGTACTGATTAATATCATTCATCTGTCAAAAGTGCTTCCAGTTGGATGCATCTGGCTGTATTCTCCCCTAAGAATTTTTGAATTTTGAGACTTCTGGAATTGCACTTTCAACATTGATCTAAGTCCAGCCATATCAACATAAGGATTCAATGCACTGAAATTTAAATTCAAATAATGCACTGTCTATGACTGCATTATTGTTGTAAGTAAAAGACTATTGATGAAGTATGAGTACACTCTGTACAGCCTTTTTAGATGGATCCTTAGGTTGATATGGCTGGACATTTCCCTGCATAGAACTATACTGTGATACATACATTTTGCCAAGCAAGAGGAGCACATTTATATAGAGAGAAGAACAATTAAAGGGCCAAGAGAAAGCAGCTACCCACCCCTCCCTCCCCTTAAATGTGCCTATAGTAAGCTTTTATTGTACAGTTGCACATTCCTGAGCACAAATACACTGATAGACACTGCATCATCCTTGTAAGTAGAAGACTATTGACAAACTATTAAGCCCATTAAGGGGCAAAGGCTCACTTTAGTATTTTACACTAACTTTGGCTAACACCAGACTATTTTGCTCATCATGGGAATGAAGTCTGGAAATAATAATACAATACTTAGGTTATTAAGAAGTATTAAGAGGTTCATTTTATAAGACATTTAAAAAACTCACAGTATGACATGTGCTTTATAGGATCAAAAACACTTGGCTATTACTTCATGTTTTAAATTGATTGAACTAGTCCTGTTCAGTTTTTAAATATTACACATATATATCTCAATGTATACATATGAAAAAATGTTTTTTCCTTGTTTCAATTCAGAATTTATTTTCTTATTTTTCAAACTCTACTAAATATCAGGAGTGGTTAATTGCCAAATTGGGGCTTCAGCTTTCAACAATATGGTGTATGTATTGAATTTATAACTTGAACTCTAAGACGTCTTTGTCTACAGAACAAAACCACCTGGTATTAGCTAGGGTAAAGTTCCAAAAGAATCATTCTGGAAGGGATGAATAAGCTCAATCCTGTATTAGTGTTGAGCTGCCCCTCATCACCAACAGGGAAACTAATAACCCACTGACTGCACGTATGTTTGAGCAAAGTTAAGAGGAACACAACATAGTACCAAGTTGGGTAACATACTACAGAAGCAGGAGCATAAGACCCTTTTATATAATGATGTAAATACGATAGAAATTGCTCCAGATTTACACTTTTCATCCCCTAACAGCTGTCTTACCTATAACAACATTTCTTCTTTCCTCAAAATCGTTATCCTTTTCTATAGACGGCGGTTGGCTATTACTTCTAGACTTCGATGTAGTGTCCAATATAAAAAGTATGTTGATAACAACAGTCACGAATAAGATGAATACAAGAGTCCACTGGACAAGTTTCCCAATTAATCCTTTTTTTCTGATCCTCCACGGATCCTGACCACAAGGCAGTTTTATATTGTAATAAGCGCTACTAGGCAAAAAAGGAGCTGCGTCTGGATTTGGTTTCCACTTCAAAGCCATCTTGTAATTTAAAGGTTCGTATAACTGTCAACTCTCTAAAGAAAAATGTCGAGAATCGTGTAGAACACGAAAAGCCAAGCCGCTTTCTGTAATGAGGAAAATTTAGTTTTCTAGTAACAGTCTTTAGAAGTAATTAAACATGTCAAAATTCCACGTAGAGGGTAAGGTTTAATTATAATAAAATATAAAGATTCCATCCAACGTAAACGCCATATCTACGGTAACACGTCTGCTATCCAACTTTGAGAGTGAACTGGAAACTAGTTAAAGCTGTCAAAGCCATTGTCAAAGCATCAGATCAAAGTACAGCACTATTGTTTCCACTTGAACACAGAATGAGTAATGAGTTCTTCCGTTTCTTATTCTTTGACTTGGAACAAAATTTCCTTCCAAAACAAAAGTATGATATTGTTTTCTGGAAGGATATTAGAAGGAAATTGTTTGGGCAAAGTTCGAATTCTGCTGCCAAAATGACAGGGACGACCGGGTGTGTTAGGTCTGGGTATTTTAGGCAGTAAATAAAAAAGAGAAATGCGAGAGTTGGAATCAGGAAGAAGAAATCGGAATATATTTTGGTTTATTAAACTCTTCTTATAAATATTTTGGAGAAATTTGGAAATATTGGTTGATAATTGATTAATAACGGTCCTAGGACAAAGTTGGATGGTTTCATAGTTTTGGGATTGTTAAGTTGTGTAAGTGCCTCTGTTTCATAGTCCTCAGAGGACCAGATAACGATGGCACCACCCTTATCAGCTGGTTTGATAACATAATTACGGTTGGTTTTATAAGAAGAAGGAAAATTGGTTTCTTGTTGGGTAAAGGTTGTTAGGGTAAGGGAAATGGTTTATATCATTGTATAAACAGTTGAGGGAATAGAAAAACAGAGGAAATATAAGTAATGAGATTATAATTATCAGGTAGGGGAGGATCCCAAGGGATCGTAGATTTAAAGGGGAAATGATTATCACAATTGTAATCATGAAGGTAATATCTTGTATAAATAGTACGGCGAAAACGTAATTAGGATTTCAAAAGGGTTTGCCATGTAACCGGATTGACGGTAGGAACAAATTTTAGAGCTTTAGAAAGTAAGGAAACGAATGGATCGGGTAGAGTACTAGACGAAAGATTGACCACCAATTTTTGGCTTGTGACGGTACTGAGTTTGTTAAATACTTTATGTTTATCATTGTTTTTCTTAGATAGTCTTCGGGATTTGGTCTGTAAAAAGTTCTGGATGGCTTGAAGTGGAATAGAGGACTCGGATGAATTCACCTCTTTGGTGGTCACTTTCTGATTCGTTGAATTTAACGAAAATTAGCAGGTTTATACGTAGGAATGTTCATGAAGGCAGGGATATCATTCGAAGAGGACGAAGAATGTAATTGTTCATGATGAGTAATCAAAATATTTGTTAGTTTGGTTGAGCACCCAAGGAGGCAGGAATACCATTTTCTTTGAAAATCTGGTGATAGTTTACGGGCTTGAAGTTCACGAACTTTTATGCTATTTCACATAATATTCCCAAACTATGTCGCGGAACTGATTTCTCTTTTGTTTTAGTGATGAATTATTTGAGTCCATTAAAACAAACCACCTTGAATTCAGTGTCCCGTCTTAGTTTACAACTATGACCTTGCAGAAGATGATGTGTGCGTTGTGTAGATCGAGGACGCTTGAAGATCAGAGTGGATTTTGTTTTCGAGTCGATGTCCGAATTACCTCCATGATTTGCTTTAAAATTAGGCCCAAAACCAAACCTCTCTTCTGACAAATTTAATTCAAATGTAAATAAAAATTCACGTGAAGTATCTACCAGCAGGCCCTTCACATTACTCTACGCCACCTCATAACGAAGTCCTTCTCAAAACTACGTTTACGTCTTCTTCGGAATAAAAAGAGGTTTGACGTCATTAGACTTGTGTTTCGCATAAGGCGAGGCGGGA
The DNA here is from genome assembly GCA_030142905.1 of Heliopora coerulea. Classification (NCBI taxonomy): domain Eukaryota; kingdom Metazoa; phylum Cnidaria; class Anthozoa; order Scleralcyonacea; family Helioporidae; genus Heliopora; species Heliopora coerulea. The sequence continues at coordinate 438,778 of JASJOG010000202.1, forward strand.
GACCCCACGATCAATATGTGGTTGCCTTTCAACCACAGACGCCACATGCTCTTGTGAAATCCTCGAACGTCCAAATCCCAAATGTGTAGGCATCGTGCCACGTTATTCCAAGTCGTCCAGTCGCTGGCGTGCTTCATTTCGATATAGAAGACATATGTCTTACCAGAAGTGTCAGGGATGAAATCCTTCTCGTTTTTACAAGGATCCTTGCTGTGATCCAAGACAACGGCGAGACTAAAAAATACGAAGGAAGAAATGTAGAGAAAACAAAAGCTGCTTGAAAAGGAGAATGAATAACTATGCCAAAGGCAGAAGCGTCATCGTAGAATCGAGTTACGTTTTTCTCTCAGTTTAGCCAACATCCAACGAAGGGAGAGAGAGGAAAAGAGGTGAAGAGACTCGTGAGAAATTTGTACTTTTTGTAAAACACATGTCAAGGATATTTCATGAGAATTACAAACGGAAAACCTGGAACAAGAACAGAAGCGTGTTTGGATGTTACGTCAATTACTTGCATGATTTGAAACGTTTTTCTTAACACCCATTTGGGCACGTGGGCGCGATTTAATGCAATCAGATTGGATGCATGAACAGATTTCAATAGAATTTCAAAACGATTTTGAATAGATTCAATAATTTGTAGTTTTTTTTTGTTTCTTAATTTTTTTTTTAAATCCAGGGTGAAAGGATTAATCTACTGATTCTTGTCCATCAGTTAGGCAAAAATACTGTAAATTAGCTCACCGCTGTGCTTTGATCCAATCGGATTTAGGGAGACATTCCCCTATTGGTGGGAGAATTGCGCCCCTCTTTCATGGCGAAACGCACCTCTTACGGGAAGTATAGCGAATTTCGATTCAGTTATCGTTTGCAAAAAGCTGGAAATACCGTTTCAAAAGTTTGAAAATTTTTCCTTTAGAGATAGATATTTCTAAGGCTGATGAAATATTGACTAGGATTTGCCACCTTGTGCACCTCCAGCCTCTGCTTAAATCCTAAATCTCCACTACTGGCCTCAGTGACTCGAGAGTTTGGAGCAATTCCCAACAAGTCAGTGGGGAATTTAAGTTTCGAACAACGGAATATGACATCAACTAACAAACTTTCAGTGTCATTTACCGATAGCTTTGCACAAAACCTCGAACTCATGATTAGGGACCTCGATTCAGGATTATCCTGAATCTTAGGTGAGAGGATATCAGGAAATAAAATACCTAATTTTCCAGTCCCAGTCTCCACACGGTTATCTGGTCTAAGTGGTTCTGTTTTAGTGCCGACCAGTGAACTCAATTTCCATACCTGGAATGCTAACTGGCCAATGAAAAGCGAAGCCAAGATGGCCGCCCATGGAGGCCAATTTTGGACGTCAGTTTCAGTCCCCTACGAAGGGTTGTACGTCAGTTTTAGTCTTCCACGCGACTTTTTACATTTTCTGACAAGTTTTCTTTGGAAATACACACAAAACATGTCTTTAAAATATGGAAATTAGTTTAAGCATTTTAAATATATTTCGACAAAGTGAAACCGAGTTAAAGGTTATATATTTTCAGGAAAATAAATTACCAAACATAAGAGAAACGTAATAAAATGGTCTCGAAAAGTTACTTGAAGCAACTACTAAGTGCACGTCCTTTTTTTACCGTTAGTTCACCATCTTCAGATAAATTTAGTACACTTCTTAGGCCACACGGCAAAAATGAATCCTTATAAATACTCGATTATTTAAAATTGGTCTAGTAGTATTTCGTCTGAACACTTTTTCCATGGTTGGGAATGTTTTCGAAGCCGAACCAAACAACAACTAAAGATTAAAGTTGTGCAAAGGACTGGAACTGACGTATAAGACCGCGAAGAGGACTGAAACTGAAGTCAAAAATTTCCCTCCACAGGCGGCCATCTTAGCTTCACTTTTTGCCCAAGTGAATGACTGGGAGTTAGCATTCCAGATATGGAAATTGAATTCACTGATGCCGACCTCCAAGTGACAAAGCGACAAGCCTTGGTAACCGCACAAATGTATCGCTGAGCTCTAACGATATGGCGACAGCGATAGTGTGTCCCTGCCTACATTGCTAAGGTCCCTCTGATATCTTAACTATGTCTATGATAAGCAGGACATGTCGACAGAAAGCTTGTCTCACCTCATCAGGCGTTCAATTTCCCTCTCGTAATTATCCTTTTTTAGTTGTTGTACGTCGAATTCGACGTTCGGTTCGGTGTTCAAGGTGTGCTTCTTAAAGTAGGCTTCTTGAAAATACACATTCATGTTGAAACCTTTTGCGCCGAAGTGATACGTCCGGGAAATATCCGGAATGACACATTCGCGTCCCTTCCTGTTCGAGTCCATCCCCATCCACAGGCCCCAATCCCAGAACAAATCTGAGGTCGGCCATTTTGGTTCTAGTTCTTCTTTGTAGAGACGTCGCTTGAGCAACCTAAAAAAAATAATACACAAAAATTGAACATGACTTTAACCATTTCTCTACTCCTGGGTTTGCCATCAATGGAGTGGTTTTCGGGTTCATCATAAAGCGAGGACTCTATCTGAATTTAATAATTTAAGTAGCTGAGCTTGTTTCCTTGACTATGTTTGTGGACAGGCCATTCTATGACTTTCAAGGTTCGCTCGCCAAACTAATGCAATCGGGAGCAACCAGTTTCTCCGGCTAATCGTCGTGAACGCAAACACGAGAATGGTCAGTGGTACACTCTCTCCCTTGCAAATACTAAATTCTCAATGAGAACCAAAGGAAATTTACGACGTCTTTTATCAAAATATGACTTCAAAGATTTCAAACAGTTAAATTCCCAGATTTAATGAGAAAAGCAGGCCATTTAGACAGGAATACAACCATGATCACGAGATGAAATAATCGGAAAGGTCTGAGTAATGCCGAAATGTAAAGAGTAGTTTTCTAACGTTTTGAGCGAAGGCCCTTTTTATTTCATGGTTTGGACTCTATTTTTATTTCATGATCACGAGAGGTTGGCGGAAGAAATTGCAGTTTTCGGTTTGGCTCACCACGGTCAAAACTCTTTACCTATAGAAGTTCAATTGATAAAGTGTGTCCGACAAAATAGTTACCAGCGATTTACTGGGCGGAAAGCGAAATCGTAATGTAAAAATAAGAGCCCAACTCAAAATTCTCACAGAAAGAGACATTGATTAAAAATATATTTTACTGACGTTTCGTCTCTAGACGCGCGACATCTTCAGAGTAGAAATGAATGTTTCCGAGAGTTTGCATATTAAATTATATTTACATGGTACAGGATAACACAAAGCCAATGAGAAAAGAGGAAGGTGTGAGAACAGGAAACAGCGATGAGAAAAGAGGTATAAATCAAAACAAGGCAAGGGGAACAGAGCGGATAGTTTCATTGAGTACGGGCTTAAATTTAGAAATGAGAAGGCTTTTCCTAATTAACAATTCCGAAGCGGTATTGCAATGGAACATAATGGAAAAGTTGTAAAAGGAAATGGGGTGGCAAGTTGTTCTGGTGTGAGCTTGGATGGCAGAAAGAGAAGAACATGTCAGTTTCTTTCCACTCGAAGGTAAAATCCTCAAGTGTTCAGAGATTCGCGTGTGTAAATGGCGGCAAGTTTCGCCAAAATACAGTGCTCCGCAGCACTGACACTTATATTTATAAACTACATGCAATCTCATTAACTTGGGGATGACGTCTTTGAATTGAAAAATATCTGACTGACGCCTGCCTGGCTTAAAGACAATGCGAAGGTCGATGTCAGGAAAACAAGAAGATAGAAGTTTGACCAACTGCGTACGGATCCGTAGTGACTGTGTACCGGTAAAATAAAAATAGAGGCAAATGACTTGTTTGTTAATGTTATCTAAAGGTGAAGAAACAGGAACGGAAAAAATTTTATCCAGAAAAACGCTATGGCAATGTTCAAACAATGCTGAGTGGTAACCGTTGCTAAGTAAAAGATTCTTAAGTTTCAATACTTCCAAAGGAAAAGCCTGATAGGACGAACATATCTTAAAATACCTATCCAGTAAACAATAAACAAGATTGCGTTTAAATAAAAGAGGGATGAAGCTATCAAAATTAGTGAAGAGGCCGGTAAAGGTGGGTTTACGGTAAACCGAAGTTGAGAAGCCAATACTACGTTCAATGGAGAGACATCAAGGAAAGGAAGTGATCCGTTGGTTTCTAATTCACAACTAAAATTAATATTTTCATGTTTGCGGTTGAGATAATCTAAAAAAGGTTGGACATGCTCTTGAGATCGAAAAATAATAAAACAGTCACCAACATATCCACGAAAATAAAGGGGCTTAAAAGAGGTGGGACAGTTATCCAGCCAGTTTTTGTCATGATACGACAAAAAAATATTGGCGAACAAAGGACCAAGAGGCGAGCCCATGTCAACGCCATCGACCTGTTCGTATAGACATCCATTAAACAGAAAATGACAATTTTTAACTGCAAAACATAAGGGACTACGGAGCTGAACATGCGAAAAACCTAAATAGTGTGTCGATTTGTGAAAAAGTTTCTGAATAATGATTTCAATGGTTTCATCGAGTGGAACGTTGGTAAATAAGGAGAAGATACCAAAACTTGCCATGAAAACGTTATCAGTATTAAGGTTCAAAATCTTCACAATTAACTAACACTGCTGAAGTCAACTGAAAAATGTTGACTCGAGCGGGATTTTAACTCGCACCTTCGGGATACCGGTCCGCCGCTCTACCTGTTGAGCTATCGAGTCCACAGGGATTGGAGGCGAGTTTTATCCAATTTAAGTGCTCGAGATATTCTCGCGACAGCTTAACGCTATCCATGAGGATGGATGTGCAGTGTTTCAATCCTATTTTGAGAATCATCCTCAGGGTATTATGAAACGAAATCTTCACAATTAAGGTTCAAAGTACGTAAATCATTAAGAAAAGAAAAGGTGTCAGTGATCGTAAAGTCATTAGAGGAGATAGGGCGCAGAAGAGAAACGAGATACTTTGATAGATTATAGGAGTGGGTGCCTATGGCAGAGAGAATAGGTCTTAAAGGAACATCGGCTTTGTGTACCTTAGGTAGGCCATATAGTATTCCAGGTTTGGCGCCTGTGGGGCAAAGTTTTTTGTAAAGTTCATCCGAGATAACGTTCTCTTTTTTCAAGCCTCTCAGAAAATTTCTAAGTTTGGTTTCCCGACTTAATGTGGCTTTTAGAGGGTCTGATGTAAGGGTCTTGAACTTGGTGGTGTCGCTGAGGATGGCATTCATCTTCTGATGGTAGTCACAGCAGTTCAGGATAACAACACCGTTCCCTTTATCTGGCTTAATTATTACTATGTTCGTCCTTGAGTCGTTTAAGAGTCTTGTAGTCATCGTTTGTTAATAGAAAGTTTGGTGGTGAAAAGTTCCTGTAGCCAGATAAGGCGATATCCTTTAGTCTTGTCTTGAAAACTCTTCGGTAGTGCTGTTTGGGATGGTTTCACACCTTAGTTGTCGTTGAAGAAGTTCGAACGGAACTAGCAAATCGCAATAGTCAAGTTTAGAGCGGGAAGTAGCGAAATTCAGACCTCTCGATAGAATGTTCTTTTCGTTCTGAGTGAGGTCCCGATCAAAAAAATTGAAAATAATATCATCAGGGTTGAGGTTGGCTGTTGGAGAGTTCGAGCACATGCAGAGAAGCTTTTTTTCCTAAATTTTTTGGTGTTTCTCAATTCATTTGGCGTTTTCTTTGTCTGAGGTAGACTTGAGTCGGACTATAGAAAATCCAAGGCGGACCAACAAAAACGAAGGTGAACCAAGGAAAGAAACTGACATGTTCTTTTCTTTCTGCCATCCATGCTCACACCAGAACAACTTGCCACCCCATTTCCTTTTACAACTTTTCCATTATGTCCTATTGCAATACCGCTTCGGAATTGTTAATTAGGGAAAGCCTTCTCATTTCTAAATTTATGCTCGTACTCAATGAAACTATCCGCTCTGTTCCTCTTGCCTTGTTTTGATTTATACCACCTTTCTCATCGCTGTTTCCTGTTCTCACACCTTCCTCTTTTCTCATTGGCTTTGTGTTATCCTGTACCATGTAAATATAATTTAATATGCAAACTCTCAGAAACATTCATTTCTACGCTGAAGATGTCGCCCGTCTAGTGACGAAACGTCAGTAAAATATATTTTTAATCAATGTCTCTTTCTGTGAGAATTTTGAGCTGGGCTCTCATTTTTATCTTACGACTGATAAAGTGTACTAATAACCGAAGAACAACAACAGTAAGCACCTATTCCTGAACATCTCATCTCGGATTCTCAGTGCGTGAAGACCAAGACAACTGATGTTCTTTGCCATATCTTCTCGTAATCTTTTATAAGACTGTCGAAGGATTTTATCCCAGTATGTTGACGGCTAAATTACACTTTCACAGTGTCAATTCTTTGCTTAAGGCACAAACTAAAACAAACCTCGCACAGGTTGCGGTGGCTGTAATTAAGTCTAAAAATACTTAACATGCGCACAACAGTATCCATAGTTTGGTAGTTTAGTTGCCAACCTAGCGGACTCACTCACTGACAGAATAGTTACGACAACTACAACGAAGTCCTTACCATCCTAGACCAGGCATTGTCTCAATTCTGTAAAGCATTGCTGGATCGTTACATGTATGTTCATAGCCCTGGAAAAGAAATCAGACAACCAAAGATTCTTTTTCAAGCTTTATTCTACAAATTTAACAAAAGCGGCGCGGGGACTGGAAGTTAAGAATGACAAAATTGTTATAAACGTAAGACATCTTCGCAGGATAAATGTATCTAGGTTAAGATGTTAGAGGGTCAAAACTACATTGAAAATGGCACGAACGTTTTCCGTCAAGGTGATGGTTGTCAGACTTCTCACCTCGGTTGTATTGTGCTTAGGCATCTTTTCACTTAGAATGAACAGTTTGGCGAGAAAACCTGAACTCACGACGACGCTCATAAATGTAAAAGTCCATCGACACCGGACGTTCGTCACAGTCAGTTATTTATCCTAGTGTATGTCAGAGTTATTAACAAAGAAGTGCACGATCATTAAATTTGACTAAACGTGTTCTTTGAGAGATTACATAGTCAACAAAACTTCGAAGCCTGCTGTTTAGTGCTTAAAACCAAGTCTGCCGAAAACCGTTCCGTGGCGGGAAAACCAATGATCAATCAGAACGTCGATATGATTTTTCAGACTGGGCTTTTTTATGGTCTTCGGGGACCGAAGAGACTAAAGTACCCTAGGCAAATATCTCCCAAACAATATGAAGTATGATTTAATTAATGAAGTGAAACTAAGACCTAATGGCCGGTTCCCCTTATATATTTACTGAATACAAGTACCAGAATGCCTTTCGAAATCTTGTTTGTAGTGTTTATCGGAGCAATTGTCTTGTTACCAATGAGCACTGTTATCAATGAATTTAGTAACCGGAGCGACAAAATGACGTAGTTATGGCGTCAAGATAGGAAAATTTAAATTATAAGGAAAACCTGAGACGTACTATTTAACACTTCATTTGAATTTTTTTGGGGGAGGTGTTAAATTGATTGTATAAAACAAATATTTCCAATAAAAAGTGCTTTTTCGGAAAGGAATATAGAGAAGACTCTAAACTGAATCACTGAATTTTCGCAACATTGTTTACCTAGAAAAATTCAGTAACTTTTCTTTCCTTGCTATATTCATCTGATTTTTCTCGAACTATAAAGCTAATAATATTTAAAGAAAACGTCGAACAATTTAAGAGATTTACCCATAAGGCTTTTCAAAAATCTGGTTATGCGCTTTCTTAAGGACCTTTTACACGTGCGATTTTGTGCGTTGCGATTGACATCTTGGAGTATGTGTTTAACTGACGAGAGCGTCGACGACAAACTGCAGCGATTCTTATAAGCGGATATTTTGCTGCATAGACTGTCATGAGTTTGTTACATACACCAGGATGACAACTACAACGTGCGAATTTTTGCCTTGCGATTGACATCTGGGAGTATGTGTTTAAATGACGAGAGCATCGAGGACAAACTACAACCAATCATAAGTGGATATCTTGCTTCATAGACCGTCATGAGTGTATTGCATACAGCAGGGTGACAATCGCAAAGTGGAATATAGCACGTGTAAACGGCCCTTTAGAGCCCTGGCTCTTAAATCTGACAAATGTCCACAGTCCAGTACCTACTCACCTGGTCATTCCACGCAGAAACGCAATACAGACTTTCGTCCTCCTCCATTAGCGGTAATAGTTGGCTGAAGTAACTGAATATATCAACAGAAACGTCCAAGTCTTCTTCCAAAACTATCATGTACGCCGCATCAGGGTACATGTTGAATGTCTCTGTGAGGGTGCGTTTGTAATGCTAGAAGTACAGTAAGAGTAGGTCATAAAGATAGGATCGTGGTTTTAAATCATAAATCAGAAAAAAACTAATGCAATCCTGCTGACAAGCTGACTTCACAGATAATATAAACAATAATAACTCCACTATAGTGGATCATCGAAGGCTTATCTCACTTGAGGTCTTTTCACTGCATTAATTGTTGCACTACGTCCAGTCTCTAGACCTAGGCGTAACATAAACTCTCCAGACAAACAGGGCAAACGGCGTAAAATTTTGCGAAACATCGGGTTACGGTTAATTGTGTCGCAACGTACCGTGACATGAAATGCAAAATAAAACAAATTCCGAAAATAGACATCTTGTGTTCTTGATATTCAAGTTAAAAAACAAGAGTGTACAGACAGAGTCGGTGATATTTCGTCTTTATTCCAAAGACATTGTCAATGTCTTTGGAATAAAGACGAAATATCACCGACTCTGTCTGTACACTCTTGTTTTTTAAGACATTGTCAATGTCTTTGGAATAAAGACGAAATATCACCGACTCTGTCTGTACACTCTTGTTTTTTAACTTGAATATCAAGAACACAAGATGTCTATTTTCGGAATTTGTTTTATTTTGTATTTTCTTAAGTTGTCTGCTTGCCGTGGTTATTGACATGAAATGTGTACGAAAAAGCACTTTTCCGATGCAGAATTTATGTAGGCCCCAGAAAACTTTGTTTCGACACATTTTCACAGGAAGTAAAAATTACAAAAGATGAAACCCGCACTAAGTAAATACCGTATTTGTCGATTAAGCGCCGCCCTCGAATAAGCACCGCCCTCGAATAAGCGCCGCGGTCCCAGTGCGGCGTTTATTCGAAGAATTCCATATATAGTCAAGCGGGTAAAACTTACGCACTTTAAGAAAACTTTTGATTTCTCTGAGACTTACGCAAGGTTATTTGAAACCAAACATAAGCAGGTTAAAGGCCACACTTGTCCTTGAAACCTGATATTCGGTGAAATGCGTTGGTTAGATAGATAGAAAACTTTATTTTACTACGCTTACCCCATTCAGCAAATCTGATTTTCAAGAGGGGCGTAGGATTAATTCTATATTACAAATGTCATTAAAATTTTTATACTATTATTACCTAATAAAAATTAAAAGTTGTATGTATAACAGGAGTAATTGTTAAATACAATTTTAAAAATGTTATAACCGGCTGGTTGTAGAGATTAATGAATTAAATGAATAGAAAGATTCTTTATTTCTTATTTCGTATGGGAGACTGTTCCATAACTTAGCTCCTCTATAGCTCAGGCTCTTTTTAAGGAATTCAGTCTTTGGGAATGGTAAATTAAGTTTATTAGATGAGCCCCGTAGATTATACTTCATCGAAGCATTAGATTTGTGGAAAATCTTAGTGAGTGATTTCGGTGCCAAATTGTGAATAATTTTGTACATCAATTTGGCTACGAACTGTCTCCGACGTTCGTTTAGAGTTTTCCATCCGAGTTGATTTAGAGCAATTTCAGACTCATGTATGTTTCATGTATGACTTTAGTGTTTAGAAATATAAAGGGGAGGTTAAACTACATGGTGAGACACATCACAATGTCTCTCGCTTCACTAATAGCGCACAAGTATAGCGCCTCTGACATAATTGCCATGGATGAAACCCCAGTTTGGTGTGACATGATATCAGAAACAACTGTTGACGCGAGGGGAAAGAAAACTATTACTCATAAATCTACCGTCACGAAAAAGCGAGAGTGTCGGTCTGTCTTGCCGCAAAGGCCGATGGAACTAAACTGAAACCTATGGTTGTATTCAAAGGAGGAAAGCGAGAAGTTGCGGCTTAGAAACAAGAATTCCAAAATTGCGTAATTGTTGCAACTTCTGTGAACGGATGGATGGATAGTGAGTTAACCAAGGTCTGGGTTGACTCTGTAGTTGGATCATTTGCATTCAATCGAAGACTATTAGCCTGGGATTCCTACGAGTGTCACATAGAGGATAGCATCACCGAGTCATTGAAGTCTAAGAAAATTGATCGTGTAATTGTGCCTGGTGGGTGCACAAAGTACATCCAGGCACCGGAAGTCAGTTGGAATAAGCCATTCAAGGCCTCTTGCACTGAAAAATACGATGAATGGCTGGGAACAGTCGGAATTCATGAAGAAACTGCTGCTGGGAATTTGAAAGCTCCCCCGAGGAGAGCTATTCTGCAGTGGATTCAGGATGCATGGGCCGAGCTACCAACAGATGTTATCAAGAATTCTTTCCGAAGCTGCGCCTTGAACCACCCTGTGGACGGTTCGAACGACGACGTTATTCACTGTTTCAAGGAAGGCCAGCCATGTAGCACCGGAAGAGCAATGCTTTGTACACAGTTAGGGATCTTGAGGGAACCTCAAATAGTAAATCCTTTCGAATGCACAGACTCAGATGTGGAAGAGGCGTATCCTCCCGCGATGGAGCTTGTAAACTCTGATCTAGAGGGGGACAGTGACATCGAAGTCGAGTGAATACTTGAAAGCCGGTGGAAAAGTACGGAAAAGGACAATGACTACAGTCAATTGTTCTGTTAATAGGAGTGTTTGAGGGAACCTGAACTAGGCATAGACAAATGATGAAAACAAAAAGTTCTGTTAGACACAAATTGCACAGCCAGAAAATAAACCATTAAATCAGAATAAAAAAATGCTTTGTCTCTTTAATAAGCGCCGCCCTCGAATAAGCGCCGCATGTGAGACGTGAAAAATTTAATAAGCGCCACGGCACTTAATCGAACAAATACGGTACGCTCGCTCATCCGACGAACTTACTAAGCAAGGAGAAAGCAGAGACGAAAGCGCGAGAAGTTGACAAAACGACTCATCATCACAGCATCCCGAAGGAGATATCGAACTCTTAGTTCAATTTCTCTTCGTCCGGGATAGGGTAACTATTATTGTACTCAGAGCACTATCAAATGATTTTACTTGCTGAGGGTGGACCTCTGGACTAGAGAGAGTTAACCCCACCTCAGTTAACCCCTCTATGTGCAGATAGATCTTCCATTATTTTACTCTGGTTGACGCCAAACTTTTATGAAAATTTCACTGTGGAACTGGAACATTTTTACATATGAAATTTTCATTTTACATGTGAAGCGAACAACGCTTAATTCACATGCGAAATGAGCTAGTCCAAAATTTCACATGTGAAATGTTGATGTTCAAAACACTAACTTCATACACAAAATGGAACCTCCACATATGAAAATTAATTTCACACACGAAATTTTCATTTCACAAATGTAATTGAAACAATTCAAATATCAAATATTATTTCCGTAAGTGAAATTGCATGTGACGTATTTGTAAGGGATTAGCTTTTCTTGCCGAAGGGGGACTGTTGGACAGAAATTACGACAAGACCGCTGGACAAGAAAAACGAAAAGAGGTCGATGTTTTAGTGATTGCAACCCAACAAGTTCCCAACAAAAGTTAAAGAGTTCAACAACTGAAAGAATATAACATACCTGTGAAATTCTCGCATTTTTACTGCTAATTGGAACATGTTGGACCACTTTAATGTTAAACAATCTAGAAACGGCAGCTGGTTCTTCAAAAAACCCATCAATAAATACTGTGATCAGTTCTTTCTTTGCCCCATGAGCCGACAAAATTGATCGAATGGCACGATAGAGGTAATGTGGACGGTTGCTTGCGACGACAGCCACAGGAATGTTTGAAACTCGGTTTTCAGATAACTCTTGACTTTTTATATTGATGGGAGCAGGATTGGAACCTAAGGGATAAACAGGAACACCATGGAGTTCAGGATTGGTTAGTAACAAATCACATTGCGAATAAGCATAGCGGGACTGAAAAGCGGAGAAAGAAGGTCTTGTCAGGCAGTCTGGGAACATGCTTCCCTAAAGCTTGGAAATTTTAAAGCATTAGATAATCATTGCGGCTAGCATTTGTGCAGGTTCGTGTTTCGAAAATATCGTGAAATTTGAAGCCAAATTTAAACTTTACACGAGCACTTAAAATCTTATAAAGAATTCATAAGGAAAATACAAAGGATATGTTTATCTTTATGTGTGATAAAAATACGCTAACTTTTCTCCAATTTCCTCTGCTTAGAAGACATTAATTTTCACACTTTCTTCGCAAATTAGCGTATTAAGCAGTTTGGTTTTTAAGCGGTTCAAAAAACTCGCAGTACGTGCTTTATCGCATCTAAAACACTCAGTTATCATCTCGGGTTTTATATCCCATAAAGCACTCCTGCTCGTGTTTTTTTTTTTTTACTTAGTGGAATCTTCGTTGATGCATTATCCAAGACCCTGAAAAACAGGATGGATCTGCCGATGGCCGTGACATTTAAAACCGAATTCACAGCCCAAATGAAGCGCGTAATTTACCTCCGTTGTAAGTGGCAATGATCAAAAATGGGTACAGAAATATTTAATGTGGATGTGGTGAGGACCTACCAATAGTCAGAACAGCCTTTCGAGGGTAAAAAACTTTCTACGGGTTGGAAGGTTCTCACATTTCCCCACCCCACCCACCCGCCATATCATTGACCAATTTCCAAAGAACGTTCTGTGTGCAACATAACCAGTCTTTGATACATTGCAAGGAACGGAATCCCTCCAATCTATAGGCACATCATGTGCAGACAATTCAAAATACAACGCTTAATATGCCGTGCATTTACTTACAATTACAAACGCTACCATAGCCTTCAAATCGATCGCAAAATCCCCGTCGTCTTCGGGATTCTTCACTATCATCCCAGTGGCACTGGGAGTTTTCCGCTGCAACTAATTCAACGGTAGCTCGAGCGGTGACAGGATTGGCCGAGTGTTCAATGTCTGGCGCATGGTGGTAGGCTTCTGCAAGCTTTTTGCCTCGTTTGATCACAATGAACGCCCACGAGTCTCTCCATTTCAGGCCATCAATATATATGCTACCCAAGCTTTGCAGCAGATTACGGGGAGCCTTCTTCAAACTGTATGACGCTTCATCCTGCAAGGACCACGCAGACAAGTCATTATTTGGGAAAGGGTGTTAGCTTAACTATCAGAGGTAACTATAAAGAAGGCAGTTAGTTGCAAGTAAAAGATCTTCTGAGGTGATGATAGATCAACGTTCCTCAAGCCCCAACCTCAGAAAAACGATTTCCGCACCCCAGGCGGGGATCGAACTCGGTTCCAATTCACGTATGATCCGTGTTATTACACGCCATTTTTTTCAATGAAAACGGACGAAATCAACCTTGCCAAGTTTCACCGAACTAAACTAACAATGTTTACTAGAGTGTTCATGTTATTGGGCCTCACAACTCCATTGATGAAATGATTATTATTATGATACTTACTTTGACTGAAATGCATAGAATCCTTCCATCTGACACCATATTTAAGAAAAGGACAAGCGCTTCTCCTTCTTCTTTTGACATATAGGTATCGAATGTCTGAGAGGCCATGATGGCGCCCGTGGACTGGTGAAGAACAGTGACGTGTATTCCTCGCGCAGATTCACTAGTTGTTGTCTCTTCCATCACCTGGATAAAAAATTGGTAACAAATTCAAAATGAATAACGAGTTTATATTACTTTCATAAAATTTTACATCCTCAAATATCTTCTACGCGTAAACGAAGTAGCTCGAAATGTCAACATTGCGTGCAATTCCTTCAAGCTCTGGGTAGAAAGATATGACAGTAAAGCAATGGGAAAAATTCGGCACAACTGTAGTTTACCTGACACCAGTATAACAGTGACGGTACCGAAGGCTCAATAACCCTAATACAAATCCTCACCCTAAGCCATAATTCAAATATTCTAGCCAAAACGTCGACACTAAAAACTCTTCGCCAGAAATTCTATACCAAAAATTCTAGAAGAATTTGCAATAGGAGAATATCGATAAAAAAGTAAACAATAGCCCAAGGCTCGGGCATAAAAGGCCATCACTTAAGCGAATTAAGAATAAAGAGAAAGAAACAAAGTGATATATCTTAATAAAATTTTGGTGACATTCCTTCGTCAGAGTGCAACATTTTCGATAAGTTAGAAAATCCACAGTTGTTCCAGAACCCGTCATATTCTCTGAAAACATTTCCACGAAATAAACTTGCATAATTGACGAAAACATGTCTTCTTACGGATCGGAAGGATTTTGAGGCTTTTCATGTTAAATTTCCAGAAAGTATGACTCCCTTTTCTGAAGAAAAGTTGAATATTTCAGCGATGAACATCTACTCACGAGAGCAGGCTGGCCCTTCCCGAAATGTGAAAAACATTCCTCTGGTACAGCGGGTATGCCCTGTCGAGGAAGAAACCATTGAACTCTAAAAAGACTGGAACGATAGCTGCAAACTGTATTTTGAAGCCAACATGGAGGCTGACATGTAGGTCAATTTGCACGTCATCCCAGTCCTCTAAGCGATAAAATACGTAACCTATTGCGAAAAACTTAGCCTAAATTTCGGTTTTTTTAACAGCTTTCTTTTTCATCCTTAGTAAGTAGAGGGCAATGTCGGTAGGACTTAATATTTGTAAGAATTAACTGTCCATTAAAAATAAAGGTTCAATACAACTTTTTCCCACGCGAGTTTTTGACCTGCATGGACGCCTCCTTGTCGGCTTCATTTAATCGTGAGGCTTGTGACGAGGTATCGTTCCAGTCTTTTTAGAGTTCAATGGAGGCAACCCACTTCTTCTCTTCCCTAGAAAGAGCCCGATTGTAGGCTGCCAACTCAGTCACCTAGGAACTGATTTTAGCTTAAAATCATCTCATTAATTTCAATCCTGATTATTTTCAGGACTATCTCATATTTGAAGTATTGAAAGACAGAACAGCATTTGAAATACTGATTATTTTCAGACTGATCTGTAATCGTAGAGCAAGAAACATACTCCGATGAATACCATCTTGTAAACTCAATATATGAGCTATCAGACGAGACAAAACAAATTACGATGATATTTCGACTTTATTTTAAAGTCATTGTCAAACCTAATGCGTTACAAACAAAGCTGTTATTTTACGTACAGCAGACAACGACATCGTTGTTAAAGAGGAGTTAATTATTGTTATAGCTCCTCTTTAACAAATGATGTCATGATCCCCAGCATATAAAATAACAGCTTTGTTTGTAACGCATTAGGTTCTACAACGACTTTGAAATAAAGTCGAAATATCACCGTTGTTTCGTCTTGTCTCATAGCTCAAATATTGACTTTAAAAGATAGTAATCATATGAGTACGCGTTTCTTGCTGTATTTCTTTAAGTTGTCGGCTGGTAATGGTTTTTGATCTGTGATCCCTATCCATGATTCTAAGTTTTGTATTTTCACTACTTTTCTCCGCAGAGTCAACATTTCGACAACAAAATTCAATGCCACCACACGCTTGAATCTTTGTGATTACAAACTATCTAACATTGTACATGGAAAATTTATGTTAAAGACTTGCATACCTTAATTCCATCAACAGAAACATAAACACTATCTTTACTGGAATAAACTTCAATATCAATACCTTTGCCCTTATCTTTTGGATCTAAAAAAACACGAGGTTTTTCAGTGTTAAGTTTATATCCCTATGGACAACAAGAAACCTTCAAGTGAAAATGTTTCTATGATTGGATCTTTCTCAAGACGATCAACGTCTCCCTCACTGAGCGAGCATTGGCTGTCCGGTCTGCCTGAATGGGTTAGGGAGAAGAGAAGTCTGCGGCATCGCGAGGGTGGGAAGATCGGCGTATATGCTCCGGGCGGTCAAATAAATGCTAGCAATATCATAAAAATGGCAAAATATGTTCAATGCAGAGGGTGTTTTTTGCAACGTAAACGAATTTGTCGTGTATTCTCATACAATCTGATACGACTGGAGGTGAAGTGATAGGATGTAAGAAGGGAGGTCGACTCAGGAGGAACTGATGTGACCTTAGGCGACGTAAAAGGAACTGACGAGATATGTCACAGGATGTGACATGACCAGACAAGTTGCAATTTCATATGACATGTGACGTGATCTCTGCTGATGGGAAGTGTATTGATATGAATAGATCAGTGTTTCCAAACCTGGGGCCCGTAAACAATTTTTGGTGGTCCGCCGAGACTAAGGGGTCCGCCGGGGGTCCGCGCAAAAAAGACGAGGTCTGCAGAAGGTAACTATTTTTTTGGCAAATGACTACCCGCAATATTGGTTTCAACTATTTTTTATTGCAAACTACCAGTTAATATCGCAAATTCCGAAGGGTGTAAGTATAACGCAAGAACGCGTAATTTCGAGGTTTCAACAGGTCACACCTTCATCTCATGTTACATGCAACCACGCTTCGCCTGTTCACCCGGAGCTTTGTTCGTACAGGAAAAGTTCTCGAGCGTTTATCTGTCCATAAATTAACCATGAGTTCGAAACGATCTGCCACGGGGAAGATTAAAACTAGGAGGATACAATGTTGAGTACTTAAAATCTGGTTTTATTCCATGCCGAACTGAGCAAAGCAAACCTGAATGCATCTTTTGAGGAGAGATTTTAAGCAATGAAGCAATGAAACCGGCGAAGCTGCAGTTTCAGTTGGGGAGGGGGGCCGCCGAGATTTTTAAAATCAGTGAAGAGGTCCCTGGGAAGCAAAAGGTTGGGAACCACTGGAATAGATGATGTGATGTGGCACATTGTGATGTGACGTGATGTGATGTCAGGGCTCGAAGAAAACCCAGTCTGGTCAACCGGGACAAGTAGATGTCTACGAGTGATTGTCCAGGCGGAAATCGTAACTTTAATATAAATAGCAATGCCCAGCAGATTGTGCGAAGTATCGCCATATGTAAACATTAACAATTGCTAAAAGAAAGAAGGCTAGAAGAGTTTAAAACAAATTTATTGACTAACGTTTCGTCCCTACAAGCAACATTAGAGTGGAGATCAGGGATTACAACGAGATATATTTATATTAAACAAACAGTATTGAATGACAATTAAGATGACATATTTACAACAGTAACGGAAATTGACAGGAGACAGCAGTAAGGTGATATCAGAAAAGGGAAAGAGGCATAGAACCAATATTCCCGTTAAGATTGGGTTTTAATAGAGGACTTTCTTTAAGGAGTAGTTTAGAAGCAGAAGGCGACGAGGATAATATTTTGAAGTCGGAAAAAGAAATGGGATGGCCGGTTTCAATGTGGTGGGAATGGATACTAGTAGGAGAGTGATTAACTCTTCTGTTACCTGTCAAGGGTGAGATCCCCATATGATCTGACAGTTACACACACGCATTTCATCCCATTTCTTTTTCCGACTTCAAAATATTATCCTCGTCGCCTTCTGCTTCTAAACTACTCCTTAAAGAAAGTCTTCTAATTAATAAATTAAAACCCAATCTTAACGGGAATATTGGTTCTATGCCTCTTTCCCTTTTCTGATATCACCTTACTGCTGTCTCCTGTCAATTTCCGTTACTGTTGTAAATATGTCATCTTAATTGTCATTCAATACTGTTTGTTTAATATAAATATATCTCGTTGTAATCCCTGATCTCCACTCTAATGTTGCTTGTAGGGATGAAACGTTAGTCAATAAATTTGTTTTAAACTCTTCTAGCCTTCTTTCTTTTAGCAATTGTTAATGTTTACATATGGCGATACTTCGCACAATCTGCTGGGCATTGCTATTTATATTAAAGGGACAAGTAGATCTCGTTGTTGGGCAAGTAACTTTTCCAGCTCACTTGCCAGTTGGGCAAGGGTCCAGCGATACCGTCCGCTTACCAACAAATTTCCGGAAAAGTGGAAAAGTGTTTCCGGAGAAATGGCAGGCTACTACTCAAGCTTTTTCCGCCCCTGGATGTTATTTAATGTGTGGTGATGCGATATAAAGTAGAAATGAGCGCAATCATGGATATCAGCACTACACCAAGTGAACAAACCCATACCGGGCAAGTAAAGGAAAACTCTACTTGACCGCCGCTGGGATTCCAACCTGTGACCTTAAACCATCATCCCACGGCCTGTTCCCGGCTTGGCCTTGTAATTCAGTTGGTAGAGCGTCGAACTACTTAAACCGAAGGTCGTGGGTTCCAATCCCAGCCACGGTCAAGTAGAGTTTTCCTGTACTTGCCCGGTATGGGTTCATTCACTTGGAGTAGCGCCAATATTCTTGTATTTCACCCAAGTACATAGTGCAATCATAGCAGCTGGTTTTATGAAAATAAAAGGAAGAATTCTGTAATCTGTAACAATGCGGAAATGTTACCTGGATTATAATTGGAATCCATTGTAATGGCAACATTCGTTGTATTCTACATGTATGGTTCCTTGAAAACATTTGTAGTTCTTTGAAAACCATGGTTATTCCTTGAAAACATTGGTATTTCTGGTACACTACCCTTGTTATACAATGCTTCTGGTCGCATTTCATTTAACCTTTTGATGTATGTTTTTCTTTCGTTACTTCTTTGTTCTCTTTTTGCTCTTGCGTTTTTGTTTTGGTATTTTTATTAATTGTTTTTTGTTCTAGGATGTCCCACATGTCAACTTCACTGCGTGGAAGAGTTAATCCGGTCGTATCCTTTCCATGAATCCTAACCTTCTATTCCATAATCCTTTGCCAATAGGAGCAAAGAAGCGATTTGGCAAAAATGTGCCAGATTTCTCAACATCATTCAACAGACAACATACAGACAACTACATTTAGGCTACTTTAGAGAACCAATCCACTATGCCCACCCTTCAGAGAGCCCATCGGTACCCCTACTGTATGCCCTAAATTGGTCACATTAAAGCCCTGAAATTTATGAATAATCACTTATTGCGCTGTATAACCCAGGGTAAGATTTAGGTGGGGGTGCATTGGACCCGCACCCCTTCCTTTTTTGGACTAGTTGTCAGGTGACTTTTTGCTCAGTTACCAAACACAAACTTTAAATATGTTGACCACCAAGAAGGTTGATGACTATTTTCAAAGAGAAGCAGAAAAAATAAACAGCAAAGAAATGAAAGAGAGTAGAACAATTTCAAAATTTAATATACCCTGGAAACAACAGTCGTATAAAAATTCTTTCACTAAGATGCTACATTTTGGCATGAATTTGTAAAAAAAATTTTGCACCCCCCCCTTTTCACAAAATTTTGGATCTGCCCCTGTAAGCTGTGGACTACAAGTATGTTATAGCACTGCTTGTTTGTACCAGTGATGGGTAAGGAATGGAATGGGTAGGCTCTTTAATGTACCCCATAGCTGACTTTTAAACAGTAGAGACTACAGTTCATGGCAAGCAATCCTAAGGAAAACTAAAATTTTACCAAATTTTAATGACCTTTTTCAAATAATCAGTGACTTGTTCTTTTTTGTATGTTTATGGTTATTCCAGTGCCCTTAACTTGGCTAAAATGCCTCTACATATTTCTACCTTTTGGTCAGTGGTTTATATTAAATTTATAAATTTACGTACTAGAGCTGAGGAGGTGAGGCTACATCACACATGGCCTGAATGTTTGTCAAATTAAATTCAGGTCATTTTTGAAAGGATACAATATTTGGGCAAATTAAGCTGGACACTTTACCAATCAAAATACATTAACTACACCCCTGAGCAGATCTGGGATTTGAGTGGAGGACGGTAGTCCACAAGAAAGGGGCAAGTACCAATTAATATCATTCATCTGTCAGAAGTGCTTCCAGTTGGATGCATCTGGCTGTATTCTCCCATAAGAATTTTTGAATTTTGAGACTTCTGAAATTGCACTTTCAACATTGATCTATGTCCAGCCATATCAACATAAGGATTCAATGCACTGAAATTCAAATTCAAATAATGCATTGTCTATGACTGCACTATTCTTGTAAGTAAAAGACTACTGACGAAGTATGAGTACACCATGTACAGCCTTTTTAGGTGAATCCTTAGGTTGATCTGGCTAGACATTTCCCTGCATAGAACTATACTGTGATACATACATTTTGCCAAGCAAGGGAAGTACATTTAAGGAGAGAGGGGCACAATTAAAGGTCCAAGAGGGAGCAACTACTTGCCACTCCCTCCTCTTAAATATGCCTATATAGTAAGCTTTTATTGTAGAGTTGCACATTCCCAGGCCTCTCACATTCGAAATTTGGCGCGAGCGGTCTATCGCGCGGGCAGATTGCGTTGCTTGCGCGATTAATTAACAACAAATTGGGGGGGATTGTCAAAAAAATAAAAAATTTTTCAATTTTATTGTAATTACATCAATTTAATTCCGATATGAATACAATGTCATATCAAGGTTTTTTATAACAAAAGAAGGAGCAGAAACGTTAAGATATTACTTCAGTCCGAGTCGCTTTCGAATTCCTCTAGGAAAAGTTCAAATTCACTGTCCTCACTACTGCTTTCGTCTTCGTCAAGTGTTGCGTGGACCTCGTCAACAACGTTAACGGTATTTCTCACTGACGTAATTTGATTTGGTTGAGAGACCTTTTTCCGTCTGTTTGATGTCATATATATTTCAACAGCACACTCTATTATGGCCTCTTTCTCTTCTCTGTTCCAAAGCGGGTTGTTTCCGTCGACGATAAGGCTTTCATTCAAAGCGTTGTGGGCCATTGACAAGCGCCTATCCGAGAGGATGCTCGTGACGGTACAGAACGTTCTCTCTACTTGAGAGTTTGAGCCAGAAGGACGGGAACGTTTTGAAAACAAAACAGTTTGACAGGCAAGCGGAAATTAACATTTGCGCGCGTGATCATTCACGCGCGTAACATTAGTGGGGCGCGTGCCTGCGCGCTCGCGCGCGTCCCATTGAGAGGCCTGCATTCCTAAGCTCAAATGCAGAGATGGACAGTGCATTATCCTTGTAAGTAGAAGACTATGGACAAACTTTGAGTCCACCCTGTGCAGCCTTTTTAGGTGAATCCTTATGTTGATATGGCTGGACATAGATAATTAGAATGGTTACTGGATGCCTGTTACTGTATATTAACCCATCAAGCGGCAAAAAGGCTCACTTTAATATTTTACACTAACTTTGGCTAACACCAGACAATTTTGCTCATCACAGGAATGAGGTCTGGAAATAATAATACAGTAGGTTATTAAAAGGTATTAAGAGGTTCATTTTATAAGAAATTTGAAAAACTCCCAGTATGACATGCACTTTATTGGATCAAAAACACTTGGCTATTACTTCATGTTTTAAATCCACTAAACTATTCCTGCTCAGTTTTTAAATATTACACATATATATTTCAATGTATACATACTAAAAATGTTTTTCTCTTGTTTCAATTCAGAATGATTTTCTTATTTCTCAAACTCTATTAAATACCATGAGTGGTTAATTACCAAATTGGGGATGCAGCTTTCAACAATATGGTGTATGCATTGAATTCATAACTTGAACTGTAAGACATCTTTGTCTACAGAACAAAACCACCTGGCATTAGCTAGGGTAAAGTTCCAAAAGAATCGTTTTAGAAGGGATGAAAGGGCTAAATCCTGTATGAGGGTTGAGCTGCCCCTCATCACCAACAAGAAAACTAATAACCCACTGTCTGTGCATCTGTTTGTGCAAAGTTAAGAGGAAAACAACATAGCACCAAGTTGGGTAACATACTACAGAAGCAGGAGTATAAGACCCTTTGACATAATGGGAATGTAAATACAATGATAGAAATGGGTACAAATTGCTCCAGATTTACACATTTCATCCCCTAACAGCTCTCTTACCTATGATAACATTTCTTCTTTCTTCAAAATCGCTGTCCTTTTCTATGGACGGTGGTTGGCTATTACTTCTAGACTTCGATGTAGTGCCCAATACAAAAACGATATTGATAACAACAGTCACAAATAAGATGAACACAAGAGTCCACAAGACAAGTTTCCCAATTAATCCTTTTTTACTGATCCTCCACGGATCCTGACAACAAGGCAGTTTTATATTGTAATATGCGCTACCAGGCAAAAAAGGAGCTGCGTCTGGTTTTGGTTTCCACTTAAAAGCCATCTTGTAATTTAAAAGTTCGTATAACTTTTACAACTCTCTTAAGAAAAATGTCGAAAATAACAAGGGCAGATAATGTAATTAGCCAATCAGTGCGTTTGTTTACATCAATGGGGCGGAGCAATCAAACTGATTTTACCAACATGTTTGAATTTACTGGGACATCACCGGAAAAAACTATACCTCAGAAAAAGCCTTCCGTGTACGCGGATTTTGCATTTTCAAGCAGAAGACGAACTGATTCGGATAATATATGCGTTTTCCTTCAAATCTGTCGTGGGGATATGTAATGCGTTCCTTAACAAGAAAAATACAGGCTTTCGAACCGGGAGTTACGAAATGCTCACGACCGAGTTCATGTTTAACGTTGTCTGTGCGAAAAAGCCAACATAAATTTATTATTCCGTACGGGTTTTGACGCCCTAGAGCTTTCAAGGCTGTCCTTGTCTCATAAATACGAAAGTACGTAAAGTGGTACTTTTCTTAGCTCTAAAACTGGTTCGAACGCCTAGAGTTTGTATCTGGCTATATCGGCGGATAATTTTGCCCTCTGTATCCTCGGGGCCTGCGAGAACGAAGCTGAGTGAAGGAAAGGAGTGTTGGACAATTCAAACCTAGTTTAAGAAAACATTTGCTCAAAGTATGCCACTCGAATAGAAATGAAGAATGCCGAGTTTATTGTTTTCGTGCATCTGCCCGACGACAACTGCTTACCCTTGAAAGCAAACAAGAAACTCTTTATTTGCCTGCAAATTCATCGAAGTTGTCCACCAGCTCGAGACCTTCCCTTGTCCATCGTCGTTGTCATCATTGTCACTCTTCTCTTCATTGTAGTTTTCATAATTGTTATTACTTCAAGATGGGGTCGTTCACTGGTCTCCCTGGGCGTTTAACCTTAAATTCTGGGATGACATGGCAAATTCGATAATATTGACATCCATACGTTGCATGCCAGGATGAGAGAATGTCCGCATCCTCGAAAGATCCGCCGCGATGGACTTTTAGTTCTACTCAAGGTAATTGCGACAGTTTTTTAAATTTAGTACTGATCTTACCCATATCCACTGGTGAAGCAGCAGGGTCTTTTTTAAGAAGCTATCACTGGGACGCATTAACAGCAAAAATCAAAGACTTCATAAAACAAGTACCAACCATAAAATACGTTGTCAAAGAGTGAGACAAATCCTTTAGAGTAATAAACAAATAACTGCAAACTGCAAGCAAACTCAACTCCAGCTCTCTCTAGTGTGAGAGGTCGTGTTGATTGACATCATGATATTAGATACACTTTTGAATTTTCATGCATTTAATATTTATGGGGTTGAAGGGTTTTTACTGATATAAATCCAAGTGACAGAACTTTGTTTGTAACAATCTCTTTACCAGAAAGATTGGGAAGTTTACACCTTGATGAGTCGATCCTAGAGTTGTTGAGAAATCCCGAGAAATTCAACAGGCCCTTTTCAAAATTATTGTCAGACAATCTGAAAAACTTAGCAGCCTTAAATTTCAAATTTTTAATTCTTTTCCTGCTATGAATAAAAGTTTTTTAGAGGAACAAATGTGCATCAAAATTAGTGCAGTTCATGCTAGCAGGCATCTATACTTCCTTGGCTTTCTCAGTTATCCAACCAGCTCTATCAGTTTCTTTTGTACTTCCAAGTGAAAAGGGGTGGAAATTTTCCGCAAGATATTCGTCAAAGACTACCCTAGAATATAGCATAGGTTGGGATGTTAGATTACTATTTTTGTGCTGATAAATTGAAGTAAGAGTACAACCAGAATAGCCATGTGATAATGATGCCTGTGGTGCACCATGACATTACCCAGCAATGTAACAAATACTTGCAATACAGATTGTAATTATTGCATTTGGACAGTGACTGAAAACAGACAAAGTGTGATCCCCTAAGTTTCAAAGGTGTAATCTCCATAAATAACCTCCAGCAAGATGGGGACATGACTTTATGGCTGCTACCGATACAGATGGATCTTTAATAATGTGGGGATCTGCTGCAATTCCCAAATTTCTTAAGGATGTCAGGATTGCAGTATCCTGGATAATGCTACATGAAACCAGTTTGGTCTTTGTGTATATGAGTATATCATGATGTTTTTCACAACTGTGACCCTAGTTTTTGTTGATTATCTTTGCACCAGCTTTAAAACAATTTTTTACAAATTCATGTGGGTCCATGTGTGAGCTTTGTAAACATTTAGAGTAAGAAAAGTATTGATTAAATATTGTTAAGGTCAACTTTAACCCATTAAGAGGCAAGGGCACACTCTGTCATTTTACTCTGGCTAACAGCAGAGGATTTCACTCATGAAGGGGATGAGCCCAGCACCTTAATGAGTTAACAGCCATCTCCTTAGCCCATTAAGTGACAAGGGCACATTCTTTATTTTACTCTGGCTAATGCCAGACAATTTTACTGGTCAAGAGGATGAGCCTACTAATAACTTAATATCAATACATCAAGATTCTGAATAAAATAAGGGTTATTGTCTTTTTTGGAAACAAATATACAATTATTTGTATGACATGCCTTTTCTTCATGTTTCTTAATGGCTGACTACAGTCTCTTGTGAACCAATGGTTATCAACCAATGGTTTCTGGAGAATTTAATGTATTATGGCAGAATCATTGCTGGATTGTAATTTTGATATTCCAATAAATTGGCTTCATTCTGAGTCGTCAGTTCCTTTTGACTATTGTGTGGTTGCAATTGACATGTTCAAATGAGGCTAGGGATGGTCTCTTCTGAACATGTGAGCACAATTCATTTCTAAATAAGAGGACATGTACTAAGCTATCTGATCTTTTTGTGAGAATATTAGGGAAAAGAAATACTTCATGTTAATTCAAATTTTAAGAAAAAAAAGGGCAAAATATGAATGTTATTTGAATTGCTTGCTTTTGTAACAATACCCAAGTTACATAATGAAAAATAAAGTTTTTTCTCACAGTAAACTTCAATGCACTGTAATAAGGATTTATGTCTTGCCTCTTTCTGCTTTTGCTTGGCTTCCTTGACTAAAACATGCTGTCAAATAGTCAGTAAAAGTGCACTGTTTTATACATTGTATGAAACAGGTACTGCAAGATGCCTTTGAATCACTCTGTGATTTTGCTGCTAATTATCTTTTATAAAACTAGCAAATGCTTTGGATATCTCAGCCAAACTATGAACCTTTTATGGTTCACCAGTTGCATTTGACCACAAACCTTTGACCACTGGTCATAAAGGGGATGGTTATGACAATTTTTGTTAAGAATTTAAACGTTACACCAAACTTCAAAGATTTTCTTTTGGAAAAACTGAACTATTTTAACATTTCCCCGCCGTTCGTGGCTGGGGATGAATGGGACGAAAACTTGACGTCAATAATGACGAAAAGTACCACCTTAGTTACTTTATAAGGTCCTGTTGTGATATATTTATGAGATAGGGAGAGCCTTGAAAACTCTAGGGCAGGGGTGCGCAAACCTTTTTCCTCCGCAGGCCAAATTTCCCACTTAAAATTGTTGGCAGGCCAGTAGCTCTTTTCTTCGCCGCTCATCCCGGCTTATCAGCCAAAGTTCCTAAAATGTCCCAAAACATCTACCGGCCTACCCTTTAGTGCAGCCATTACCTTGCCTGTTAATATGATACTTTTGTTCATTTATAATCCTGTATTATAAAAATCTAAAATCTAATTCTAAAATCGGTAAATACTTAATCTTACAATTACATACTGAAGGTCATCGCGGGCCGCCGGTTGCGCACGCCTGCTCTTGGGTATCAAAACCCGTACGGAATAATAAATTTATGTTGGCTTTTTCGCACAGACAACGTTAAACATGAACTCGGTCGTGAGCATTTCGTAACTCCCGATTCGAAAGCCTATATTTTTCTTGTTAAAGAACGCATTACATATCCCCACGACAGATTTGAAGAAAAAATCATATACCATTCGAATCAGTTCGTTTTCTATTCGTAAATGCAAAATCCGCGTACACGGAAGGCTTTTTCTGAGGTATAGTTTTTCGCAGTGATGTCCGAATAAATTCAGACATGTTGGTAAAATCGAGCAGTCTGATTGGTCCGCCCCATCAACGTAAACAAACGCACTGATTAGTTTATTACATTATCTGCCCGTGTTGTCGAGAATCGTTTAGAACGAAAAGCAAGCTGCTTTCTGTAATGAGGAAAATTTAGTTTTCTAATGATAGCCTTGAGAAGTAATTAAATACGCCAAAACTCCACGTAGAGGGTAAGCTTTAATTATAATAAAATAAAAAGATTCCATCCAACATAAACGCCATATCTACGGTAACATGTCTGCTATCCAACTTTGAGAGTAAACTGGAAACTAGTTAGAGCTGTCAGAGCATCAGATCAACATTCAGCGCTATTGTTTCCACTTGAACACAGAATGAATCAGGAGTTCTTCCTTCTCCTTATTCTTTGACTTGGAACAAAATTTCCTTCCAAAATAAAATTATGATATTGCTTTCTGGAAGGATATTAGAAGGAACTTGTTTGGGCAAAGTTCGAATTCTGCTGCCAAAACTAGAATTACGTGCACGCAACAACCCCTCGCCCACCCTTCCAATATATCTCTCGAGAATCCAAGTAACGTTGATAATTTTTCAAAATTGTCAAAAAGACAAATCCTACATACTATAACTGGAAGAGGGTACGCAGTATAAGAAAAACACAACATTTGGACACTGCAACAAATTCTGTCGAGGATGTAAATACTGAAACACTTTTGTGTGACACACCCAAGCATACGTGGGTGTGGTTGCGTGGGTGTTTTCTTTTTAGAGTTTTCGTTAGATTGAGAAACGTCAGACATGTAACAAAATATCACTCGAGAATCCAAGTAACATAGATAATTTTCCAACTTGTCAGAAAAATCGTTCTTACTATAACTGGAAGATGGAATGAAATAATAATAATAAAAATAATATAAAATACGCACAATTCGGCCTCAAATTAACAACCTACATAGCTTATATTTAAACTGCTTGTCGTCATATTTATGATTAAAATTTCGATTAAGTTTTATTAAAACAAAGCGTTTGGTAAGAATAACCTTAAATGGTTTAATGAATGGTAAAAGATCCGTTCTGACAATTCTACTGCTAAACAATGGATGTTCGTATCAAGACCTTGTATTAGTTGCGATCTTGAGGTATTTCGAGTTGTTTTCCGGTCAAACGTTTCACTCATGTTGCTTTAAAGGAAGACTTTTTATTATATGGCCAAGCTCTTCGTCTTAAAATTGGAGCACCCTCAAAGGTTACCGGTCGGCGACAATATTTGGTACAAAAAGTCTCCCTTGGGGAAGAATGAAGTCGGGAAGCCACTTTTGAAAGCTGCTCAAAACAATCCGTTCGCAGAACTTGTATTTCAAAGCTACTCGATTCAGACTTACCTGTAATTGTGTAGCTCAGGTAAGTGGTTACCAGAACGTGAAAAATCTCGAGATTTATACAAATCAGCATCTATCCAACTTCAGCGAAGAATGTCGTTTACACTTAGTCGCTCAGCAAATGTCCTCACAGCAAGCGACTTCCCATACCTCTTTTGTTCATATTTATCGGGAAGAACCAAGACAAAGCGTTGCTGTAACAAATGAACAGTTGGCCAATGCATATTCCAAGGAGCTAACTTTGTGAATTGCTGTTTCAACTCATAAATTGTCCAGATACTAAGATGGCCACTAAAAGTGAAACCACAGCCGCAAGCACCAAGAGAGCCATTTCGTTTCGCGGTCTTAAATCATTTACTGGCTCCAGTGTTCAAATGATGTAAACAACGTCTGAGAGATCCATAAAACGGCAATAAAACCAGACCAAGCCGGTGGCGTAAACGGTACTAGTGGGGGCGCTTAGGAAGTTTTCGTTCGGGGGCCCCCGTTACCTCCTTAGTATAGACATATATTTCAAAACTTCAATCTTAGTTGTTTTTACAGAATCATCGGGGGGTCCTTAGACGTCGGGGGCCCTTAGGAGTTGCTCTAACCCTGACCATAATCCGTTACGGAACTGGACCAAACCGATTTGCTTCAATACGGACCTAATAAAGTAAATGGTTTGAACCTGGGAGAATCGTGACATGTTTGAGGAAGTTGATCGTCCAGGTTAGTGTAGTCTTGAGAAAGACTGTTGGTTGAAGTGACTAACGTTTCGACAGCCTTAGCGGCGGTCATCTTCAGAGTCAAAAGGGCCTTTTGACTCTGAAGATGACCGCCGATAAGGCTGTCGAAACGTCAGTCACTTCAACCAACAGTCTTTCTCAAGACTACACTAACCTGGACGATCAACTTCCTCAAACATGTCTCAATACGGACCTAAGTAACTTAAGGTTTGATCAACAACATACCAGTCCCCGAGCTTGCACACGGCCTTCTTGGGTGAACGGAATCCATGGATATATACCTATATATATATATATATATATATATATATATATATGTATATATATATATATATATGTATATATATATATATATATATATGTATATATATATGTATATATATATATGTATATATATATATGTATATATATATATATATATATATATAAACATAGATACGCAATGCGAAAATTTTTCTCCCTAGTCACCACGCGTGTAAAAGGACTCCACGCAAGGGATGACAGGGTCAACTTCTGGCACTGCCAAAACTGTTTTTATCCCGATCAAGTCAAAACGATTAACCCACTTAATTAAAAGAACATAGAGTTTCAAAGGAATATTAGAACGATTTTTAGGGGAAAGGAAATTCTTTTATTGAAAAGAAGAATAAAAAAACGAAAATTTTGTGGTGAACGAGTGGAAGCACGGTTCGGTACAGGGGTGGTGTCAGAGGGGCAGAGGGGGCTGCAGCCTACGTCGGGAACCTTAGACCCCCTGCCGGGAAAAATCAAAAATCTGTCGGGGGATTCTCACTGATGAACATATTTATATATTGTACAAACTATGAGCAGTTGTTATTGCTTTAGCCAAGAAAGATAATTAACTCTTTTCTTCATTTCAAATCTAAAAATGATCTGTTTCTAGTCCGCTATTGCGTTCACTCTCGTAAAAAATGCGAAAAATAACATGACGTTTTCGACCTTCAAAGAACAAAATTATAAAGGGGCGTGGTCATAGCCTCTCTGGTTTAGGCCCCCAGCCAGGGACGTTAGCTCCTGCGTCGGGGAATTCCTGGCACCACCACTGGTTTAGTAACTTAATTGTTCAGCATGTTCGTCAACTTTGGTACGAAGACCAATAGAGTTAGATTTACCTTTAGATTTATATTTTGGTTTAGATTTAGGTGTAGATTAAATTTAAATTTAGATTAAGATTTGAATTTAGATTTCGATATAAATATAAACTTTGATTCAAACTCAGACTCAGTCTCATTATCAGAATCAGACTTAGACCTAGATCCTGATTTAGATTTAAATCTAGACTTAGATTTAAATGCTGGATTTATGGCGTTTTGCGGACAAATTCTGATCACCCTGTTGAGAATAGTTGGAATTTTCTTTAACAGATATTGGGTATGTACGAAAAGGTTTCAAGCTATGAAATCTGAACTAGATTGTTCAACCGAAGTAAACGAAACCAAAGCAACAGGTTAACTGGTAAACCTAGGTTAGCGCTAATCGTGCTTTGAACAACCGGCCCCAAACCAACATTCTTCATAATGCATGTCTTCATAGCAAAACGAAGCAGTCTAGTATCGGCCATACTCATGCTCCTAATTAACACATTGAAAATGGTATGTCAACACTATGCAGTCTGTGGACAAGACCAACGCTTGCATATCAATCCATGACCTTGGCGTGAAACGCAACGGGCGGGGTGCTACGTGTACGTTAATTGGAAAACTCGGACAAACATTGCAGAGTGATTGCTTTGCAGAAAAGTATGGGTGTCACCAATTGGTGCTTTTGAGGGACTTGCTGGTGTCAACACTTCCTACTTATAAGAAATGTTAGCGGAGGTGATGTATTTTCTATATTATTGCCGATTATCAATTTTAAAGAGGAACAAGAACGATAAGTTAGCTAATGACACCGCTGCCGTGTACGGTTACATACGTAGCTAGGAACGGACTTAACGTAGTCCCCGTTTTGTCGGCGACGGTACGGTAGAGAGCCAGGATTGTCTCACAACATGTAAAAATCAAATTATTCGAAGCCAGATTGTGTACAGCTGTGTATTGTAAGAAAACAGATACACATCAATATCTGGGTCATGCTTCATGTCACCCCTGACATGTAAAAAAGGTATACCTTACGGTCAGGCATTGAGACTTAGAAGAATTTGCGATTAAGAGGAAGTCTTTGAGAATAGGGTTATCGAACTTAAGAGTTATTTAACTAAGAGAGGCTTTAAATCTGGGGAGGTAGATGATCAATTACAAAGAGCGAGGGAGGTTGATAGAAGTAGCTTACTTGCACGAGATTTGGGACGTGGTAATTCGGAAGAAAGAGTAACGCTGTCGATAGATTTTCATCCAGCGTTCTCCCGTATTGGGTATTTGTCAATATTTTGCATGCTTCGGATGACATGAGGCAAATCTTTACTGAACCACCTCGGGTAAGTTTTGGAAGACCAAAGAATTTAAAGAATGAGTTAGTAAGAAGTAAGGTTGGAAATAGGCGGTCTAATAAAGGGGTATGGTTAAGTCCGGTAAGATAAGATGTCAAATTTGTAATTTTGTGGAAGAAGGGGAGAGTTTTACGGATAGTTTGGGGAATAGAAAGTATGTGAGTAATTATGAATTTGATTGTGATTCCATTGGGGTTGTTTATCTCATTAAGTGTAAAAGGTGCGGTAGACAATATATTGGTAGCACAATCAATACATTTATGATACGCTTTAATAACCACAAAAGTAGCCTCAACAGATATAGTAGAGGACAAAGAAATATCCCAGGGGAGCACTTGTATTCACATTTTTTGAAGATGGGCATGAGGGTTTAAGTTTTTTGGTTGTGAAAATTATTGACAAGACGGATACAAGGGATCCCACGGCGTGAGGGAGTTTTTGGGTATATAATTTAAACACATTTTTACTATGTGGGCTAAACCTTCGGGATTTTTAAGTTACATTTTGTATTCTTTAATATTTTGTAAAGATATATGTTAATCAGAAAACATTTTTATATAAGTTAGTTCTATCTGCTATCGTGTTAATTCTTGATAAAGGGGCAGGCCCCAAAACGTTGAAAATATTAAAAATTGATATAGAACTTATATTGGATGGTTTATATTGATTTTAAGTTCTTGGTGTTGGCTGGTTTCTTGTCTGATATATATATATATATATATTAATAAAAACTCTTACTAGCTTCTGGTATCTGTACAAAGTTGCGAGACCCCTTCGTGTTGAATTACTTTGATATAATGCAATCACTTCCCCGACAGCTACGGTATCGCGGGTTAAGTCCAAATTTAATTAAAATCCAGACATAGAGAAGTTGGCGATATACTGCAAACACTGTTCCGCGTCAATCGACTACCGCCTTCTGATCATATCAAATTAAAAAAATAGAATCTTGTTCATGGGTATGGATTGGCTGCGATCTGTTGCCCGTGCCACACAAAAACAAAAATACTTTACCAGTGGCGTCTTAGGTTTAAAAGATAGTAGATGGCTGAAACAATCGCGGATATTTTAAGGTAGTAAAGGTCGTATGGAAACCAGCATTATTATTGAAACTATTAGTGTGGTAAATTGCCACTAGGGATTCTACGTCGGCACTTCGTCTGAACAACTATCAATTCCACATTCAACTGTAATGTGCACACTCGGTTGGTTAACCTTCTCCTTTATTTCAACGTAATCACAACTAAATAGTATCATACAAACTTCGCCTATATATAGTGTTTGTCCTTGCACGTGAATAGCTTACAGTATTTTACATTACACAATACGACTATTGATACTACTGGGAAACTACATGAAACTACTTTTACTGAGAACTATGCTGTTATTGATGGTCTAGTAAAACTACATATATTATTAAGATCGTGGGAACGTTGCAAAGAAAGTCCGAAACTTCTGCAGCAAACGGGTAGATTACTGATTATACGTCGATCTTTTGATATTTTCTTGAAGCAAGTAAACCAAGGCCTAGAACTCTCATATAACTTTTGCGGTCTGTTTGAAGCATGATGAGAACAACAATGAATTCACAATGTGAGGATCCAAATCGTGAAAACGTTGCAGAGAAAATATTTACACTTGTTCGTGCAACTATTAGTTTACTCGCCAACCCTTCAGTATATCTTCCTTGGCTTTAAGTTACGAGTTGTGGAACCTCTTCCATAGATAAACTGCTGACATATCTTACGTTTTAGGTAACTGGGGTCATTGAATACTTTTTCCGATCAGAAGTTTGCATTTGTTTAAAACACAATTTCTTGTACCGTGTTGTGTATTCTAAATCATGTGGTACATTCTGACACAAACCATATATATAACAAAAATAATGAAAAACAGTCTTATTCCTTTTCGCGGTGAAACGCGTATCGTCAAAGCAAAGCAAAGAAAAGGAATAAAACTTTTTCATTATTTTTTGTTATTTTTATTCGACACAAGAAGTCCATATAACAGCACGATATAAACCCCGTGTCTATCTGTCTATATTCTTGAGGTGTCTCGCCCACTGACTTTGGTCTTGATCCAGTCGAATGCGATCAAAACTCGCGTTCGCCACCCGACGCACTCGTTCAGGTATGATGCTCTCCATAACCACATCACCCACCACCCTGACATACTTCCCAAGAATGGGACTTTAAGGACAGCTTTGTCGTCCCCAACATAAGCGAAAGAACCCAAGTGACGATAGCTAAATGGTACCAACCCCATGGTTTTAAAATCATCATTGGCGTTCGAAGGAACATCCTGTGAAGCAAGCTGGGTTAAATGTTTTCCGAGGTAACTGCCTTGTTGAGAAGCCACTTGTGCCGTGGCAGGATAACTTCGTAGTTTGCTGTCGACTACTTTTAGGACTTCTTTGAATTCATCAATGCTTAGTCTTTTATTGCCATCTTTGTCCACTTGATGGAATGCTCTAAAGACGAATAAGAAAACATGAATAACAAAATAATATGAAGAAAAATTAGATGACAATTCTACTATGAGTGAAAACAACTTTTGCTTCATATGAGAATTCTTTAAGAAACGAACTAAACGAATAATCACGTTTAGACGTCTTTCAGGTCTCATCTCGGTTTTGTTTCACTCTCGAATAGACAATCCGCGAGGTCTGAGCAGCTCGGCGTTGTACTATAATGGTAAATCACATATATCTTTAATATTATCCAACTAAATCATTTTAATTTTTCATGTGAATGTATCTCTGAAAAAGCTTAAGCTGAGAATAATTCTTAAACGAGTTGAAAAGCGGCAGATCTTCATGGATTAGCGTTTAGTAGCTAACGGAACCTCTCCTGAGTTTTAATGGACAAACGCGAGCATGTGTTTCTCAGTTGACTTCACAACTGAAATAGCCGAGTAGAAGTCCAAAGTAACGACTGAGACACAGGCGGATAAATTAGATGAGCACATCTACCCCCCATGCACTTATTTTTTCGAGATTTTTTCCAAGCACATGAAAAATGCGAAGAAACTTGAGGGTACTTTTTCTCAACGGCCGAGTAGAAGTCCAAAATAATGACTGACAGAGAAACAGGCGGGTGAATTAGATGAGCTCATTTTTTCGCCTATGCACTTACTTTTTCAAAGACTTTTTCCAAGCACTCGAAAAATATGAAGAAACTTGTGGGTACTTTTGTTTAGCTTCTTCCATTATTCCTGAAAAACAAAGAAAAAAATGCATCCATTTTCTTCCGCAAGTAGTTTGTTATATTCGTACTGTTCAGGCTTCTGACGTCAATACTCAACCTGTGGATCTTTTTTCGAGAAGAGAAATTCATTATTTCTCTTCGCATTCTTATGCGTTGTTCTTGGCGTACTATGGGGATGTTAAGTCAACTTAAACCTTTTTTTGACTTTTCGACCAGTCATTCATTCTAACAGCATAAACTATGGCAAGTTACAGTTCTAACCCAAAATATATGGACTATGAAAAGAATAGTACCGTATAGAAACTATAAGTTAGAGGTGGCAAGCAGCTTCAGTATTTCAGAAGGATATTGTACTTCTTTTCAAAATTGTGTCGATAGATATACCAGGCGGGAAGTGTAATTTAAAAACGAAGATTAGAGCCCAACAAATTACTTTGAGCATGACATGACGACTGATCAAAGGTATAAAAATTTATTACTAACGTTTCGTTGCTTTACAGCGCACCTCAAAAATTGCCTTCTCAAAATGCAGAGACGTTAAGGTAATGAACAATCAAACATACACATTTTCTTTAACTTATTCAGTCCTGAGAGTCAGTATTTTTGCCCACTGGCCTTTGGCTAGTGCCTCAAAAATTTTTCTGGTCAAAGTTAAAAAGTTACCAGCCAAAACAACATAGACCCTTGTTTGGTCAAGTTAACATTCTTTATCTTCCGCATGCAGGTGAATTGTGTCGGGCCACTCAGCGTGCAAATTTAAAGCTGAGATAAAACATGTTTTCATCTGTGGTTATTCCGACTAGATGTCACTAACAGTAGTCGCAGTTGTCCGGGAGCATTCATATCTGTTAACTATCATACGTTTTGTTTGTCTACTTTATTATATACACAAATATATACAGGATATTTGATTGTAACCTTTCATTTGGCGAGAGTCATTCCTTTTCTCGAGAACAAACAAAATATGAAGAAGTTCCCGTTCGTAATAAAATGTCAATCAAATTGACACCAACAACGTGTTTCCGGGGTGTGTCTAAACGATAATTCTTTATATTAATAAGTTAGTTGTAAATTAACCTTTTTATAGTGATTTCCTAACAATATCGTTATTGCATACTCGCTTTTGGCGAGTAAAGATTTATGTTTACACTCCAAGTCTTATTTCCACTCACCAAGGCGAGTAAATAACTCGTCACTTTCAGTGCTGATTATCACCGACCTGACAAATTTTCACGTTCCGACATTTCTACCGGAAGGTTCAAACACTACTGACTAAAGCGCGTTTTCCACTAGGCGAATTTTGTCGCGCAAATCGACATTTCATTATTCGAATGGAATAGATCTATCATTAGCTCCAGGCGAAAGCTCATGAGACAAAAGAAAAAGTCGCTTCGCGCGAAGAAATTCGTCTGGTGGAAAACAACCTTTAAGAAACCCCAGAAATGACGCGCAAAGGGTGTCCATGGTGAAAACAAATGAGGTCCACCAACACGTATAGTGTCCAAATATGGAAGGGTTTACTCCGGGTGTCTTCAAATATCGTCACTGATGTGATAAAAAGCCATGAAGATTGAGAAACATAAAAAATGAAATAAAATGCAAACCTTAAGAGCAAAGGTCCTTCTGAGAGAGAAAAGCGAAAATAGAAATTGGGTCAGACTTTTACGTTTGAAAAAGTCATGTGACAATAAAAACATCCGATCAAATGCATAAATCAAGCAATCTTATTAAGATAGTTTTATTACCAAATGGCCTTTTTGAATAAAAAAGATTTAAGATTTTCTATTATTAACTTAACTTCGGCAGTTTCTCAATCTTTTGCTTTTTTTACACGTCGTTCAACGATGCCTGCGCCGCGTTCTGCGTTTACATATAAGCGCGTTTGACATGATCTTGTCTGGGGTACTGGATACTAGTTCTAGTCTCTTCGAGCTGATATGCCTGGGTGTGTTGGATATAAATTGGAAAGCCGGTGACCTAAAGGTGGTTAGATGCAGCGACATAGAAACAGGGAATAGTCACTTGACTGTTTTCTGGTGGAAATACGTAAGACTGGAGTTGTTCTTGGTGTGAATTCATGTTGCACAATTGATTTGAGAACGATATGGTTTTCAAAAAACTTAACAAATACCTGCGAATTCATCAATGTCTAAAGTTCCATCTCCGTCTTTATCCGCTTTCAGAAACCACTGGTCCATCGATTCTACAAGTTTTTCTTGTTCCACGACTGAGCAATCTCCTAAAGCGTAGATGGTTCCTTTGCTGTTTTTCACTCGCAGGAATTCATCAGTAATCAAGCCGTTTCTGTTAAAAGAAGATGAAATTAAACTCTTGAAAGAATAATCTAATGAAATAAACTTAGTAAGTGTCAGACACTACTTCCTTTCTCGCGACATTGCCATCAATCAGTAGGCAACAGCATACATTCGCCTTTTCATAACTATGACTTTCTTGAGATTGACACGGTTTGTTGACTAATTATGATGATATCAATTACCTGTGGAAAATCCAAAAAGGGGAAAACGACCAACCCCGTCACACACACACCGACCCTCATGTGAAGGGTCATCATGGACTATATTTTTTCTGATTGTAACACTGAAAAAATAGGCCAGACTAAAAGATATGTGGAGGACCAATTTTGCAGGCTTGTTTTACCGAGGTTGTCCAATTATTTGGTTTATCGAACACCGAAAAATCCAGGACACGACCTCCAATTTTAAGACCACAGACGTGAACAGGGAAACAGTTACAGTTACAGTGTAAACCGTCA
This sequence comes from Heliopora coerulea, assembly GCA_030142905.1. NCBI lineage: Eukaryota > Metazoa > Cnidaria > Anthozoa > Scleralcyonacea > Helioporidae > Heliopora > Heliopora coerulea. The sequence continues at coordinate 475,686 of JASJOG010000202.1, forward strand.
TGAAAGGCTTTAAGTGCGGGAGTGTGCGGTACACAGGACGTGAGGCGCTACGGAGCAGATCAAGTTTAATCGAGAGCAGAGGTGGAGCGTGCCTCTAATACCTGAACTAGATTTATAGGTTTCCTGTATCTATAATGTTGTTACGCCACAAAAATTCGGCACAAACTTTGAAGGAATGAAACTGCAATAACATGTCTAACGGTTCGCGGTCTTCATTCTTTCTCGGCACATACAGTCTCAACACTTGTTCGTCGATTCACGCACACACACACACACACACAAGTACAGGTCTCTCAGAAAACTCTACAACGTGATTACTCAACAGTTCACAGTACAAAGACTCTCTAGACTTTCGATAGTTTCTGGTGTTTTATTCACGTCACACATCACACCGTGACAAAGCTAGCGGCACGTGAACGTAAGAGGGTCCTCTAACAGACTTCCAACAATAATAGTTGCGATCAGACTTTTATTTGTAGACGTCCTCAGAGCTTTGATCTTTGAGCTTTGATGTGCTGCAGAGGACTTTCGAAAATTATTCTCCGGTTGTGTAGGTCTTTAGTTACATGTATCCTAAATAAGGCATTTTCTTGTTGTTAATCATAACACTGATTAATATTTGCCAAAGAACACTAAGCACACTGTCTGTGCATAAATATTTTTAGTCGATTCGGTCGACAAAAGTTAGATTCATAAACTTTTATAGGAATTCGTACAGGCAACTCGGATAAGAAATATTACACACAAGAGTTTTGCACTTGTGTCATTCTCTCACCCGACTTCAAGAGGAGATGGAGCGGATGTGATTTGAGATGAGACGGTCTAGCGCACCGAAAACTTTCGCCTGGCGCGCAACTTTTGAGCGCACCAAAACATATATGAGTGCAAAGGGGGCACGCTTTGGAATATGTGTAAGCGCTTAAATCCTTGCTTCAGGGCACATTTTTCTCGAAATCTCATCTAGATTACTGTCTTTTACTTGATTATACTATACCACTACTACCAATATATCTTTGAAAAGCTTAAATAATCTGTTGCACGACTGAAGTAATGTTTCGGTTTGTATGAATGGATAAAAAAATCCCTCTCCTGCTTCGGTATTTCCGCTGCATGTGCAAAATGGTAACAGTAAACAAGGAATTGTTGGAACTGTCGGAAAATTAACTGCCTGATAGGTAAATACCAATATTTTGATTACAGTCAACTCTCGTTATTGCGGACACCCTGGGGACTGTCATTTGGTGTCCGTAATAGCGAGAATCCGCAATAGCGGGGTGAGAGAAAAACGACCCAAATTCAGGTTGTAAAATGTCTTTACTATGTATTGTTGCTTTTTTATTTTAAAATGTCCAGTTTCTTTGAATTTCTAGTTAACATTTATTGTGATGTATATATATAAATACACAATACAAATTAAAATACAAATCAAAAATTTGTATTGAGAAAAAATATTATATACCCAAACCAAAAATCAAACTGTAACACGAATCAGTGTCAACTGCCTTTTCCTTCACTGTAAAGGTACAATATCGTAACAAAACTCAGTTGACTTATGCGAAGTTAATAATCCTGTTTTAGACAGTTTTATTCTGTGATGTAAAGTATCTCCCTAGCGTGCTCTGATGTGATCTTTCGCTCACGGCATTCTCGCTTACTTCATCCGCAAGGAGAGAAAACTCGTTTGCGAGTGTAAACTTGCCGTGTTGAAGAAAGAAAAGCTCTATGTCCCGTACGCTCTCAAGAACTTCTCGGCAACTCTTCAATTTGCTTGTTGTAGGACTTTCATCGTCGTCTTCACCAGCATCACTTTTATCCTCACCATCACACTCGAGAAAGATTGTGCCTTGATCGTTAGTATCGAGTGACTCTAACAGCTGTTGTTCAGTGAGGTCAGCGCCGAAGCAAACGGGGAGTTCCTCATCTGATTCCAGGTACATTTGCGGTGTAACGCTGCTTCCAGATACAACCTGGTCTATGAGACTTTAGAAGTCACTATCAAGATCAGCAAAAGGATCTTCGTCTTCATCTCCAGTTGCCTCGGTAAGGTTGCTTGAGAATCCTGCTGCAGCAAAGAATTTGCTTATTGTCGTAACTTCAACCTTGGACCAAGCACTTCCCATCCAATTCATGGCTTGTAGCACATTCAAGGTGTTGCTTATTTCTGAAGCAGTGGTTTCTTCTGGGGCCATGGCAATGACGTGACGTAGCAGCAACTTTAAAGTTGTGAATTTTTCCCAAGTCTCAAGGCTGCAGTTCTGATGTGCAATTCACTGGAAAAAAGGCCAGCTTGATGTTAGAATAACGTCCTTTCGAATCGTATGGATGGCAACCAGCCGAGTCAAGGAACAATAAAACTTTTTTTTTCCAGCTCTGAAGAAACAGTTTAACTTACTGAGGGTTTAATGCATGAGATCGGATGTCATCCAGGCTTTCTTTTGATTGTAGTATTCACATGAGAGATGATCCCTGTTGATGTTCTTCAAATATCTTGGTTTGGCGTACTTGCCAACGATAATAGGTTTCATCTTTTCCCCTGTTGCAGAAGCTATCAAAGCGACAGTTAATCGTTCTTTAGATTTTTTGCTACCTTTACACTTCTTTCCTTTTTCTGACAGGCTCTCGTCAGGTAGAGCACGGAAAAAACAGCCTGTTTCATCAGGTTCCAAATATCTTGAAGTTTGTAGTCTGATATTATTGCACCTGATATTAAGGCGCTCTTTCCACGAGGAAACTGTAGCTACTGGTACATCTGCAGATTCGCCACAAACATTGTGTTTAGAAAGGTTGTGTCGTTCTTTAAACCGTGTCAGCCAACCGCTCGAAGCTTTGAAACCAGTGTAGCCTAGTTTCTCTGCAACTTTTGTCGCAAATTCTTGTATCAAAGGACCATCAATGGGAATTCGCAGCTCTGTATTTTTCTTGAACCATTCCCAGACAGCATCATTTAAGTCCGCGTACTGGGAAGTGCGATTTCGCTTCTTTGACTCAGAAAGACCCTTCTCGTATTCTTCTCTCACCTTCTCCTTATTTCTGATGTTGTTAATTTGCGTTTTACCACAGGAGTATTTCTCGGCAAGTTTGCGCATTCCAACTGAACCATTACTTCTTTCGTATTCTTCTAAAATCTAGAATTTTTGTTTCAAAGACAACTCATTCCTCGTTTTCTTAGCTTTGTCTTTAGGTACGCTGACGTTGTAAACCGTAGGAAAGTTTTATGTCAAGTACAGTGAGAATTTTAATTACATGTATTATAATTGAGGATTATATTGCAGTTTATTTGTGAATTTGAAACCTGGTCTGGAGAGCAACGGAGATCTCCGAAACACTAACAAATACTAACAAATTCATGGCAAGTCAAGAAAACTGTGAAGAATACAAGTCTTATTATTCTTGGTTGAGGCCACCATGCTTACAAAGACGAATTTCAGCCTGAAATTGACATGACTCTCGTGCTTCAACGTGAACCGGAAAACGCCAAAGATCCACATGCTGCGGCCATAATTGAAATACATGTTTATATTTTTTCTGTTTGTCATTTTTGTCGATCGACAGAAGTAATGAGGATCAGAATATTCAAAGTACTTCAGCTGACAAACAGCAGGTGTCCGTTGTAACGAGAGTAAAACAATACAAATGTTAGTTTGGGACCGCATGAAGTGTCCGCAATTCCGTAATAGCAAGAGTCCGTAATAGCGAGAGTTATTTCAATACATTTCATAGTAGTTTCGGCCGGGGATTTACCATCTGTCCGTAATAAGGGGGTGTCCGTAATAACGGGGTGTCCGTAAGGCGAGAGTTGACTGTACTTTTCTAGTCATCCCCCAGAGATATCCACTTCACGTCTTAACCCCATACATAAATTTCGTTTACGGTGAGATAGCCACATTAATAAGTGTTGACCCTACTTCAAATAGGTAACTTGTTTAGAGTCCGATATCTTTAAACAGAGTAGCACGCCACACTATGTCGCTTACAGACGTCTTTGAAATTGCAACAGATATCTTCAAATTCAGACTCTCAACTGGTTCAAAAGCGTTAGAAACAATACATGTGTCAGCTGTTGTTGAGGTCAAGGAACAATGTGGTAAAAATTTAAATAATCTTTTGCCTTTATCTGTTTCAGTTGAACGCTTAGACTCTGGTTTGGCGAGCGACGACGCAATTTTAAATTGCAGTCATCATTTCTGTGTATTCTCGGTGTGTTTAGGAGCGTGTTTTTCGTGGTTTCCACCAAAATATTTCGTCCAAAAAACCTTGTCCCCGAAAAATTTTAAACAAAAAAAATTCCTAGATCCGCTACTGTAAACTTGGCATACCAATTCTTAGCAGCCAGTTAGCTCAGGAATACTTATATTCCATTGATCCAAATGTTGTCGGTTTATCAGTTTTAGGTACTTGATAATATTTTCCTAGTTACTTATTTATTTGTGGGGAGCTAAAGTGCTTGAGAGGACGCTTCCATCGAGGTCACCAACTGGATGAAACCCTGTAGACTGTCATGCAGTAGACAAAACCATCATTAATTTTTTACCTGTTATTTTGTCCAGGTAATTTCTTAGCGATTGCTTTAGTTAAGGGCAATGGTGCAATACCCGTAGCCCAAATACAGGTACCATATGGCTCTACTCGCTTTTCTTTTGTTTTTTTGTCCATTATGACAAGAGAATTTTCACCAACTTCTGTGACACGTGAGTCAGTTACCACGTCGACGAGTTCAGTTTTGAAATGCTTCTCTGTGTACTCGCTAATCTGAAATCAAACCACCAAAAATGTAAAAGAACAGCAAGGGGAACTGAGTGTAACTTTGCTATTTGCAATTGATATTTGAAATTAAAATCAAATAAAACCTGTCGGTTGGTACATTAGTTCAATACATTTTTCACATACTGTTTGGGTTGGGAACGTGACTTTACGTATACAGACTTCCTAGCTTATGGTTGTATTACATAGACGGCGTATGACGAGGAACATGTTTTGAGAATAAGAGGAGAGTCCACACTTGCTGATATCGTCCTTTTATCCCTACATTACCGATTACCAGGAAAGAACGGGCTAAATGCACTGTACATTACAACTTCAAACTTGCACATTCATGTAATATCCCGTCTGCGAAACATGCGTGTCTGTATGAAACGTCACGTTATTACCATCTCAAACTTAGCAATATAGGTAACATGCCCATGCATATTGCCCATGCATATTGCGAGCCTGTCACACGCCCGTACAACCAACTTCACATTACTAGCTCCAACTTGGTCGTATATGAAACAAAAGTATATAACGTCATGTTACCACCTCCAACGGCTAAATGAGTAACAAGCCCGTGTATGTTAAACACCCATATTATGGTCTATTCTCATGATATGATTGTTGCATACAATTCTTAATGTAATGTGTCTTTATTTAAATCAGAATTACCATATCAGCTACCTAAGCTGTTCTCCTAAGAGGTCCACTAAGGGCTACCCTACCTGGGTCCAGTGTTACTGTACTACAGGAGGAAATCGGAGGACCTGAGAAAACTTACGCTGGTTGACAAAGTCAAATTGGACATCACTCTTCTCACAGATGACCCAAGTAAGTTTAATCAGGTAACTGTATCTGGAATCATGCTGAATCGGAGCTGGAATCAAACCCTAGTCACAGTGGTGAGAGACACGCAAGTGCACTACATCTGTGCCACCAGCACCAACAGGCCTATGTGATTCTTCATCCAGGCCTATGCGATTAACTCTTAAATGCACAATTCCTGCTCACGATTAGTTGGCAAATGTTGCAATGCATCCGGAAGACTCTTGAGAGCAAATCAGATATGTTAGAATGAAATATCATGAACAACAATTGTAGCGTGCAGATGAGTCTTTACGACTCCTGATCACATTTTTGACACATATCCTGAAGACTTTAAATCAGCATCAAAAAGACTATTTTATCCATAAAATCAACACGAAGGGTCAATATTCATGTGAACAAAGGTTCTATGTGGGCCCAACTTTATGGGAAAGATTTGATTTAATGGTGTTTTTAATAAAAAATATCCAATCTAAAATGTTGTACCTGCTCGTCATAGTTGTTTAAGATGTGATCTCTGCTATGAACAAGTGTTATGTGAGCATATTTTGCAAGATCAGGGTATTGGCATTTTAATTCCTCTTTAACAAAGTCTCCTAATTCAGCAGCAAATTCCACACCTATCAAGTTAGAAAAAAAGAAATTGGAAGTGGGAAAATAGGCAAAAGGTGCAGGTGAATGAATGAAAAAACAAACAAATGAATGAATGACTGACTGAAAAAATAAACGAATAACCAAATGAAGGTAACAGTGCACATAACAATACAAATTTGAAAACTAGCTTCCTTCAGAACAAGAATTAAAAAGGATAAAAATAACAGATATATCAAGAGTACTACTTTGCATGAGTAAGAAACTAGAAATTATTGTAAATAAGTTAAAACAATCAATTTAAAAAGAATAGAGTTCATGTCACAAATGTTATAACTTATCTCCTCATATCTACTACAAAAAAACTTAAGTACAAAACTTTGTAAATTTGTTTGCCAAATTTATCTGCCTAAATGTTGTTTGTTAGTGAAGTTGATAATCTAGAAATTTTCACTAGAAATCAAATCAGCACCTCATAACTGTCTCTCTATTAGAACATGGAATCTGAGTGGAGATAATATATAAAGTTACTTGTTCCAAATCTACTACAATAAGTAAGAATTCAAAATGACACAGTTGTCTGCATACACATTTTCCTTTTGGCCACCATTTTTGTGACTAAAGATTTTTTTAGATACAATTTTGATGACAGAACAAGATATTGCAAATGTTATATGTTCAGTGCTGTCTTTCAAATGAAAACTCAGGATAGCACAGGGTGTAAATCATTATGCCATCAGGGACAATACATTCTTAAAACACCTGAAGCTTGTAGTGGCCATACCTGACATTTAAGGTTTAAGTTAAATAATACCGGTACACAGTGTACCAAAATCCAGTGCCAGCAGACAATTTTAAGTAAAAAACAAATTCCGAAAAACAATGACATCTTGAAAACCCAAGATATGAGTTAAAAACAAGACAACGAATGATTGTGATGACATTTCAACTTTATTGCAAAGTCATTGTCAAATCAAAATGAATTACAAGCAAGCAATGTGATTTTTTTATAGTTACAACAATGACATCATCAACTGGAATGCAGAGGACACACGTGAATGATTATAAAGCTACCACTAATGACTGTTAACACTTAAGAAAAATATATTAAGGAAAAAGTGTTAGTTCTTTGGATGACTTCAGGCCATTATTTAACTCTGGTCGGTTAAACTTTATAAACAGAGCTTCTAAAAGTAACAGTAAATTAGGATTTTTATTTTTACAACAATATAATATTCTGAAGTTGTCGGTGATGAGATTTTTATATATACAAGTAGGAGAGGTGTTGGTGAAAGGAGAAGTCATGTCATTGAGATTGTCAAAAAGGTCACTGAGATTTGTTAGATAATTGACATGATTGCAGTTAGAAAAGTGTTGAGCAACAGCACTGTTTTGGAAGTCAGAAATAATAACTCATAAAATAACTAATGACATAACAATAAAATAACTCATATCTTGGGTTTTCAAGATGTCATTGTTTTTCAGAATTTGTTTTTTACTTTATTTCATATAGTTCTGTACAATTGATGTAGGGTCAAACAAGGCATTGCAACCCTTCTGTGGTATTACAATTCTCTATGCACCCTTCATTAAAAATATACTGTTATAGTAGAGTATGCAAATATAAAACAAACAAAATTTGATGTGATCAGGACAATTTGACTTTTATGCATGGACAAATGATAAATGCCAAAAAACTTTTCTCTGGAGTATGTAGTGAATGTTGAGGTACTGTTTGACATGTCAAGTTTTCATCACATAAATTAATAAAGACAAGTATGAATGTACAGTAAAACCAATTGCTTCACCCTCTAAAGAGAAAATTTTCCAATAAGGGTTCAAAAAATGTTTTTACTTACCAGTAGGCCCACCTCCAACGACAAAAAAATTTAGCAGTCTCTTGATATCATTTTCTGACTGACCATCAATGGCTGCAGTTTCAAAACAATCCATTATGTTTCTCCTGATATTCCGAACATCATCAATTGACTTTAAAAAGTGACAATACTTTTCAACACCTGGTGTTCCAAAAGTATTATTTTGAGAGCCAACAGCCACCAACAAAAGATCATAATCCAAGGTAAATTGTGGATTAGATCCAACAATACCTACATGTACAAAATTAGTGAACAATTGAAAAATCACAACAAATGTTTAGTTTTAATTTGACCAAAAGTATTACAACACCAGAAGTACAATAGGAGCACAATAGTACAATAGGATTAACTATATCAATTTTCATCTCTTATATCATATTAACTATGAAACAATTACTCACAAACTTATAAAATTGCAGTGGGAACCAATGTATTAAAACATTCATATTTATCAAGGTACTTGGCACATTACAACTGGCAGCCTGGTTACACATAACATGTGATACCATTATTATGAATCAATAGAAAAATGAAATGTTTGCTTGCCATTGAGACAGTTTAGCTCAATGGTCAGTACATCTCAGTAATGGTCAGAAGGTTATGGGTTTTATTCCTGTTGGGAGCTCAGAAAACATTTTTAGTATCTGTAAATACATTGACAGCAGGTGCATTAATATAATAATTATTGGTGTATCAATGATTCACAAAGCCCCTATAATTCCACCATCTTACCATTAGACATTTAGCAATCAAAACTCAGACTGAAAATAGATAGTTTGCCCTGCCATTATGAACAAGTAAAAAATAATGTAACCTTCCATCACCATCTGAGAGATGCTTAATAGCTCAGTGGTTTGACCATATCAGGGGCGCTCAGGTTACTGGTACAGTTTATACCAGTTTAGAGGACCTTGAAAAACCACTGATTTTTTAGAGTTAGGGTTAGGATTAGGGTTGGTTTACGATAAGGGTTTGTCATAGAGGTTAGAGTAAGAGTAAGGTTAGCTAAGCATGTGATTGTTGAATCAATTCAGACATCTGTTAAACTGCACTTGAGCTCACAGGCTGCACTTGAGCTAACTTTTCAGAGTAAGTAACAGGATGTATGGATGTATGCACTATCAAGTAACACATACACTGTACGCAGTAGGTACAAAAACTAACCAGAACTGTCTAGACAAATAACTTGTTGTTTTTCTGTATTCACATCCACACATTCAGCTTCATGAAATCTTACTCCTTCCTTATGCCATTTCCTGTATATTTTACGGATTGGTTCAACCAAACTGCGGGCTTCTAGTGTTCCAACCGTGACACTTGGAAGCAGAGGTGTCATGAGAAAGTAATTTCTTGGCGAAACGATTTCAATATCGTATAATCCTGGCTTCAGATTTCTAAGAAAGTTAACAGCAGCCCAGCCAGTCCCTAAAAGAACGACTTTCTTCCGTTTGCGTTCTTCAGAGGCCAGTAAACTGGTTGTGAATACATTCTGAACGACATATAACACGACACCAGAGGTTGCAATGAGAACGCCCAGTTGACTCAATGGCTTCGAAGGAGAGACAGAACTCCCGTATCTTTCTCCCTTAACTTTCAAAACTTTCCAGTGAGCCTTCGCTAACGATATCAACTTTCTCATATGATTCTGACTTTTATAAAACATGTTTGAAAATTAAAAAACAACAAAACTGTTGTCAGATCATTAGCACCTTGGAATAGCAGATCGGTATTATAATCGCTAAAATGTAAACAATGTTGTTGCAATGAGCTGTTGGCATAGCTGTGATAGATGTCTTCGCTGACTCACAAATAGCGGGCGCATTTCTTAAGAACCAAAACACAGAGTAAATAATAGTCTGCTCTGCGACCAAAATAATTTGTCGAGTGAGGGTGAATATTGTTGCCAGTTAGCTCCATGTGAACTTTAAAATTATAAAATAGGTTGAAGCCACTACAGTTGGGTGAATTTATGTGACATGTGATTATAACGCTTAAGATTTTCAAATTACACTATCTAGATTCTTTCCACCATGAGCCTCAAAAGCAATCAAAATTCTCTGGTCTGTTTAAGAAAAGTGCTTTGAAAAAAGTGGCCTTGGTTTGTGTTATCCCTTCCAATGCTACACGAAAGCTGTCTTCTCAGGAACAGGCTAAGCAGTTCTTCAATAGCCTGTCGTTGGTGAACGAAGGGCATGAGGTTATGTTTCACAGCCGACAGTACATTCATGTTGATTTTTGCAGATTTCAAAATAACCCCATGTCTATGGACTTACCACTCTGCAAAGGAAAAAAAACAAGACTAATCTGCTTGGTTCATGTTCAGACTAATTTTTTGCCCAAATATTTACAGCAGTTGACGGGAACCTCCCATTGGAACTTTATCTCTGATTGCAGATCCTAGCTAGAGATCATGCACTAATATCTATCCTAATTTCCGTCCCATTTTAGAAAAATAATTTCTTCCAGAGCGGCACGGCTAATACTACTTTGGCTTCAAATTTTGGCCGATGAGCGAAACGTCAAATACCTTAAAATTTCACATATACATGTAGTTTTTAACCGTCACTAAGTAATTGTTTCTGCAAGTTAGAAATGTTATATTTTGGGTTCATGAGGTAATTACTGATGATGCAAGAAAATGCGATGTTGTTTGGCCAACTGTCAAAAGTGTATACTGTAATTTTAAAGGCTTAAAAGAATTTGTGACAAAACAAGTTATAAATAATTGTCCTATTTTAATTAAGAATCAGTGGCTCTGCTAAGGGAGGAATTGAGGGGACAAACCTTCCTAAAATTTTGTGTCATCTTAATGAGATTTCTGATTTCAAACATTATGGACTCCTGCAAACCAAAATCAGTAGACCGTATTATACATAATTATACTAGAACAAATTATACTACACCTAATATGTCCTTATAGTGTTAGTGAATAAATGAACGTTCATCGCGGACAGTTATTTTTTTTATTGCATCTGAATCTTAGTTATCTCCCACCCCCAATTGTTTCCCTACCAAGTGATGTGACTCCCAGTTCTAAATGTTCAGCAGCACTAGTGTTGAGAATCAATTGGCAGCGATAATGTAATCATGATATTGAGTGTACTACAACCCTTTTAAAACCAAGATATTGAAAGGCCTACATGTTTCAATAAAGAAATAAATCTAAATTCATATAATTGTACTGTACTAATTATAGAAACTTACTATTTATAGAAACCTAGTGGTTAAGTTATTGTACTCCCTAAGTTTGATAATACAGTAGCTTTGCAATAAAGTTGAAATATTGGTTAATAACTTGAATCTTGAGCTAAAAAAATGGCAATCCTATTCAGAATAGGTTTTATTTTGTACTTTTTGACTTTCTTTGGGGAAGAAAGTTACAGAATATGTCCTTGGTCAAGAATTTTAAAATTTGATCCAAGTCTGTTTGAGTATGTCTGATGAAATTGCAGCACAATAAAATCAAATTTGAGCATGTGAACTGTAAACCTCTTTTAAGTTGGGTGCAAAATAAAGCTGCCAAGAATTAATCAAAATGTGTAAATGGTGACAATGTTAAAAATTCAAATCTCATCAGTGATATTTTCTTTTTCCAGTGGTATGAAATGATTGAACATTAAGAAGTATTTTTAAAAGTTTGTTTCCAAGCTGTATAAGCAGAAACATTCAAAAAATTCGTATTTAAAATTAGCTTTTTATGCTGTCTGACAAACATCATCATGTACTGTGAGGTCAAGTTGAGGGAGCATGGCCTTGTGATGTTAACCAATTAACTTTTAGGATGCCAATAGGGTTGTGAACATACCTACATTTGTTTGTATGGTTTTCAGCCATAACAAATTGACAAATCAAGTGACCAAGCACAATTTCAAATTTGTTACTTATAACATTGTTAAAAATCAAACAAAAGGAGCCCCTTTCTCTGCTCCTCTCCCAATCACCCTCAGTGGGACAGTGTGTTCACCAGATTGTAGTCTCTGCAGAGTTCCATCCATACCCACCTACATGCACATGGATTCCTAGATAATGGTTCTCACTTTTTGCTTTATAGTGGCAGAATAGTCCAGCTGCCAGCTTTCACGAGGGAAACTTCGGTCAGTTTACAATTATGATGTCAAGGTTCTTGTACAAAGTGGGTCAACCTAAAAGACTTCAAAGTTAATAAGCCACTAACTATTAAAGTATGTATTGTTCATTATATTTCAAACCCAAGTTGTGAAATATATGTCAAACAGTCAGGAATGAAAGCTTGCATGCTCCATCATCATGGTCTGGTGTTATGCTTGTTATCAGTCACCAGATTTTCCTATCATGGTGTTTGTTGTTACTTACTTTCCCAGACTCCTTTCATGTATGAATTTTTCATGTGTGTTTAGTTTTCAAACAAAAGTTAAAAACTTAAACCACATTCACACATAAATTTGCTGATCTTGAGGAAAAATAATCATATTTGACAAGATATAACATTTCAAATGGTAAAGAAAACCCACACACAACCAGGCTTTGAATGTTGGTCTGTGCAATTAATAATTGTTCCCAGTATCTTACAAGATATGAAATATTTTTACATCCTAATATCACATGCATAACAACATGATCATGAAAAATTCATACATGAAAGGAGTCTGGGAAAGTAAGTAACAACAAACACCATGATAGGAAAATCTGGTGACTGATAACAAGCACAACACCAGACCATGATGTTCGAGCATGCAAGCTTTCATTCCTGACTGTTTGACATATATTTCACAACTTGGGTTTGAAATATAATGAACAATACATACTTTAATTGTTAGTGGCTTATCATCTTTGAGGTCTTTTAGGTTGATCCACTTTTCTGTGAAACCCTTTAAGTCCCCATGAGTCTTTATGGCATTTATTCTGGTTCATGCTAGATGATTTTCTTCAGCACCTCCAGGAATTGCTGGGTAAAATCATCATCCACAAAACATCACAGTTAAAGTATAATTATTAACATGATTATTTCCTGTTGAACCCTTTAAATCCAAATTAGCCCTTGTGACATATTTTGGCTCATGCCTAATGAATTTATTCAGTATCTCCAGGATTTGAAGGGTTAAATCATGATCTGTTCCCTGGTGCCAGGAAGTCTTTTATTACATACACGTAACTCCGGGTGACACCAAAACACTTTACTTACTAGTGGGCAACGTCTAGACAGAAAGAGTTAATCCCCTTTCAACTCTTTCTTTCTTGAATACAGGTAGCTCTTTACTCTCTTTTACTCTTCACATTACACTTCACAAAGGGAGACGTCTGGATCAGAGAGGTCCAAGCGTTCCTGAATGTTTGCAAGGAATTTATCACTGCTAGGAAGTCTTATGAAATCAATTGCCCCCTTTAATTGTCACTCGATTCTTCTAACTAATTTCAGAATCATCCTCAGGGTATTATGAAATGATAACTTCACAATTAACCTACACTGTTGAAGTCAACTGAAAAATGTTGACTCGAGCGGGATTTGAACTCGCACCTTCGGGCTTTTCAGTTGACTTCAACAGTGTAGGTTAATTGTAAAGTTATCATCTTCTAACTAACACAGTTAAAAAATCATGGTTCAACAACTACAATAGTAATACAGTACTGTTGGTTGGAGAAATTCCGGCACCAATATCTCCTCGCCGCATATCCAACCAGCAACTAGAGAACAACGTAATTCCTATATACAGTAGAAATGAAGTGTATTGCCCGTTAATCGTCAGTACGTGACAGAGATTTCCCCAAGGAGAATATTCACCTATGTCTCCCACCAAGGCCATCAGTGAATAACGTAATGATAGTATAGTCAACATGTGAATTATTTCCTGTGCCTCCGACCAGTGAAATATGCCAGTGAAAAATTCAGCTATTTACTAGCAACGGCACCCAAAGGACTTGATAATTCACTTCATAGACATAAATGTTAAACACACAGTAAAAGGAAAAACAGCTTCAGTAAGCCTATTAATATACACCATATTTAACAGCATGAACAGATTACGTTCCTCAGATTCAGTGGAGTTCAAACTGGAGATCCAATGTTGGAATTCGTGTAACAATTAAGAAACCATTCCTGGAGATTGGCACTGTGGCGTTTCTGTACTGGTTTTGGAGCTCGTTCTGCTTCACCACTGAACGATCTAGTCTTCTTCCTTTGATACATTTTGATGTTTTGCTTTTCGTTAAACTTGTCGCTGATATGAACAATCTGTCTTGAAAGTCGAACAGCGTCCAGACTCAAAGGAACAGATTGTGACCGGCTGTCACGAGTAATAGGATTGCTAAAAAATTGCACGTTTGATGTAGGTGGCGCTGATTGACTTTCATGCATCCCCACAATTTTCAGATGTCTGCTTGTTGGCTGTGGTATGTCGATTGGTTTGGACGGCTCAATCGAACTCTGCCGTATCAGAGGGGACGAAGGCTCTACGAAAAGCTCTGGAACATCGGAGTTATTCATGGAGGCGGAGTATTCGGTAATGAGGCGGCCAGCTGAGTAAAAGTGGAGAGCGCAAGGTTTTTGAATGCGAAAGGTTGTGACTGCAGTTCAGTGTTTGATAAGATACAATGAAATATCGGGCATAATCTCACGTAAATAGAGCTTATTATAGTGACACACTCGTAGGAATCAAGCAATATAATTTCTTAAGACACCCGGGGGGTATTCCTTTTGGATAAGGCGTTTCACTCCATTCGCTGGAGTTGAGCCACAAGCCACAACGCATCTCAGATAACATGGCACAGCTTTTCACATGTAGCCAAGTTGAAATTTGCATGGTCCATCGGCGGTTTTATTTTTCCGTAGTTTTCACTGGTTTATACGGTATTTATCTCAACTTCCCAGCCGTAGTAAAAAAAAAATTAAAAACAGGAAATTTCTTTGTCTTTGTGGTCTGTTATTGTTTCGCTGTCTAAACGAATGTCAAATGGACTCGCTTTCTTGTTGCCAGGGGGGAAATGTTGTTAACGTGCAATGGTGTTAGGGGAGGAGCGGGTGAGACAGACAACAAAATGGCGGAGAAATCAAACTTCATGGAGATACTGTAGAAATATTGAAAGTTTCAAGAGTTTCAGGTTACCATTGGGAGAAATCCTGAACTTCTAGAGGTTACCTTTAAAGGATCTTCTGTGATGCGTAAGCGGTAACATATAAAATGGACGACGACGAGGAAGAACGTTCGTTTCGTCCTCCAGTTAAACCTCCTAGGTAAAATTACGTACGTTTACAGTTTGTCACTTTTTAAGACATGGTTAAATAGCCAGATTGTTCCTATTTTCGTTTTTTACTACTTGCTTACTTAATGGTTTTGATTAACTGGCAAACTTCATATTTTCTGGAACTGTTCACCCATTGCTGCTGGGTTGCAATCAGTCCCTAAGGAATAAAAAATATTAATGCAGCAGACGTCTTGAAGTCTCATGCAGTTCTACACCATTTGCTGTTCATTACCAGAAAATATACCATTATTAGCGCCAACCTCAAACTCATTAACGCAAAAATACATTCATTTTATTCAATCAACATTCATTTGCGTAGATATGCAACCATTTGTATCAAAGGACATTCTATAGTGCCAACAGACGACCATTAACACCATTCTACTGTACATTAGGGATAATAGGATTTCAGTTAGGCAAGATATTTCTCTTCCGTAATTGAAATTTTATTATCCCCAATGTAATGTATTCACTTTGATGCAAATGGTTGCATATCTACGTAAATGGATGTTGATTGAATAAAATGAATGTATTTTTGCATTAATGAGTTTGAGGTAGGCGTTAACAATAGTATATTTTCTGGTAATGAACAGCAAAATGTGTATTATGGGTATACCAAGGTTACTGCTATGCAACCCACCAGTAATGTCAGCTGGAGGACAGTATATAAGATGATCCCTCTTGGTAGGACTTGTAAAACAGCATTGCCAGCATCTCTTCACTATGCAGTTTATAGACAGTCTAGCAAGTGTACAGTATGGCAAGATGTTTTACATGCTGTACTTTGGTGAGCCAGTATGATCAGTGAAAATCCAAGTGACAAGTAAAATATCCCACAATACTGTAAACTAAACTGTTTAATAAGTTATTTATTATCCACCTTGTACCAAGTCCAATTAATGCCATACAAGAGTCAAACTTATTTAGTGCAAATTTTGCTCACTCATGATTTTATCCTAATAGATATGATTATATTATGAGAGTTTCAGGAACAGCTTGCAATGTTTGTGAGCTAATCAGAAGCAGGAGTTGTGCACATTAAGGCCTATTCACATGATATAACTGTTGTATACAAGTCTTCACTTTGGCATATGCAATTATGTCATAAAAGCACAAATCTTGCTTCCTGTTTGCCTGCAAATGTCACAGTTGGTCCTGAAGACTTGTATAACTGAACCAGATACATTAACATGAACAATCATATACTGTATGATAGTCATATTGTGTAAATGGGCCCTTAATGAAACTTACATGGCAAGAGCAACAAATAAACTGTTGGACATTTGTATCTGTCTACTATATTATTAGTATGTGTCAAAACAAAGTTAGATAAAAAATTGATATGGCAACTGTTTAATAACACAAAAGCCAAATTTTGATTTGTTATCTGCATGTGGATTAATCATGATAATAAATGTGAAATATTAGTATAGTATATGACAGATTTTTTTGATAATGGCTTTAGTATGTTTGAAAGTGTTGAGTTTATTACAAGTGTGTATTGTATATGTATGTTTGCTTTGCAAAAAATAGATGTCTTGGGTATTGCTAAGTAAAAAGCCCTTTTGATGAAATAATCACTCTAATTGTCACAGGTTGTCTTCTGCCAGATATGTTACACACACTTTACCTCCTAGACGATTTGTGTCTGCACAAATGAGTGTTGGGTTGAAAAACTTTCATGAACTACTGAAAAAGGGAAAAATTGCAAAACACAGTACTTCAGGTAGGTGTTTTATTAGATTATTGAACAACTTGTTCAGGGATTTTATGATCATAGGTACAGTGCACTCCCATCAATATTTTTAGCCATATTAAGTTTGGTCATTCACTTAGCTTTAGTTGAGTTAATTCCATTGAATTTTGGACTTGACTTTGCTTGAGCCCCTACTTAAGACAAGTTGACTCAGGATGAGTCCTTCCTTCAGACATGGGAACTTACTTGAGCTGTTACTTCAAAAAAAAAGAAAAAGAGACTTTATGACCTTTTCTTAAATGATTATAACAGAGTTTTTTCCACAAGTTTAGGTTTTGTAATACTTACATCAGGTGAAAAATGAGACTTGAGCAAAGTTGAGTGTTTTAAGGCTACTGCCTTGGGTCAACAGAAGTGTTTTTAAAACTGGTTAGCTACTGACATGTGTAGAGGTGCTTTGGAACTTGGTTCCAGTTGGTTTGTTCTGGCTTGAGCTCAGATTTTTTTAAGGTCTGCCACCAGTTGGAACTCGTGGACAATGTTTGGCTGGAACCACAACTTTCTGAAATGAAGTCCATATGATAATTTTACTTGAGCTCATTAGTCAAAAAAGCATTGTACAAGTGCCATTAAATTACTTTAACTTAAGCTCAAAAATGTTTATCAATATGGGAAACATCTAATCACAAATTTATTTAGTACATATGGTAATTATTATGGTATATGAAAGACTAAACTGATAGTTAGCCATGCCTAACTAAAACTCAGGTTCATTGATGATGGGTTAGCTCCATTCCCCAAGAAGGTTACCAGCCAGTTCTGGTTGCTTCTCAAACATAATTTGGTCCTGGTACCTTCCAAAACTCAATTTGAATCTGATGGAGCTACTGATTGGAGTCAATTCAAGTCTTTGAAAGTGGCATGGGCATCAATTGGTGGGTGACATTTCTGCTCCATATTTTCAGGAGAAGGGGACAATACACCAATTGAAAGTAGTGTGAAAATGTCTTGAAAGGGCCTTAAAGTGGCCCCACAAAGCATTGGCCTTGGGCATCATGACATTATGCAGTCCCATGCTCATGTGGCAGATCCTCAATTGAATGCTTCTAGTTTTTCATTTGTTGAGTAATAGCAAAATTTCTAAACTTTTCATTTGTGAATTGTGAGCTTAGGCTGTTGTGTAATCGTGACAAATACAGGTTCATTTCCAAGGAAAGTTAAAGATGTGTAAAATTTGTTAAGTCTGAAAGGCATTTCAGAGACATTATATTTTAGAACTATTACTCTGTACCTTCACTAAGAGGGCTCACACTTTGCCATTGGTAGGCCACACAGCAGCCTGACCATGTGTGAATCCCCTACTTCAACATGTGGATCAATCCCATAAAAAGTGGAATTGGAGTCTGTTCAACACTGATCAGATAAAGTGTTGTAAATGTTTGTCTTGCCATCACTTATTCTTTATTACAGTAAAGTGTTTTGCTAGTATCACAAGTTACAAATCAGAAAGATTTGGTGAACAAAATCTGGAAACTGTAAATCCCCACATGTCAATTCTTCAGAAGTTTACAAAGTGATATATAAAGTGGTAATAAAAGCTCTAATTTATAGGAAAATCTTAACATGCACAGTGGTACATGTACAGTATACTACACCATACAATAATATAAAAATAGAGTACTGCCTACACAGTGTTAATTAAGAACACGTCTCTGTGACTGGCAAGGAGCCTTTGCTCGAAACATTGGAGTTCTTTGAGATCATTCATGCCAGTTGCCAACCTTTTAACTTTTTATACTACACCATAGTTCCTTTATTAAGTGCCCATCCTCTATTAACCCTTTACATGGCACTGTTCCACTTCTGCAACTAATTATGTTTTGCTTTGACTACCACCAGGCAATTTTACCTATCAAGTGCAGATCTCCTGGCAAGTTGTCACTTAAGGGTTTAAGCCACCCATTGTAATAAACCCTCCACTTACAAGTGAAAAATTGAAACACCCTTTCTTTCAGTTCTTCTTGGACAGTGGCAACTCTATTGTCTTTTTGAAGTATTTTACACTGGCTGGTTGTCAGGGAATTTTGGCTGTCCTCAGACAATTTTAATCTTTGCCAATCTGGCACTGGGACCAGAATTTGTGATATAAAGAATATGACATAACAAGCTTCTCGAATTATACTAATTTCAACAAGAGGTCATTCTTTTGTAATTATATGAAAATTTGAATAAGCGCACACCTTCGAGTCAGCACCCATTTCTAGATAAGTGGCCACCTCTGGAAACGAACTTTGAAATAAGCGTCCACCCCAATATTTTTAGTAGAACTTTAGCCAGACAAGAGCCTGCCCACTCCTGGAATAAGAGAAACATTTCATCTTTGGGTTTATCTCATTCTAATGCCGTTGCTGTTCTACAGTAAGAGTGATGTTCTTCTCAAAGGTTGAACTGATACAGTCATGTGCGGACAAAGTTCTTTCAATTGCTGCACATCCTCTTCAAACTGCTGAGCAATGATTTAACTATTCTGTTTGGTTTTGTTAAATTGAAATAAACTCCTTATCTTTTGTTTTGTTAGTCTCTAAAAAGAAAGTCTCCTCGTCAGTTGAAAATGATGCAACTTCGAAGGAGCGCCCACCTTCGAGGTCGCAAAATTAAATAAATGCACGAGACGGTTCGAATTTTTACTGTATCTGCATGGAACTTCACACGGCAGGTTTTGGGAAGGTTCGCGTAACAATGAGGACAAAATCAAGGTGTGCTTGAAAATTTTATATCACTGATACTCGAGCATGTCCCTAATCGGGCATGTCTCTCTTTCCCTATACAACCATTCTTCGCCAGATTTTATTTGCCAGAAGAACTCAGTGCGTTTCTGACAACTATGGTTACAACCATAAACGAGGACTTCCACGGCCATAATGGCACAGAACAGCCAGCTTGAATCGACAAAGTTTCTTTGAATAATTCGCTTGATTCCGCGAAAATATCGTACCTCACGGAGGGAATTAAACTACTGAGAAATATGGGGTGCGTATTCTGAGAGAATGGAAATCCAGAAAAGGCTTTACATATTCAAACCGAAACAAGCCTTGACGTCACTATGAAAGGCAATGGCAAAAGATTTGTCGAAAACGGGAGAAAAAGTGAAAGACATCGTCTAACGAACGGCGAGGCGGAGGGACGCGTAGAAATCACATTATCAGAATATTAGAAAGAATTGTGGAACAGTTAATACTGAGGTGGAGCCGGGACGTTCAGATAATTAAATGCCGGTTTAGTTTTAACTGGTCATTGTTTTCTGCCGGACTTGTCCCAAGAAGAGCTCCCTTCTTTTTCGAAACGTAAAGATAAAGACACCACAGACGACAGTTTTGCCAACAGACAATGCTCTGACTGTATCTTTTGCGGACGTGGACGGAAATCGAAATAGTTAAACTTGGATTATGTGAGGTAGATAACGATTAAAACATGTCCATTCGGGAAGACCGGAGGCGGGACGTTTGCTGCAGTGAAGAATTACCTCTGAAAGTGCTTATCAAGTAAGAAATATCTGGATGCCTCGTGGATTTGGATGGGGAGACTTATTTGTGGTTTTGTCGCCATCGCTATTGACATATGCTCAAAATATTTTAGAATATTAGAATAATGAAGACAAGTGATACGTAGAGTTTGCTTTAGAATTAAACTAGTGATTCAAACTTGAGAGTTCAAACTATCACATTAAGGTGAAAATTCAAACGAAATATATGGTTAGAATGAGATGTATACACGCAACCTCAAGTGAAGTTATTTTATTTTTCAAGGGAATGAAAATATGGATCAAGAAATATTCTCGCCATCTTTTCACGGTACGTGTGTGTTCTTTTTTTTTTTAATTTCAATACGTATGTAGTTTTATTATTTGTAATGTTCAGTGTTTGGCAGATCAACCAGCTGCGATGAATTGTACAAGGCCGCATTCCATCTCTGTCTTAACATCAAACGTCAATGATCAAAAAGCGATCTCAATAAAAATCTACCACGACCATTTTGTTAGCGTTTTGGGGGGTGAAACTGTAAATTTGTATCACTAAATTTAAACCTTAAATTCTTTATACTTAGTTAAATTTAAACCTGAAGCTGAAATATTGAACAGTTATAAGTCTTAGTCCAGTAGAATTAATCCTAAACTTTATCTTCAGCTCTTCTGGCAGACCGCTACCAGATCTGTGGTGTTATTGGAGAGGGACAGTCTGCTGTGTTGGTAAAAGCAGAGGTAAGAACCATAAAGGAATGTAATTTCTATAGGCAGAAACGTACTGGTAGTATAATGCATAAAACTGCATATTCCGTTTATATCTCACTTTTCAAATATATTGCCGCGTTGTTATTTGCAATGGCTTAACGCTTTGAGGTCCAGGACCAAATCTCAGATTTCACTGCCAACCTGGCGTTTATGATGCTAGTTTTGGGGCCCTTTTTAACAAAAAGTTTTATGTATATTAACCAGCCATACGTTTTCATTAATGATTAGTCTTGGTTGAACAATATCAATTGGCACATTCGATTATTATGCAAGAACAAAGATAATATAAAGCTATTAAAAGGCGTCTTTTTTCAGCTTCTTTATTTTTTTTTATTTATTATTATTGTCATTGTTAACGACGATTTTGAATGTCAGCAGTGTAATTTACCATTACAAATGTAAGTTCCACCTAATTCAAATTTTTCTACTCGTGATCACTAATGGTAGACTCCTGGAGGCACGTCGGACATGGGTAAAGTTCTACACATGGGCTGACGTGCAATGCAACTTGAGAACACCGATAACTGTACAATGACTCCTTTCTTACATCGTTGGTTTTGCAAACGACTTATTTGTGATGATGGTACTTTTTGTCTTTTAGACCCTGGTGAAGGGTTGTTTGTCCTTAGGAAATGTTCTGATAGTATAGTCCTTCACTGCCAAGAGGAATTTGGTGATTTTCAATCACTAAAATCCTTCATTTGGAAGTGATTGGGCCAGGAGCTGTATAATTACCGTCAATATCTTCCCCAATTATACTCTCACTAGTAAATACACAGACGTCTTGCTCATTCTGTGTATCTGAGTGAGTATGAGCTCATGTTTGAGTAGCTGCTACGAATAAAATGCGTTGGCTATTCAGCATGCTCAAGTGACACGACATCTTTATTTAAAAGTTGAGAAGCATCAGGTCTATAATTTACATTTTAATCATCTTTTGATGTCTCACAAACATCACCAACGCTTTCTTCTTCGTGAAATTCATATATACCTGATAAAGGAATGGTACATTCATGTATAAATACCACAATACTGAAACTACTGAAAATTTCTAATCGTCGAAATTTTATACAATCACAAACAACTCAAAAACCAAATGAAAAACACAAACTGTCGAATGTAAACGTACCTGCTACATCAACCTCATTACCTTCACCATTCTTCATTGAATCTGAAACATCACCAACAAAATTCGTCCCCGAAATGGAGATGTCATTGACGCAATCTTTGACTTTCCCCGATAGTTCACATTCTCCATACCCGCTCGTACTTTTGTAATCATGTATGATTAGCAATCATAGTCCCTTTTGGTTACTGGTTTATATTTGATTCACGAATTAGGGCTTAGGAAGCGAGGGTACAACATACCTGGCCGGAATGCGCGTCAAATTAAATTCGGGCAATTTTTGAAAGGGTATAATATTCCGGGGAAATTAAGCCGGACATCTCCCCCAATCAAAATGGGTTAACTGCGCTCCTGGTTTCTTCAGGTTTCGACCCATGCGTTTGTCTAGTTTAAGCTTGTCTTAAGTCCATATAGCTTAAGCAGGGTTTACTGTACATGCATTCATAGATTAACCGAAGCTGATATTGTACAACCTATATCTTATTGCTTACAGGATACATTTCATCCGCTAAAGAAACAAGTTGCCATAAAAGTTCTTCATGCTAGCTATAGTAACTTGGGTCCACAGGTATGGTAATATAAAGGTGCAACGATCAAGAAATAAAAGAACAAACCCTTATTTAAGAGATCTCTTTTTAATCCCTAGAACCTCCTTCATGGGAAAATAATAAAAGACGAGTTACTACAAATTTGGTTTCTATAATCTAATGCATCGGCTTTCGTTTGCGCAATCTTCGAACTTGCTTATTTTACGCTTCATGGGCCAATCAGAAAAATGCCACAATGCATCATTTTACGTGCATACGTATTTGTTTTGAATTCTTATGCCAAAAAAAAAAAAAAATAAAAAAATAAAAAAAGACACAAGCAGTGAACAATGATTACAACTGAATATATAGAATTCAGAAGACTGGATCTGAGGCTATGTGTGTACAATGATACATTGTGATATTTACCTAATTGGTATATACCTAGCATGAAAGTATCTAGAATAGTTATGTCGCGTTCCATTTTGTTTCGTTGTCGTACCGTATCTTGCCGAGCTATGCTGTGTCGTAGTGTACTGTATTGTATCGTGCCGTGCGGTGTTGTGATTTGTCGTTTGGTGATGGTGTTGTGTTTTGTTTGGGGCTTTCTTGTGTTCTATTATGTTGCTTTTCGTAGTGTTTAGTTGTGTTCTGTTGTACTCTGTTGTGTTGTACTGTGGTGCGTTGTGTTGTGTCGAGTTGTGTTGTGTCGAGTCGAGTTGTGTTGTTTCGAGTCGAGTTGTGTTGTTTCGAGTCGAGTTGTGTTGTTTCGAGTCGAGTTGTGTTGTTTCGAGTCGAGTTGTGTTGTTTCGAGTCGAGTTATGTTGTGTCGAGTCGAGTCGAGTTGTGTTGTGTTGTGTCGTGTCGTGTCGTGTTGTGTCATGGTGCGTTGTGTTGTGGTGTGTTATGCCGCGGTGTGTTGTGGTGTGTTTGTGTCATGGTGTATTCTGTTGTGTTGTGTTGTGGTGTGTCGTGTTGGGCAATACTGCGTTCTTTAGTGTTGTTTCTTATGACACATGTGATGTTTCACGCGGGCTCTCCGACTCAGTTACTACTAAGTTTGTTATCATGCGTTTCTTCATTGCTTTATGGTTTTTACAGGAAGCAAGTGTTTTAATGCATATAAAAAGGGTTGACACCCTGAAAGTTTCAAACACGATTGACATTAAGGTATCTTTAACCTGTCTTTGTGATATACGATGGTGCATGTAAATTTCATTTGGTTTAATTTAGAATTCAGTATATTTGAGAGGATTAAGCGGTTTATTTGGGTTTTTTCTCATTTAGAACGTGTTTACTTTTGGTCAGCATTTTTGCATTGTGTTCGAACTTTTACGACCCAGACCGCTCCATCAATACTTTCAGGTTAGTTATTTTTATTTATTTTAAACTGTACACTTTGCGCAGTTTTGTCTGGTTTTAATAGTTCGGGTTGCATGACGATGAGCGAAAATTTATCCGGCTCAAATTCTCTGAAAATGTTTCTGAGACCCTGAAGACGACAAATTTCGAAACCATTTCTGCCCATCGGTGCACTCATCAGTCCATACGGCAATGGCCGTGTACCCTTTTTACAGCCATACATTCAATCGTTCTCTATAGTACTAAATCACAGTTTGCTTTACACAGACAGCCATGATACAACTAATGTTGTGGTACTCATCGACAATGTGATGAATTCAAGGGTGCACCGGAGTAACGATCCTGTGGGATAGCGGATTCCATCCCGTATTCTTCCGGATAATCCAATAATCCGGTCGGAAAAACGAATAGTTAACTTGTATCTTCGAGTCCGTTTGTCATAACAAAACACGATAGCAAAGCTAGATAAAAAAAATCCTTTTTAAAAAATTTTCTGGGATGTATATATATTATCATTCATTGAACAGTTTGAATTGGGGAATGCAGCAATTGAACATTTTACCGCGTTTGTCCAGGTTTATTGAAATTTAAAAACTTAAAACTGTTGATGTGTCAAACGGTTTGGCTTCCTACACCGAAACTATCTTCAGAGGCGTTAAATACGGTCAAACCACATGATTTTTGACGTCTTTGAATATGGTGTCCATGTAGGAAGCCAAAACGTCAGACACATCAAAATTTTTAATTTTTTGAATTTCAATAAGTCTGGACGAAGGACATAAAATGTAGAAAATATATCATATCTAATATAAACTGAAAGAATTTTGTAAATACAAACCCTCACACGGCCACGGCCTATGACAAACCTCAGACACAGAAGAGCGGGTTTATGATGGTTGTAAAGGGATAGTTTGGTTTTCTTAGGGTTTCACGTAGTTCTGTTTTACCAGTAAAGTTGTTTGAAATAACTTGGCGTGGAATCCCTTTTATCAATATTTTATCTTGCCACTTAAAAAAAATAAATAAATAAATTGCATATTGAGTGGGAAAAGCCTAATTTAAATAAACAGCGTTTTTATACCAATCTAATAGCTATGTCCTAAGGCTATTCCTTTTTTTTTTATACATTAGCTATATAATTTTTATCTCCTTTTATTGTACTCATTGTCCTTCATTGCATTTTCATATACTACCTTATAAATCCAGCTCAATGCACACGTACCCAGTTTAACTTTTGATGGACTATGCAGTCCGAAACGTGTTGGAAAACTGTTGTCTTTTTTATTAAAATTTTCACCAGATTTTTGCCTATTTGTACATTCCTTTTTATTGCTTACTCCTTAGATGTGGCCATTTCCAAGCAAGGTGAGTGAGTAACCATTTATTGAAGCAATTATAGTTCGACCAAGCAGGAGAAAATCGATTAAAATGAGACTTTAAATTGTACACAGATCTAATGTTGATTTGTGAATTGGTGCAAAGTGTATCTGTAGCTTTGTTGGTGGTTTTTTTGCCTCTGTACCAGCGCATAGAACAGCCCACCAACCCCATTTTCGCTGGAATGGACGAAGAAACAGAGGCACAGACTGACAGATTAATGGATGATTATTGATAAACATATGTACACGTTTTTCTTACAGCATCACAAGATACAGTTGATCAGGAAAGTTGCTTTCCAAGTATGTAAAAATAATTTTATTCATCACAGTGGTCGTTTCACTCTTCATCAAAACCACTTTTGCATTCCTCACGCCGCAGTTCAAGCTCGCATGACGTCCGTAATGGGTGTATAATCTACCCTTCTATTTCTGCTTCTCCGACACTGACAACTAATCACAATTGGAACGATGTATTCTTGGTAGTCAAATCGCCTCTCAGTCATCTTAGGTTTAAGCCACTCTCCCCTATTTCAACAGACTTTTTTGGCTAGAGTGCAGTTTAGCGGACGCACCTGGATGCTGACCAGTATATTGCTGGCTCAATAGTCAAGTTAAGTAAGATTTGACGGGAAAATTTTAGGAGATACAACCCAAGAAAAAAGGGTTTATTCAAAATATTATATTGTCATGTATTTAGTTAGGGTTAGGGTTAGGATTAGGGTTAGGGCTAGGGTTGGGGTTAGTATTGGTTTTGCATACAATGTAACAAAAAAGTTATTTAAGAAATACCTTGTAGATTCCCATGTATGGGTACTGTGATCCAAAAACTTGGGATGTTGCTCGACTTTCGAAAAGCTAAAAACTCGCGCGCTAGAGGCTTGTATTTTTTACGCTTTTCTCAAGTCTCACAACATACCGCGTATTTGGATCACAGAATCCGAACACGGTAATCCATTCGAATTTTGCGTTGGGCATTAACAGCTTCATTGTCCGTCCGGTCAATCGTTGGGTGATCTTCTCAGGATCAGCTCATCTTTCGTTAACCTAAACTTTGCTGAAAGCTTCATTGCGCAAGTACACGTAATTCTTATCTCGTGAAGGTCTTGGATTTATTAACTCGTGTTTTTCTTGGTTTTATGTTGTAGGTCGTTCAATCTTTAGCAGTACTTTCAAGGTAAATAGTGCTTGTCTTAAATCCGACCAAGTCCACAAGTCGGTTCTTTTTAACCAAGAAGCGACAATACCATGTTTTAGAAGAACAAAAAGAATAGTGGTGTTTGGAATAGTAGCGGCAATTGATGATTTACCGTCAATCCCTCGCAATTCAAAATGTAAAAGACTGTGATACGACGGCCATATTATCTACACATAAAAACTCAAACCCAGCAAGAAATCCGAAACCGGGGATGAAATTATGTAGAGATTAATGCATTGCATGTTTGTTTGTATGTAGGTATTTTATCAATATGGTTGTATTTATGTATTGCATGTATATAAATATATACGTGGTATATGTGTATACATATACAACTTTTGTATACACATACGTATTCATTTACATGTAACGTGCCGAACTGACAAGAATACGCTTCTCGTATAGTGGACTTCATTAATCGCTTATAGTATATACATACTCTGTGTTAACGGTTAGAGTGCGTCCGAGCATGTGTCTCAGTCGTTGTTTCACAGCTTAATCAATGTCCCACCAATAGCCACGTCACATTACCCTTTTGTCCCAATTACAGTCTTTCATTGTGCAGCACCTGAATTACTAGCCTATTGTTATGATTATCAATGACGCGTTATAATACATACATGACGTCGTTACATACGTGAGATTCCCCTGGCGTAAAACGTAATCTTGTAATAAATATGATCGCCTGGCACAAAACATGAAGAATAGCTGTAAAAGAATAACAAAGTGTAATCTAACGTTTCGTTGTAAACTTAACATCTCCAGCAATATGTTCCATATACGTTCTGAATGTATACAATATAGATTAAAAACAGGGTATAATTATGTGTACGGACCAATCAGAAGGAAACGAAAGCGCTCGTATTTATTACGAGGTATTCATTTACATATACTTGTTCCTGGATCTGTTAGTGTATTGGCAGATGTATTTAGGTTTATATGATGTGTTTGTATTTACTTGTGTATTTGTGCATTTGTACACATGTGTATGTTACACTGTACCGGCAAATGAGTCCAGGTTTAGAGAAAGTACTCAGTGTAGTACCCACTAAGTTTACGATATCGTTTTAGTTTGAATATTATCCACGCTGACATCAAGCCTGAGAATATACTCTTTGACAATGGTAAGACCTTGTCTTGTGCTGTATCGATGAGTTTTTCTAAAACATACAAATGGATGGTTTTTTAAACATACCTGTATGTTTGAATTACTAGGAGATGAGAATAGAGTTAAGATTATCGACTTCGGGAATGCTCTTTACTGTGTCCATGGTGAGGTAAAGATGTTAAATGCCATATCATTCCTAATTATTTCTCGATTCTAAACGTCTTGGCAAACGACTAAACATTGTTGCGGAGCATTTGAGATTTTCGATTTTCGTTAAATGTATCTCCATTTGCTTACCGCTTGCCCGGAAGCATTGTCGCGGGAGCGGAATTTGCTTCGCGGGAAGCAGAAAATGTTCTTAGTGAACTCAGGAACACTTTTTGCTTTCCGGTCTCGACTTCCGTATTTGAAGCATTGTTTCTTCGTTTGCCCACCTGTGAAATGATGTAGCATATTGCTCAGGGCTTCCTTGTGTACACAGCGCAAGCGCATACGATTCAGTGTTTCAAAATCCAGAATGTCAGATGCTAACTTACCCCGTGCGAAAAAGTTTTGGGCCAAATGTTTCCATGTTTAGCCATGTTCGGGAAACATTGCAGGAAAACGTGTATTTTTCGTTCGCCCAGGGCAAAGGAAATCTCAATCATAAAATAACGTGACTCGTTCTCGAGCTTTGATTGGTTTATACCCGTGTTTGGATAAGAGTATCCAAGCGCAGAAAATTTCCCGCCAAAAAGGTGCTGAAGTTTGTTTTGCACGTTCAGTTTTATTATTTTATGAAAGAAACACGTAACGTTTTTTGTGTGTTTGAATACTGTGATTCAAACACTTGGTGTGTTGCTGGACTTTCAAATAGCTTCGAAAAACACGCTTGATTTTCCTCTTGGTCGCCGAGTTGAAGTGGCTTCGCTTTGTTCACAAGGGTTCAATCTTCATAAGCTTCGCTCTGATTGGTAGTTGATGATTTTCGGGAGAATTGCTTACTTCATCATTGTGTTTATTATTTATTTATTTATTTATTTTATTTATTTAAACTTATTTGAAAACGGTAGCCCTTCAGTGCTCTAGCCTACTTATGTATATTAAATGCTGATTTTCAAGGTGCCGTTTACGTGCACAGATATATCTACAATACAACTAAAATATTAACCACTAAATTACTTCTAACTATAATATTTACATTAAAAATGTTAAAAATGTTTATTTGCCAGCCAAAATTATGTTGACGGGTATTATGCTCTCGTCAAGTTATTGTAATAATTTTTAATTAAAGTTTTAAATGAACAAATAGAAAATTGATCATACCCACCAACAACTTCGGTTGGTAGGTCATTCCAGGATACAGCACCTCGGTAAGAAAAGCTCTTTTTCAAATAGTTTGTTTTTGGCTTGTTTAAATGAAGTTTTAGATCGTTGCTTCTTAATTGATATATGTCGCTATGACAATCGACAAATAAGTCAGATGAGTATTTTGGTGTTAAGCCACGTAGAGCCTTAAATGTCATTATATGTTCCCGTTTCTTAAGGGTTGATTCTATCGGTCCCCATCCTAGGTTTTCAAAAATTTCAGTTGATCTAAACTCATAATTTAAACCCGTTATCACTCGAGCAGCTCGTTTTTGTAACTTTTTGATGAGCTAGTTATCCTGGTTGGCTTTTCGATATGTTGTTGTGGTTGATATGTATGTCCATTAGATCTTTCAATTTTTTAGCGTTAGGATTATTACTAACTACCTTTAATAGGTCAATGTTGAAATCACCTGTTACGATTATTTCTTTGTCTTCATTATCAATTTCCTTAATGAAATTTTCAAAACGATTAAGTAATTCAATATTTGAGTCTGGTGGGCGATACCATGTGGAAACCAGTACCGGTTTACTTTTTGGCTTTTTAGTTTCAAGGCAAATCGCTTCAACATTTTCGGGTATTAAATCACTTCGTTCCATAAACGGAATTTGTCATGCCTCTATTCCGTACAGTATGCTGGGCACTACTCTTTATACTCCGTTTAAGATTCCTGTCTGGTTCCTCAATTACCACGATTTTTATCTGTCGTTCTTTTATAAAAGAAACACCAAATGGATTCCCGTGTTTGGATACTGTGATCCAAACACTTGGGATGTTGCTCGACTTTCGAAGAGCTAAAAAAACTCGCCCAGCGGCTCGTGTTTTTTTTACACTTTTCTGCGTGTTTGGATCACAGTATCCAAATACGGGAATCCATTTGGTATTTCTTAAGTAGAATACCTCTATATCAAAAACTGCGCATTCCTGCGATGCTGTCTTCTTTGCGAATGGTTGAATTCTGAGTCGACAATGACATCAAAGGACTAAGTGCTACCCTGCGTTACCCTCTGGACTTACGAAAGCGTAATGTGTTTTCTTTATTAATTAAAAAACTTAGGTAAATAGGTAAAATAGGTAAAACTGGTTGGAGACGTTTTTGATCAACTCGATCCTATATACCTTGTGATGATTGCTTTCTTCGAAAACATTTGAGACATATTTTACCCGTTTCACCTTTTTCAGTAAACATTTTACTTTGGACAAGGCGCTCTACTGAGTGTTTGCTCTGCGGGCTTGCAAATGTTGTGACCGTGGACAGAAAGAGTGGAAAGTGTTTGAGAATGGCACGAAAGCAGCATTATGAATCGTGCATCGTCCCCGATCTTTCGATTTGAAAAGACAAAAAGGATGAGCTGTCCTTTGCATATTCGCATAGAAAGTCTCAACCACTGTGCATAGTTAAAATGTGTAACAGGACATTGGATCGGGGCACTGCAAGTTTTGCCAAACGTGTTTGACTTACTGACTTTTATTGACTTTATTTATGCATGATGCAAGCGAAGCACCGAGGATACGAGCCTTCGGTGTGCTCAGTGGCAGTAACGCGTGCACCGTCTGCTTGACGATTTTAGCCAACGAAAAACGAAAAAAAACGAGGAGAAAGCCCGTTTTTATCTCGGCGCCTGCCATAGACAGCCCGTCGAGTACCAGAAAACCTGTGAGGCTTGGTAGTGTCAAACTGGACAACATTCTTCGCACATGTGACGAAGGTAACTGTTGCCAGACGACTGCACGGAGTCAGAATCGAATCCGAGTTTTTATGGATGATCGCTGGACATTCGTCATGCTCAAACCTTCGAAAAACGATTTCAGGGCCCCAGATTGGGGTCAAACCCGCAACCTTCTGATGACCTCTAAGACCCTCTAATCATTGAACTACCGAGACTCAGATGGCGAACTAAGTTCGAACTTGCACCTAAGCTTCCCATCTGAGTCTCTACAGCTAAATGGTCAGAGCGTCTCATGGGTCATCAGGTTTGCAGGTTTGATCCCCGTCTGGTTATAAGAAACCGTTTTTGAGGTTAGGGCTTGACGAACGTCAATCGACCATCATTAATGAAAAAGAAATTTTTATTTGACTGATGGTTCGTCGCTTATCTTGCGACATCTTCAGAGTAATGACTAACTATTACACGTAACGGGAAGTGATCAGGCGTAAAGGAAAGATTAATGCGTTAATTAAGTTTGACAATCAAATGATAAAGTTAGTGGTGAGATTATTGTAAGGATAAACTCGGAAGATATAACTAACAGAAATCATGATACTAGAATAACGTTGAAGGAACTTATGTAATCCCCTCGCCCACCAATCAGTGCATAAGTATATACCGTTGACGTTCCCTTGGAATTAGCTTTAGCTCTCGGACGTCGTCCTAAAGTCGTGAAAATACTTCGACCAACGTTGTGTATAGAACAAAGATGATATCTAGACCACTCTCAGCACAAACAACTATTCATTCCCTTTGTTTTGGATTGAAAATTATGAAGGACGACGTCATTAATATTGGCGCTGTTCTTTATTAAAGTCCATATTTAGCGTTTATTTACGACGTTATAGTTGCCATGTGCGACGGTTACTGCAAATTCCAGGCGTTTACTAGACGGAATAATTTATATAATTAATGGAGATTCATTTGTTTATAAACGTTTGCTACCCAGTTTGGAAATATGAACCAGGGCTTGGTATAACATGTATTGTTATTATTGTGAAAACACAGGGGTGGGTAAGTCTGAGTTGTTGTGTCTCAACAGTTCTGTTGATGATTGTAGTTCACTCTCTGCAACTTATAATATATGAGGGGTTTCCTTCACAAACATACCAAAATTAGCCAGCTCTGCAGCTCAGCTCTTAAGGCATTCTCTGCATATTTTCCAACCTTTGTTTCTAAGTGTTTTATTTCCCCAGAAGAAAATCAGGCAATTCAATGTCGAGTTCATAGTTACGAGTGTCAGGGTCCAGATTTTAACTTGTACTACACCATCAAGAGTCTTTACTTTGTCGCTGAACAGTACTAAGACTATTGCGTTTGGGAAATTGCAGAAGAGAGTGCAAAAAACAACCAGCAAATATATTTTGGCTAGCAGTAAGTCGTGCAGAAATGACACCGTTTTCCGCGAAGGCACAGATTCTGATCTTGATGGCAACTCGTCCACCATTAGTTCATCCTGTTCTCTTCTTGTCGCCATGGAGAGCCGACGTTTTCGTGCAACATAAAATATCGAAACATATATGAAAAAAGTCCCAATGATAACGAATAAGGCAGTCACAGCGACATAAGGTTGGATGTTCAGTTTACCAAATGGAGCAATCCCAAATACGACGACTAGGAACCAAAGCAGAGATGAAATTACCAAGCATTTGCGTTTGGTTACATAATTCCTGTGAAAGATTGGGTAGACGATGGACAAATACCTCTCAATGTTCATGATGAAGAAAGTCAGAAAGGACATTCCCGAGAACATGACAGCTGATGTCTGGTAGAACATCTTATAAAAACACTTAGACGTTTCTGTTATTTCTGCGATTGAGTTGACCAGATGAAATGGATGGACAATTATTGTTACACAGATATCGATTGAGGACAAAACCATGATTAAGAAGTAACTTACTTTCTGTCGCAACTTCGGTGTTTTCCAGAAAACGCAGATTACGAGTGCGTTGAGAAATGTTCCGAAGACGGCAAAGAAGGCATTTACGACGCAGCCTGCCACGCTGTTAATGATGTAAGACGTTGATGGTGACCGAACAACGTATGTCATGTAGCAACTCTCAATTGGTTTTTCATTGGATATATTGTGACTTGTGTTTGCAACCATGTCTTTGGACCCTGCTTGACGGCAAAGGAGACGCTGAGAGAGTATGTTTAGCACGTATGCTTTTCGTAGTGTCTCAAAGCGGTTTAATATTGCCACTGTCGTGTTTCTCGATTACAATTACCATCACAGTTGGAAATGGTTGCGCGTATTTCCGTTTTGATAAGCAATTACACTTGGAAGAATGAGATCCTCCTTAAGTGCTCCTCTCTATTATTTTATGTGCTTTTGCTTAAACATGAGTGATATCCAACCATGATGGATCGCAAGTCGAATTCGATATACATCAATAGCTGGCTGCTTGACGCCAGACGATCATTTGAAAACACTTCCAAAAGCCACAGTTAGAGCAATTAAGGCTTAGAACATTTCATATAGGACCGGTGTGCCATGACACGTTTAATTAAGATCATTGCAGACTGTTCAGTGTAATGCGGTTATAATCCATCTGCACACGAACTCTATTAATTTCTGTGAAAATTAGACGTTCGATATCTGAGGTTTGATACCTGTCAGTCTGTTGACCTTTATGGCTCAGGCGTCGAGGCGCGTGAAGGAGGAATTTATATCTGTGCTTACTACATTAGTTTACGTTTTGTGTTAAGATGAGTCTCTACTGATCAAACTGTCGGAATGCAGAAAAAAAGAAAAGAAACGAATCAGTATTTATTTGATTGCGAAATTTACAACTTGACCAGTATTAATTAAACTCAGATGTCATTGGCAGGTGATAAATGATAGCATCTAAAATTTTAAAGGAGATTCTTTTCTCCTCCACAAAGATGTCTCTGTATAAGTCCTTTATTTCTCCTCACTTTAATTACTGTTCTTCCGTATGGAATAACTGCCTAAAGGTTGATAGCACAAAATTGGAAAGATTAAACGAGTGAGCTCGTAGATATATTTATAATGATTTTGATACTGATCATAATGATTAGCAAATCGTGCAAGTGGTACGTTAGCCGATGAATAACGAATTACCGTCTTACATTAAGAACAAGTTTAAATTTAGAGACAACGTTAAGAATCTAGGAGGTATAAACAAGCTTGTATTACCTCGTGTTCATGCTACACGATACGGTCTTAAGTCTGTTATTTATACAGCCAGTAAAGGATGGAATGCTCTACCAGATAACATTCATATTATTACATCACGGAAGAGATTTAAGGCTGCTGTAATAAATTTAAAGTTAAGTTAAATTCATTTATACTTTTGGATCAATGTCATTTCTATGTTTTTATAATATTTAGGTTTAAGTTATGTTAGCGTACAGTATTTAGGTTTAATTTAGGTTTCTTGGTATTATAGCATCCGTTTGCTAGAGGCCTAACCGGCCTCGTAAAACCGAGATGAAATAAAGTTGTCATTGTCTGGGACTGTTTATGAGTGTCAGACGTGAATTGAACGCATAACCCTCTGATAACCCGTGGAACGCTCTTGAGAGATGGAGAGCGAAATTTGCAAATGCGTGCTATTTCAATTGATTGACACACATGCTGCCTAAACGGTAGCCTCAGTATAAGTGTGATTCTGGACCAACGTTATGAAAGTAGTGCAATAACCCTTTTCTGACAGGATGTGCCCGAATGATGTGTAAAATCACCTACATGTGATTTTAGCCAGAATAGCCAGAATGATAATTGAAGATTGACCTGCAGGGAAAGGGTTGAAGGTTCGTTTACACGTGCGATTTCGTAAGAAAATGATTGTCATCCTGGTGTATGCAATAGACCCGTGATAGTTAATGCAGCAAAATCCATTTCCAGCCCACAATTTTAAGAAATATAAAACAAAGCATACTCCCAATAGCAGCTTCAAAAACATCAACAATACTAATTTCAAAATTCTTTATTCTTCTAATACCACCACGCCTAACAAACTACTTTTCACAGAGGCTGTTCATGTCAAGTTCATAAACCCTTCTCTAAACTCTGGTCTCAGAGCAAGCAAAGATCTCGTCCTATTTCCCTAACATCCTGTCATCACCTTTATTCACTATTCTCCTCATCGTTTGTTTTCCGGCAATTAGTGTCTGTGTCCTCATTAAATTTGAATGATTAGCGTCCCCCTTTTCCCGTGATGATATCATCGTTGTTGGCTCGCTTATAAATAGTAGCTTGTTTGTAATTGTGGTAGGTTTGACATTGATTTTGGAATAAAATCGAAATATCACCGTATATCCTGTCTTGTTTGTTACTCATATCTTGACCTCACAAGATGCTGCTATTTGGAGTATACTTTGTTTTATATTTTTTATAATGCAGCAAGATATCCGCTTTTGATTGCCTGCAGTTTGTCCTTCCTGCTTCGTCAGTTTATCATACGCTCCAAGGTGTCAATCGCAAGGTAAAAAATCGCGATTGTTAACGGACATTTAGAGTGTTTGAACGAATCTAGTTGCCACTCTACATTTGCTACACCGGCAGTTCATTCTATCCGCCTAATTAATTCAGTTAAAAATTACAAACTTAACGGACAACCAAGATATTATAAATGTTGAATATGTAGTCGAAGTTTTTTCTTTGGTAGCGCAATATGTTGATGTCAGACTGACGCCATCTGAAAGCTTATAAACTCAGTATTAAGCTGTATTCTAGAAAGTTATTTAAACCAGAGTTACAGCCTACGAAAAAGTATAAATTACATCATTCATCATAAAAATTTTAACAAAGTTAGTACTATATAAGTGTATTTTTCACATTAAAAAGGTCCATATCTGTAGCACTTTTTAAACATTCTGAAAACCCAAGCGCACTTTTTTGTGCAAGACGATCCAGATTCTAATCATGATTAAAATCTGTGAAAATTAAAGTATCTGTTTGTTTTCAAGATGACGTCAAACATTGCGTCATCGAGCATTATGCCAAATATAGATTGTCGTTGATTCTTAAATCTGTTAACTCCTGTGAGTATTCATGTTCGTTCTAACCTTGGCGAAGCGCGAATGTCCGTCGAAGTAAGTAGGTCCAAATACTTATTTATTCATTTATTTATTTAATCTTATTTACATATACGGTAGTCCTTCAAACTGTATAATAGTCTGTTTTCCAAGGAACCGTATAGAAATATACATAATTATTCACGTATTAATTCAAAATTATTATACACCTAAGATAACAATTAATACATTCACTTGTTGGACATTAAAATTACTTTGGAAATATTTAAAGACCTTATGCTTAAGCACTAGTCCATCTGTCTTTGAGTAGAACTCTAAAATCCCCTAGTGGGAATGTTGGTGGCCTTAAAAGATCTTGGTAGGTCATTCCAAGTTTTAGCCCCAGAATAACTAATACTTTTTTTGAGAAAAT
Organism: Heliopora coerulea; assembly: GCA_030142905.1. Classification (NCBI taxonomy): domain Eukaryota; kingdom Metazoa; phylum Cnidaria; class Anthozoa; order Scleralcyonacea; family Helioporidae; genus Heliopora; species Heliopora coerulea. Next base: position 512,097 of record JASJOG010000202.1, read on the forward strand.
TTGTTTTTGGCTTATCTAAAGCATAATCGAAGTTATTATTCCGTAAGCGGCATGTTTGATTATTTGCCACTTTGAAAAGATTAGAAATATTTTCCAGATATTCTCCTTTCCTTATTTTGTACATAAATACAGCTTTGTTGTCTTCCCTTCTCTCCACCAATAGTTGCCAATTTAATTCTCTTATAATCGCAATAGATCTAAATTCATATGATTTACCAGTAATGACTCGTGCAGCCCTGTTTTGCATTTTTTGTAGTTTTTCAATTAAATAATTATCGCAGGTATCCCAAACAAGGCTACAATAGTCAAAATATGGCAAAACAATTGCATTATAGACTGAGATCAGTGTCTCTTGTGGTACGAAAGCTTTCATACGCCTGATCATCCCTATACCCTTAGACACCTTACTAACTATATTATTCCCAGTGTTTTGGTTTCTTTCGCCCTATTTATTCTACTTCCTCCGAGTTTAAGATCAGGGTCATTATTAGTACTGTTTAGTCTTTGTCTAGATCCAACGATCATGTTTTCAGTTTTTTCTTTATTTACAGTTAGTTTATTAGTCAGCAACCATTGGTGTATATGTTCCAAGTCTTCATTTCAATTTGTTTCAATATCAGCAATAGAGGGACCGCTTGTTGTTAAATTAGTGTCGTCAGTGAACATACTAGCTGTGGATTTACGTAAACAGTTAGGCAAATCATTAATGTAGATAAGAAATAACAGTGGCCCCAAATTTGAGCCTTGTGGGACACCACATCGAATGATTTTTTGTTTACAAATAGTATGGTCAACCTTACACATTTGAATTCTGTTTGTTAAATATGATTGAAACAAGTTTAACGTGGTTCCTCGTATGCCAAAAAGTGCCAGTTTTCTAAGCAAGATTTTGTGGTCCACACAGTCAAAAGCTTTCTTTAAATCTAGGAATATAATTGCACTCAAACGCCCTTTATCCATATTTATATACCATTTGTTAGTAATGTTTAATAGTGATGTCTGAGTGGAACTCATTTTTCTGAATCCTGCTTGGTATTCAGATAGAAGTTTATTATATTCTAGATATATTGTCAATTGGTTTGAGGTTAATTTCTCGAAAGCCTTCGCTATTGTGGAGAGAACTTATATTGGTCGATAGTTACAGCAGTCTAACTTACTGCCTGATTTATGTATAGAAGACACGCACGCCACCTTAAAGTCATCAGGGAAAATACCTGTTTCTATGGACATATTAAATATGATTGAGAGAGATTCGGTTACAATGTCGGCACAATCCCTCACAAGTTTTGGTGATATTCTGTCATGTCCAGTAGCTTTAGAAGGTTTCGTTCTTGAGAGTATTCTATGCACCTCATTTGGCGAGATTTTCCTAAGTTCAAAACTTGTGTCACATGGTGTGATATAAGTTTCTGGGGCTATGTGGCTCTCGGGTAGGTTGTCAGCTAAGTCTGATCCAATGTCGTTAAAATATGTATTCAAAGCATCAGCTATAGAATCTGAATTTGTAATGAACACCCCTTGAACATTTAATTCATTGATTTTAGTAGTTTGGGAATTCTTGTTGGTCAGTTTATTAATGGTTTTCCACATTTGTTTTGGATTGTTTTTGCTGTGGTTCAGTGCATTTTTATAGTAGCTAGCTTTTGTTTTTTTGACCAGTTTATTAAGTTCATTTCTTGCTTTTTTATATGCTTCATAAGTTCTTTCAGACCCTGTTTGAATTGCTTTTTTCTTAAAGAAATCCCTATTGTATATTTTGTTTTTTATGTCAGTTGTAAACCATGGAGCATATTCACTTCTGACTCTCCTGATGACCGGGGGAGCATGCGCGTCTGCTACAGCAAGAAATTTTGCTTTCCAATCGTTCCAGAGAAAGTTAGGGTCGAGCAAGTTAGGTTTTACTTGGAGAATTTGAATTAGATCATACCTGAAAAGGCTTCTAAGTTATAATGTTTAAATTGTCTTGTATGTATTACCTTAGGTTTATTGCGAGGAATAGATATTTTCCTGTCGATATAGATGAGGCTATGATCACTGATACCAATGCGGTCAACACCAGATTTGATTATATTTCTAGGTCGATTAGTGAAAAACAGGTCAATCAGAACCTGTGAATTTTCAGTTATACGGGTTGGCTCAGTAATAATTTGTTCCAACTGAAAAGTCTCAGTAATTTCGACTAACTTTTTTGTTTGAATTTTCCCATCTTGACGAACCCAGTCGCAGTTGAAATCACCTGTTGTAACGATTTCTAAGTCCTCTAAGTCCATGGATTGCAAACATTTTTCATACTCGTCAAAAACCTCAAGAGAGGCATCTGGGGGCCTATACCAAGTATTAATCAAGAACGACTTTGCTCTTGGTTTTAAAATTTCAACTGTAATTATCTCCAATTCTCTTGGCATTAAGTCTACTCTAACTTTGTAGTTAATGGAGCTACGAATATAAATAGCAACTCTACCACCATTTCGATTTCTGTCTTTACGTATTAATTCATAACCGTCTATATCCACTTCATGGTCGGCGACAGTACTATCCAACCATGTTTCATTAATACTTATTGTATCGAATTGTTGGCTATGCATATATATCCTGAGTTGGTCTATAATTTTTATTAAGCTTCTTATGTTGAGATGCGCTATTTTAAATCCCCTCGCTTTATTATGTGTATAACATTTATATGATTCTTGATTAGTTATTGGTGATTCAGTACTTTTCTTACTTGTTTCAAAGGGGGCATAAGAAGGTAGGTTATACTCAGAGACAGATGGTAACTCGTTTGTTTTCTGATCACTGGAACCCCTACCTATAACGGATAGTCATTTTGAATATATTTCCTTACTTTGAATAAATTTCTTAAAATTTTGTGCTAATATAGCAGTTCCATTTTTATTCAAATGTACTCCATATTGGTTCAGGTGTTTCTTCTTTATGTTATGGTGCTTGATAAGGTCCCACGCATTAGTCCTACAAATCTTTGCAAGTAATGTGTTGGTTTGGCCTGCCTTATTGTCCATTTCTATTTGGTCGCTTCTTGCAATAATCTCTGATATGGTTAACTTCATGCTTGCATAATGCTTTGTAATTTGATTACCCAAATCAGCTATGCTTTTACAGATGGTTTTCGGAGATTTATCCTTGAGATCATTTGTCCCTACATGAACAATAAGATGTTCTGGTTTGGACTTCAATGCAGGTTTCAAGTAATGGTGCATGTCCTCAGTATTAGCACCGGGGAAAGTTTGCACGGTCACTCTAGTTTTTAAACCACGACGAATTTTAACAGGATTAAGGTATTTTAACATAGAATCGCCGATTATCATGGTATTAGATGTTATAGTACTTCCTTTCTGGGGATCTTCGGTTGTGTTGTCCGTATTTGCAGTTTGCTTGGCATTCACACGACTTAACTCTTGTGAATGCCAAGCAAACTATTACGACTGCGGAAGTCCTTATGTCGGTCAACTGTACTTGGCTTTTGCCGGCCTTCAATATTTGTCCATTGGACCTCTGACTGTACCTCTGATTTGTCGTCCGTTAGATCTGAATTATTTGTCCTTGTAGTTTCGTCATTGTGTAGAATTCGTATCTTCGTAATCAAGCTGGCCTTTTCATCTTGAGTGACTTTCACTTGATTTTGCAAATCAGCGAGGATGTAAGCCAAGTTGTTTACCCTCTCGAGCAAGGCTTGATTCTTTTTCTTTAACTCAACATTCTCCTTTCTTAGATTAGCCACTTCTTTCTCATCGAACAAAATTTGACTTCTAGCCTGTGTTGACTCGCATTTAGCTGACAATTCTGCAATGGCTTTCTCAAAGAAGAGCTTATTCGCTTTAAATTCATTAGTAATTTCTTCCATTTTTAATTCAAGCTTTAGAATCATAGTCTCAAGGGGGTGGTCTGAATCTGTTTTGTGTATGTTCACCGAATCACGCGGTTGACCTCTTTTACAATTGCTGGTTTCGCCTTCCATCGGTTGTTCACCTGAATTATTTTCCCTTTCATTGTCGCTGCTCTCGAGAAATTTATGCATCAAAACAGGTATGGTAACTTCGACCGATTTTTGATTCCGGTAGGCTTCATCTTCTTCGCTTGAGACAAGGGCAGAATCGGCAGCATTATCAGCCGTTTTATTCACCAACTTAACAAGTTCAGCTCTGATTGTTTCCGATGATGACCCGTTAATAGTTAAAGATTGCTTCCTTCCATACCAACGAATGATCAATTGGTCGTTTTCGAGAGCTTTAGCTTCACCACCCGGGGAGCTCCACTGTCCTTCGATGTTTAAAAACTCGTTCAAAAATATCTTTAGTGACTCAAAGTCACCAGTCCAAGATAATTTACCTTTGTCGCTTATCTTTAAAAATTCTTTCAACTCGCTTGGATTCATCATTGTTCCTCGGTTGTGCTTCACCTAAGTTAAGGTAGGAAACATTTATCCGCCATCCATCCGCCTGCGTAGTGATACACTACACAGCAAAAAGTTTTGAAGATTTCAGTGGCGTAACGAGGGGGAGGCAACAGGTGCAGTTGCCCCGGGTGGCACTTCTTGGGGAGGCAGCATTTTCGGCCATCAGTGTCCTGAAAACGTTGACCCATAACTGTTTACGGGGGGGAGGCGAGTGGCATTTTGGGGGGGAGGCGAGCGGCAAGTTGCCTCGTTACGCCACTGGAAGATTGCGATCGTGATTCTGTTATCGCGATCACGATTGCAATTGCTATACAGGGTTGCATTTACACGGATAGCAGATCCTGATCGCGATTGACATCCTGACTGGAATCTCGATTGCAAGCCTGAGTGTGGACCCGGAAGAGACTTGTGGCAAATATTACACCGTTTTCAAAGAAGTGACGATAGTGCAACAATTTTACTGTGCACGTCGAAGTTCCGTTTTCTTCCAGTGCTAATTTCGTCTTGGATTTTTTCATCTTTCCATTCGACGATCAGAGCTTTAACGTCTTCGTTCGACCAAAATACAGGGCTTGATATGATTCGTGTGATTTTGTGAACAAATATATTGATAACGTGTATAAACAAAGTGTTGTAAATATGGGGATCACGGAAGCCTGCACATTATGTAACGGCGATGCTATTTTCCCTTTCGTAAACGGTCGTTGCCAACCGGAACGGTCGATGCCAACATAATGTTCTCGCCATCCCCAAGTGTACTTTCAGGACCCTCTCTAAATGATGTGATGTTTGTAACATTGCCGATTTTAACCAGGATCAACTTAGCCTGCAAACCTGGTGTAGTGGCTAGTAGACCAAGGGCGATCGATTAGTGAGTTCAAATCCGTGGAGAAATTACTTTCTTTTCTTTGCACTCAAAGTGTTTTTGTTTGTTTGTTTTTGTTTTACTTTGCAGTGTTTTATTTTCTTCGAACTTTCGTGTAGTCAAAACGTTAAAATTTAACCCGCTACTGGGACAGTTAGGTTAGGTTTTCGATTTGGGCAAGGTCACCAAAGATAATCCGTCGTTGAATTTAAAGTCAAGGAATGAAAACAGGTAAAAGATTTGGACTGTGTTTCTGGTTGATACGACTTATAGAGTTAGGGTGAGAAGGGTACACTTGGGAATAGCGAGAACATTATGTTGGCATCGACCGTTCCAGTTGGCAAGGAACAATTACGTAACGGAAAATTGCAACGTCGATGCGGGTGAACATAGGGATTGCGATCCCAAAACTGTTTACTCGGCAATTTTCGATCGCAATAGCTTACCGATTGTGAGCGCAATTTACCTCCAGCACAGGATTGAATTTATAGCGATCGACTGTTTACACGACCATAATTATTGGGATTGCGATCGGCATAGCTCGCGAGCGCGATCGCAATCCTGATATTTTTGCTCCGTGTAAATGGAGTATGAGATGCATATGCAAACTTTAAGTTATGACCGACGTTACCGGTGAGATGGTGACACTCGAGCTGCTTAAGGTACCCTCATAGTTATAGGTTCAATCCCTGCCTGGGATTCGGAAACATTTTCCAAGATTTTTAACCTGACGAACGAACGCGTTTTGCCTAGAATAACTGAGAGCCAACGTGCAGGTGGACCGGGGAGTGGCCGGGACTCTGTGGGACTCTGCTCCGGTGAACTCACTATCACCTTACAAGGAGCTTAGCAGAGATGGCGGATCTTTTTGCTCGCTTGTTTGGCTATTTTCGAACAATGATACGACTGACAAATTTAACATTGTGCTAAGTCGCTTGATTTGTCGATTTGTGACGTATGAAAACCCGAAGAACAAACGTACAGTTATATACGATCCTATAGGCCGCGTAAGAGTTTAGTGGACATATTATTACCATTTTCCCACATGTCACGCAAGTACTAATTTTTTGGGATGCCGGTGGCACAGAGGTCCTGCACACGTCTGTCACCACTGTGATTGGGGTTCGATTCCGGCTCCGTGCAGTTTTCTAAAGATACCTTGGTCACATGTGAGAAGAGTGTTTGCCTGTTTGACTCTGCCAAGCATTGCAGGTTTTCTCCGGGCACTCCGGCTTCCTCCTGTAGTAACACTGGACCCACGAGGTGTGGCCTTTACTGGGCCTCTAGTGAGAACAGCTTAGCTAGCTTAAAGGTGTATATCCAGAATAAATAGACACTTTATTTGGTAAAATTTCCTGAGGTATTACTTCGTTGGCAAAAATTAATATAATGTAATGTGTAATATGTAATTAACTGATGATATACTTTATTTCAAGATGTCCTTATACTATGATGAATTTGATTTGCAAACGATTATCTACCGAGCCCCAGAAGTGATGTTTGGTCTTCCTTTTGGCCCTCAAATTGACATGTGGTCTCTAGGTTGTGTCCTAGCAGAGGTACATTTTCCGTTAATATTTTGATTGTTGTTCTGCTTCGAAACCAAAGTCGTAGTTCTCCGAATGTCAAGGTTTGTTGTTGTTGATAGGCTTAAAATTATTTTGAAAAGGAAATGGGAACAATTTTAAACGAAATTTGTAAAGCAACGTTTTATTGTATCATTGCAAATGCAATCTTCCCAAAAGCAATTTTCAACTTTTGCTTTATCAAACTTTTAGCACAAGATACAAGTGAGAATTTTCACCAGATTTCATCTCTTTACTTGCGTGAAGAAAACTTTGGATTGACCATATCTTGCGACCGCATCGCAATTGTAACCTCACAATTAAGCTAGGCGACCGTCGCTGGAAGTTAAGGCGCCTTCAGACGACAAAAAGTTTCTAAAGTGTGTTGGCAAACTTCAAGAAGTTTACAAACTCGTATTTTCATTGGTCAAACTTCCACGGATATAAAGATGTCGGGGTAAAAAATGAAAGTTTGCCAGGATTTGTTTCCAGTACCTACTGTTTGGCATTCTTGTCCTGATCTATCCAAAAAATAATTCAAACACGAAAGATGATTGTAAGAATCTAAGATGAAGTGAGATGTGGTTGAACGTTGGTCTTTGTGCGACAGTATTTTACGAAGTTGGCATAAAAATCGTGTAATTAGGTTTAAAAAATCAGGTTTACTTAGTGTATAGTAACAAACACTTGTTTGACAAATGTTCTCGTATCAAATTAGAGTGTGCCAACAAGAGGAAGTTATTGCGACTTTCACTCACGCAAACTTGGGTTTGCCAACCCGTGTTTAGAAATTTATGTTTGTCGTATGAAATGCCTTTAATATGATCTTCGTTTAGGATCATTTCTATCTGTTAGTTACCTGTTTTGATTTACCGTTGCGAGCTATTCGAATTTTACCGATGCACCTTTGACTAATGTTTAATTCCAATGACTAATGTACAATTGGGAGGAATTCGAGTAAGTCGGATGTGCAGCCATTAAAGGGCTGGTTTATTTATTTCTAATTTTCTTTTTATTTTATTGGATTCTCAGAAATATTTTTTTTATGTGTGTTTAATTCTGTCGACTAATGTTCAATTCGGATCAAGCCAAGGCAGTTAGTTTGCAGCCTTTAAAGGGTTGATTAATTTATTTTTGTTTCTATTTTCTATTTCCATTTCCGTTTGTATTTCTATTTTTTATTTAATTCTAAGAAAGTTATTTGGGCTTTTTTCAAAGTTATTTCTCGGAGAACCGCTTTTTCTTGGAAGAACAAAAGAAGAAATATTTGAAAAAGTAAGAAGTTAGAAAAGGTTACTGTGTTTCTTAGTGTTTTCTTGGTGTTTTCTGGTTAAAAATTTTCAATTCAACTAGCAAAATGTAACTGTGTAAACGAGCATGCATTTCTTTAATTTTGATTTTATTAGATGCAGTCCCTGCTTGGCCCTCTACCAATTAGTCCCTTTCAGTCTGGAAAATACTTTCTAACTTTATCGCGTTTTGTCAGCCGAATGTCATCTGTTTCAGGTGGGTACAGCTTATGTTAGTGGTCTTACAACTCTTCACGTTTATGCATGGTCAAATGAAAAACTTTCATGTCACATCCGCCACCTCCAAACGTCTTTGTCTTGGATGTTTAAATCCCCCATTGTAAACTCGATAAAAATGACGCGACGTTTGAATGTGTATCATGGCAAGCATCAGTAAGTCTGAATCTCGACATCTTTTCCACTCCAGTCAGTCTCGTAGTCAGGAATTTGAAAGTGTGGGGTAGACGAAATTTGACGAGGGCGAAGCCCTCGTCAACTATCACCTCATAGAAATCGAGAGCGAATAATCTAATTGTTTTAGTAGAAACAGACTTTGCAAAGAACATTTTTCGTCTTCTCTGAGATTGCATTTTCAAGTAAGCATTCTATTTCGTCTTCAGAAACTTCACAAAAACGAGAGGCGGAAGCCATTTTCGCTACTCGTTATCTATCGACGAATAGATAGCGAGTAGCGTAGCCAGTCAGAATGCAGCATTTGCACTAGTACTTGACTAAGTTTCTACTAACTGCTGATGTATTTGTTGCAACTGTTTTAAGTACCTAAATTGTTCGACTGATGAATTTACAAGTAAGCTGTTCACTTCTTAATCATAAATTAGTTGATAGACGTTTTAACTGAGATGGAGATACCTTTTTTTGCAGCACATTGCGAAGTGGTTGTGAACATCTTGAAAAGATTAGGAGCAACGGACTACGTATTTGCTGATTTTATCGCTAGACTACTGGCCTATGATCCAAGTAAGTAGAACTTTTGTAATTTTGAATATGTTCGATGCTTAATTTTTTGATGGTTGTCTTTCATATTACTCCATGAGATAGTTATAAATTTCAAGTGATGAAATCACTGCTAGAAAGCACAGAAATGACATTTGGCTCCCAAACCTTCGCTTTTCTATCGCTATATAGCTGTGGTAAGTAATTGTTAGTTGCTTTCATATCTTATGTATTGTCGAACTGGTGAATATGTCAAGAAGAAACGTTGACTATTCTCATTGCTGATACAGTCTTCTATTTTGCGACTTAACCCAGAGGAACTTGTCCGTATTATGGACCTTGTAGCGTCGGTTGTAGGACATCTTGGGCAGTTTTTATTTGAGTTCATCCACACTCTTACCCTGATTTTTGTGTATCTTTTTACGTTCTTCGTAAAGAACCATCCCATTGATTTCAGGTACACGTTTAGAAGCACTTGAGGCATTACGCCATCCATTTCTGGCGTCAGAATGTGCTGTCGGTTATTTTATACCTTTTGAATACCTGGCACATAACATGAACGAAGGTAGGTAACGATCTGTAAAAACGTCTGTCTCAAAGGCTTTCACTCTTTCCGGATAAGATCAGTCTATTATTATGTTGCTCTGACTAACGCCAGACGATTGTACTCGTCAAGAGCAGACATCCTGCCGGGAAAGTGAAAAAAAGAGGTAAAAATGTATGACAATTTTGATGGTAATGGGATACTTCAAGTTTCTTTTTTCACCTAAATGTGAAACCCCCAAAAGGTTGTCTGAGAAAGAACACTGACCCGTGTCCTTCAGCCCTGTAGTAAGGCGTCATTTACTGAGCAACTGAAATGATTTATGTGGGTATTTTAAAGCTACAATCCTGATTCCTTCAATGAAGCTCTTCGGGTGGGGTTTTGTGTTTATTTCTGTGCAACAGCTAGGATTCAAATCCATGGTTGGTGCAGAATTTTTACTAATTTGTTGAGATAACTTGCGGGAACTATCATGATGAATATTACACACAAACTTGCGTACGATGTTCAAAATGTTTTTCGACTTCAAATACTTCAGCCAGGAACCGTAAAACCACAAAAAGATGTTGGTCGTCTTTAAACCGTCGGTATGTGCAGCTATCACCAATCTTGCATTACCTGCCTTCGTCTTGGGGTCCGATGTAACTTCATACCAAAACCGTGTCCCGTGGTGAGCGTAAAATTGTCCTGCTTAGTTTCTATAGCACCATTCACATTAAAGGCATAGCAAAATAGCACCGTGTAGATTACAGCATAACTTGGTATTCGTACTGTGAGTGAACGGTGCTTGATAAATGATGTGGAACTATATTTCGTGACAGTGGCGTAAGAACGTTGGAAATGTTTGGGGAAACAAAGCTGAAAACTTTGTCCCACAGAAAAGGAAATGCTTCGATTGTAATGATGTCTGGGAAATGAAAATATGCTTACATAACTTATTTAAGAACGACTAACGTCACCAGACTATTGAGTATTGCCTGTGTTTCGTGAGGGAATGAATGAACGGAATACCATTTATTGATGTCAATGATTTGTGAAAATCGACCAAAGCCTTAACAAAGATTATGATTTGAGAGTAAAACCAAAGGATTCGAAAATGTTTGGAGACAAGATAATGTAACTGCTTCATCGAGTTAGAAGAAAATTGATGGGGAAACCATACTTTATAACGTTTGGCATCGGTTTCTAAGGCCGGTAAAAAAAACCTGTTTAGGCGTCCATCATATTGTCTTACTTCACGTGCCATTTGATGTCTCACAGTATTCTGTAAGAATTTTTGTGAGAAATAAAATTTTCGAATTAAACACAAAGGTCTAAGGGCGAAGGTGAAAGATATCTCGGTCCCCATCTTGAAGTTTGGGGACCACTATTTCGCGCGTTACATTCTGCTGTTACAGTAAGCAATTACATATTCAGAATAAACAGATCTTGACTCCTAAGTCGTGGTGGTTGAGGAACGGAATGCGGTAAGATAGGATAGGGAAGGATAAGACTGGATTGGATAGAATAAGCTGGGATAGAACAGAATAGGATAGGATAGGGTTAGACAGGATAGGACGGGATGAAATGCGATAGGACACGATAGGATAAGGTAGGACCGGATAGGATACAACAGGGTATAAATAACGGTTATAGAGGTATGTTAAATTAAGTGGGAATGGAATCCAATTGGATTGGCATGGATTCTGGCCCATGGCAAATATTGGACTTTGCAGTTCTACGCTGTGATCAGTCCTATCTGAGTACACACAGAAGCTAGACGAAAAAGCCGAGTACATGATGCGATGTCAATCCTGTTCAAAGTGGTTTTTCTCTTACCTTAACTCATCAAATTGCTGGGTTTAGTCTTGTCCTTGAAAGATACTATTTGAATCCCACGACCGATATAATCAACAAAGTCATCTTACAGGGAACTTTTTCGAAACAGCTTCCAAAGTCAGTTCTTAACTATCAACAATTTAGCCATCTATTATCTTTACTGTATATTGTAGCTAAGGCATCTTTGGTCCAATCATGTATGTTATCCCGAGACTAGTCTTTAGCAGTTTGTCTTGGTTAAATTATTTGAATTCTTGAAGATGAGAATAAACAGCTCCGTTTTCTTGTTTATTATAGTATTGAATTTTATGCTTGTATTTCTCTAAACTTCACTGAAAAGTGAGTGATTTTGTGTTCGCGCTCAGCTGTCTATACATTTGATTCAAAAATTCATAACGAATGTCAAAGGAAGCTTTAAAAGACGTAGTGGCGATATTTTTTCATGTTTCAGGTTTAGGTTTTCAAACTTAATCTGGTGACGCAAACGATGATTTAAGTTATGAAAACTAGAGATACCAATAAAAATATCAAAGGTTCGAAACTTTTTGGTACAAAAAGTTTGTATTCAATGTTTGTTTTTACTTAAGCGGTGGTAGGAGCGTGGTTTTCCTTTGACAAATTCATGGCATTCTCCGTTTGAAATATTATTTCTTTGTCGTTCCTTAATTTAGCAGGGTTAAACTTTATGTACCCCTGTATACCGCGTTGAGATGACATAACAACTTGAAAAATTTAACATCAGCTTTGTCTGTGTTTGCTTTTGTGTGAAAAGACCGCGCAGTGTATTTAACTGACGGAGACTATTTTTGAATCATTTGCCACGGACCAGGGATTTGATTTGATTAGATTGGATTGGAAGTTAGATGAGGTGAGATGAGGTAGTTTAGGTTTAGATAATTATTTTAACTTGAACTTATTTAATTCTTTAGAAAATTTATCATAATTTATTACACTTTTATTCAGTAGATTACTTAATTGCTGTAATTGTCTTAATGAAATAGCGTAGGTTTGTTAGCTCCGTGCTAACAAACCTATTGTGACAGGTTATCATGGTGAAATATACTTTTTACTTATTTAAATATTTGTTTCTTCGTTGAAAGAAGGACGTAGCTACTCACCACTCATGTTGACACCTTCGACCTACTTATATCGACCGAAAATTGATGAAAATGTAAAAAGGCTGCACTACACTGGTGTGGATTTACTGCGCGTCGGTACTAAAGGAACAGTTGGTGTTGGAGAAAATGTCGTAAAAGTCTTTCCTTTTAACTATAAAGAATGCCGTGATGTTAAGCACGACGCCGGATGCAACGCTGGCAATGTCAATTCCCTCATTGCTAAATCACAAGTGTCGAGCGCTGTGGTTAGTCAAGACAATGGTGAACGTGAAACGGATGGAGAAAATGTTGGTCGAAATTTTATGCAGGTCAGGTTTGTTAAAGGGATTAGTCGAAAGGCGTTGTCGTCGAGCGAAACAGAGGACGAAATTACTTCTGTCTCTCGCCAGGGACACAGCGAAAAACGAAGGAAAGCAGCTCAAAATGACAGGATTTTTGATACAGTTTCCTTTTCTACTGTTACTTCAAGCCGAGAATTGACAGGTCAAAACAACAGCCTAACGTCAGGAAATAGAAAAAGAAAAGGAGATTCAAGGCGGGACAAGCATCTGGATATTTCACGCCAAGATGTTCTCGTACAACAACATTCTCAACAGGAGAAAAAAAGACGGAAATCTTTGAAATCTGTAAAGACAGTTGAAGATGTTGATAAATGTGAAAATGCAGGCTTGCCAGAAATCACAGACTTCAAGGAAAGATACTGTTCAAAAAACCTTCAGGGACCTTGTTTTGAAGGAAATGTTACTAACAATTTGCTTTGTGGTGGCATACGTTTGGAAGGCGACGTTGGTGAAGCAGCAGCCACAAGTGAAAGCAAAACATGTTTAATGGTGGATGATCATCCGTTAGAGTCCAACCTGATTGAGAATGATGAAAAGCTTACAGAAAATCACATTGACCCTTCGTTTAGAAAAGACAGCTCAGAAGCTTGTAGCAGGATTTCTGATTCAGTTCCGTCCAAATCTTCAAAATCCTCAGCAACAGCTGAGGAAGTTACAGACACAGTTACAGTTAGTCCAGTCGCGATTGAACGGAATACTCCTGTTAGTGGTGATTATGACTGTTATCAAGAGGATGTAAGTGACAGTTTGTTCATTGTTGTGAGGGGACGAGAAAAAAAATAATGGAGACAAAGGAAACGCAGTATAGATATATTTCCGTGCAATAGACTGAGTGACTGCGGTACCGAGGGATGTGTAAAGGGAAATACTCCGAGACATTCAGACATAGACATAGTAATTAAACTTTATTATATGGCTGAGCTCGCTAGCCAGTCTGTGCGCAAAATGACGCACGCTGATTGGCTGTCTAGCCGTGCAATAAGTTTTTCGTACAGACTGGCTTGTTTTGGCGGGAAAATTTCCGAGTTGATTCGAAGAAAAACAAGCCAGATTCAGGTACGTTTTACAGAAGATTTATAAAAATAAACTACGAAAAAAGAAGTTAAACGTTCTCAACGATAATTTTAAGGAGAAAACTAAATGAATAAATGCAAAAAGCCACGAAGAAGTAGGTAAAAACAAGCAATTAAACCTAAGCCGCTAACTCACGAACACAAAGCTTCGTTAAAAGCGATGAAGAAAGGTGCTAAAAGCCATATAATAAATTCCTTATTAACCTCGTTCGGTCTGTGCGGAAAAAACCGAGGGCAAATACTTTCCCGTACAGACCTCGCACTCGGTACGACTGTTGTCGATATTGCCCCTCTAACATCCGGTACGACTGCAACTACCGCCACTGCCACAGTGCCACTGATTGATTGATTGATTGACTGATTGATAGATTGACTGACTGATTGATTAACAGACTGATTGATTTCTTGATTGAATGATTGACAAGCGTACTGACTAATTGATTAATTGGTTGATTGACTAATTGATTACTTGATTGACTAACTGACTGAATTATTGACTGACTGATTGATTTATTGGTTGATTGACTGATTGATTACTTGATTGATTGACTGACTAACTGCTTGCTTGCATGAATGACTGATTGCTTCATTGATTGATCGATTGATTGATTGACTGATTTATTGATCGTTGACAAGCTTATTTAAACAGGGTAGCCCTTTTAGCTACATGACTGGTATCCATAGGGTTCCGGATGTTACTTGCTACGGCCACTGCTGATGACTCTGCTGTTTCACACCACTGCTACTTATGCCACTGGTACTAGAAGTGATGTTACTGCTACCTGTACTGCTATTTCTTATGGTATACTTCTACAACTCATACTGCTACCTATAAGAGTCCTGCTGCTGCTACTGGTGCTACTGCTACTGCACTGCTACTACTATTACTACTGCTGCTACTACAGATGGTTCTCCTGATACTTCCGCTTCTGCTACTGGTGCTGCTGCTATTGCTGCTACTACTTTTGCTACTGCTTCTGCTACTACTGTCAATACGACTACTATTGGTGCTGCTGCTGCTACTTATGCTACTGCTACTGGTGCTGCTGCTACTACTGCTACTGTTACTGCTGCTACTCTTGCTACTGTTACTACTCCTGATACTTCTAGTGATACTGCAAATGTTGCTACTGTTGCTGCGGCTGTTACGTATACTACTAGTGTACTACTCTTGATACTGGTACTGCTTCTGATACTACTGCTGCGGCTTCTGATGCTACTGCTGCGGCTTCTGATACTACTGCTACGGCTACTACTGTTACTGCTTCTATCTCTGATACTTCTAGTGATACTGCTACTGCAACAGTTACTACTGCTGCTAATGCTGCTGGTGCAATTACTTCTACTTCTACTGCCGTGTTGATGCTACTTCTACTGGTATTCGTCCTAGGACTTGTACTGGCACTTGTGCCCCTGAAGGGGGTCTATGGTTACCCGACGGGAGGCTGTAGCCCCCTCTGCTTCCTTTGGCGCCAATCCTGACTTGTACCATTACTTCTGGTGCTGAATAAATACAATAAATGAAAGTATAAACCAGATGTGAAAATGGATTAGAAAATAGCCTATCAAATAGAAGAAAGAGTGGTTAAGAGAAGTTGAGTAATAGACGGCAAAAATTAACGTATGAAATGGTGGAAGTATTTTAATTTCACTCTCATTTTTTGCAGGACGTTGTCCTTCTGTGATGATGGAAGCTGTCTTTCTCACTTTCCGCCTCAAAAATTGTAGCTTTTATACTATTAAGTTGATATAACTCAGTTCACGTAAATAGGCAGTAGCTCTGAGCTTGCCAAGAGAAGGAAGTAAACTTTCCTGGTTGGAGACTGGGGCAAGATCTTGCTCACGATATCTTACTTCTAGAGATAGCAAAGTGGTGCGAAAACTCTTTACCACTCAAATAATAGTCAGTACTAGCTGCAATTTGGATTCGTCTTTTTTATTTTTGAACGTGCTGAGGGATAAGCCCTCGGTTGCACCCCAGAAAACCGACTGGAGATTTTTAGATATTCTTTAGGTCTTTAAAATTTACATTGTCTACAGTTACCAAACTGACCAGTCTAATCGTGCCAATGGAAAACGGCTGAAGAAATTGAGGAAAAATGGCAGATTTGTTCTTTTTCCACTTATACTTGCAACTCTTTATTTATGAAGTCATAGAACGCGTTCACACGATACCGGTACGAAACTGCACCGGCATCAAAGTATCACGGTACGAACCTGTTCACACGATTACGGTTTCACATTACGGTTTCAAATCGTTACGGTTAGCATTACGGTTTCATGCTTTTTCATACCGGTACCGTGTGAACGCAAGGCCTAACCGTAATAATTTCGTTACGGTTTCATTTCGTACCGGTATCGTGTGAACGGGGTCATAGAGACTAGAAAATCACTACCCGAGGATCGAATTCCTATTAAACCTCCCGCTTGATTCGGGTCATTTAGTGACATTTCCTCGGGCCTTCGGCCAGAAGAAATTTTACTGAACGACCGTCATCCAGCGGAAGGTTTAATAGCTAATACACCTCATTTCGTGGTATTACTTATAATTAGAACTTAAAGGCATCGTGTCACCAAACTATTCCTGTAACTCGTAAAAGCTTAAAGCCGCGGACTTTAAGTCTGGTGAGTTTTTTTAAAATTTAGTTGAAAAGTTGAAAAGGTATTTTCAACATTCTGGTTTCTGTTGCGTTTCCATGACAACCGCCACCTCTTTGAATCTCAAGTGATTCAAAAGTACTGTAATCTCATACAAACAGTATGACGTCATATTGACGTTTCAATCTGATTAAAATTTTTATTTAACATCACTCCTCGTCTTATAATACACTAACACATCACATGCCAAATATCTTTTTGAAATCAGGGAAGACACTTCAGCAATCTTGCAAGAAAGTTCCAATGTCTAGTGTTGGGAAAAACGTAAATTTCAATTGTATTTGACGTTACCACAACACCATAAAGTGAAAATTAAAGTCTGTAATTTTTCTGGAAAGGACTTACCTTACGTTATATCATCGTTGGCCCAGTTTCTTTTGTTCTCAAGAGGATTATAACTAACTTATAAACCTCATAAAGATATTCATGAACTTTCTGCAGAAATTTCGCCATTTCTATACGTTTGTCAGACAAGTTAAATACTTCTTCAACTTCGAAACTTCACCAACGATGATATAAGTAGGTTATGTACCTCGACCTCGGTGTTTGAGCGATATATCAACAAAATAAACAAACACTTCGGTCACGATATGTAACCTTTACTTATACCTGGTGCCACAATTAGTTTGTAAAGTTTCAGAAATGCTCAAGTTATAGCAAGTGTGGTAAATAACGGCCTCTCCTAAGCCTGAGAGGTCTTAAAAAGCCCAGTCCGAATAAGATTAAAACAACTTCACGTTGTCCAGGGCATTTCGCTTTTTTATGTACACCCAGCAACATTCGAGGTACACATTAATACTTAATATACATTTGGATTGTGAGAGCTTCAGTGAGAGTATTGGGTACAGCTGGATTACTTATTTGTTTATTTTTCATTTTATTTATTTGTAAGGTAAGTTAATTACGCAAAAGTAAAGACCAGTTAATGGGGACCAGGTTATATCAAAATCGAACAACATAGGAATCGTCCCCTAGCGGTAAATCTCGGGGTAATAAGGACAAAATTCGAAAGAGATGACCCGTGATGGTTACAGATTTTACAAGCTTCAACGTTCTTATCAGCTATTTATGAATTTTTCATTGTTAAAAAGCATTGTATCGGGACTCTGCTTGGTGAGGCTTTTTATCACTAGTGGAAGCAGTTGCATCAACGTTATTAGCTTTCGCGTCTGGACTTTGTAACCCCAAGAGTACTAATGGCGGGTCGCTATGCAGGTTTCGTCCCGATTGGCTGAAGGTTTTCCCGCCTCTTCAGTAAACTTGGAACAGGTTTCAACGTGGCTGATTGTAGACCAAGGAAGAAGGTAAAGGAAACATAAAAAAATTAAAAACTTCATAGTGAAAGACTCTAGCAAGAACTAAAAGGTATGAGACACGTTTATATTGGGACTAGTTTACACTTTCGCAACAAAGAAAACGTGCTGCCATTCAGTCAGTTACGTTCGCTGTCCTCCGCAAAAATTACTTGAAAATCTCAATATTTATTATCTGAGTATTTAGGTTTGTTTTTAAAATTTTATTTGTTCGTTTGTGGCAAGCTCTTGTTTGGCAAGGTGCCTTGCCATCTTTCAAAAACTGGTCGTGCCAGCTTTTGAACAGGGAAACTGGTTCTTTGACAGTTTGTCATATCGATTATGTACAGTGTTTTTAAACGCTGTTATAGTCGAACTATTTATCGTTTAAACGAACCTTGACGCCCCCGTTTTTCTGTATGACTACGATATGAGTTGATAGCGAGCAACACAGGAATCAATAAGGCTTCGGCAGTAGCAAAATCTAGGTTTTCCCGATGAGCTTTAAAGTATCGCTTTATCGGGTAACTGAAGACTAGACCAAATTTCTCTTAGGACTGCGAAAAGATATGCGCTGTCACACTGAATTATGCCAGATATTGACTTTGTATATTTTAAAGTTAAGTGTCTATTCATACTCGATAACCTTATCAGCTACCTCAACTGTTGCGATCAGTCACGGCAGTTATCAATCTTTGAACTTTTTAGCTTCTTTAACTCTGTCTATACGCAGTACCCTTTATTTATATTTTTGTCCACTGGCGTAATTGGCAAGTATTTTGCCAGCCAGGCTTAATAAGTTATCCGCCAAAACAACAATTAAAATCCTAGCCACACGATGGCAAAGAACGGTTTCTCAGATTTTACTTCTGCAGGTTAGTATGGCAAAAAGACGACAAAGGCAGGCAGAGAGTATGACTATACTTTCAATTTGATATTATACTCTTAAATTCAAGTAAATAAAAATATTACAAAAGAAAACAAACTGAGCAAAAGATAAAAAAAAACCCGGAAAGGACAAGGTAGTCTCTAGGACGTTAATCTTATCTGGTCAATTTAACATTCTTCATCTTCTGCAATCAGGTCAAGACTGTCTGACCACTCAGTGTATAAATTTAAAAATGGAAAAAAACATGTTTTCATCAGCGGTGACTCCGATTCGTTATTGCAAATTCACCTTTGGCGAATGAAATTTAATTTTTTAAACGCCAAATGTTTTTTTTCCAGTCGCCATGACAAGTAAATCTCTCGCCAATTTCAGCGCTATAGAAAGTACCACACAGAAACATAAAAGGCGCTGGAATCCTTGCTTTTAATGTTTTATGCAGTAACCCCTACTTTCCCTCATTCCCTCTTGGTCTGTGACAATATTACGGCCAAGTCCGATCCATGTGTGTAGAAAGATTGAGAACCGCTCATTTTGATGGCGGCTAGGAGTAAAGGTCAACCATCAGGATGAAGGAAATATCAATATTTCTTCTCACGATTCAGGTAGTTCACTATCTCTTAGCTCTGACTGTTTTTAAAACTCGCGCTCAAGAAAGGTTAAGGTAAAAATAAAGTACATTTATTTATACTGGATAACCCCACCAGCTACCTAAGCTGTTCTCCCTAGAGGTCCAGATAGGGCCACCCCTCATGGGTCCAGTGTTAGTACAGGAAGAAACCGGAGTACCCGAAGAAAACCTGCGATGCTTGGTAGAGTCAAACTGGACAATACTCTTCTCACATGTAACCAAGGTAACTTTAATCAGATAACTGCGCGGAGCCGGAATCGAACCCTAGTCACAGTGGTGAGAGACACGTGCACTTCCACTGTGCCACCAGCACTCCAAGTCCTAAAATATTTTGTCAAATGAACACATCGCGGTTATGAAAAATCACTAAATTGAAATCTTAGAGTACTTGCAACCCTCAACCCTCAAACACCAACCACTCTACTTAAGCAAGTAAACACAATATACGAATTGAAATTTGACAAAACATGCCTAACAGCTCGACAAAGACGATACGAACTTCCATTTGTAGTACTTTTCTTCTGGATTTCCGTATCGTCACCAAAACCTGGCTCATCACGTGTACACTGCGCTGAAGACCTCACTACCTAGCACAATTAGGCAGCTACTAGAGTATTACTGCGGTGCTATATCCATTGTATTAACATATTAATATATATTATATTCAACTGAGTGACGTAAAAAATGAACGTATTTCTGTTTTCTTTTTCGATGATTTAGAGCTCCAAACGCCAGAGATGAACCACATGGTCACCACCAGCAGCACAGACAGGAAAGTGACTGTGCCAACTTATTCCACCTCCAACCTTTAAATTTCCGGTGACGGGATTCTGGAATGTACCGTTATAGGAAAAAATTAGTGAATTGGTGAGTAAGAAGCGTCGATTTCAGTACCTTACATGTTCTATATGCTTCTAACTCGGCGGCATTATCTCGATAAGGAAACTGAACCGCTTTGACTGCAGAAATAGCACTCGAAGTCAAATCCGAGTAAGGAGTTTAGTAAGCATTGCAGATGAGATTACAATTGCCGGTTTACATAATGTTAGCTGAATGTAGCAACCAGTATGTTTTTAAATGTTAACGTTTGTGATGACAATGATGTGTCTTTCCGTTCTCTTTGGGTATTAAATGTTTCCACGAAAAAGAAAACGGCGTCAATGTGTTCTGATTACTGTATTTTCAGGACGTAGGAAACAGACTATTACTTTTATCACCGGGGTTAAGATAAAATGTATGGTATAAGGCCTCAGATGTACCTCATGATGACCAACTTGATAAACTTTGATCTGGTTTCCGGGACGACCAGAAGTAGCGAACAGACCGTCAGTTATCCTACACCACCTACGAAGAAATAAACATGAGATTTCAGGCCATTCCTATCAACGCCTGGTAAAGGATTTGATTTCCCGAGAGAATAACGTTTCCTTTTCCCTCTATGAAAGTCTAGACCATACTTTCGTCTACGACGTTCTAACAAAGCCCAAGCCATGTAAAAGATTTACCGGCATGTGAAATACCTGAAAAGGCAGACACCTTCCAGATGAGCGTCTTTGGTTGCTTGAGGGGAACTATGAAAACAGATACCATTGTCACTGTCATAACTGTTATTATTTTTATCATAATGGCTATCCCTATTATCATCATCCTCATAATTATATTTTTATTGCTATCATCTTCACTTAGCAGCATCATCATTACTATTATCACCATCATAATTGTTATCATTACAGCCGAACCTCCCTGAGCGACCACCTCTCTTAAGTAACCACTGGTCCAAATTACGAAAATTTTGCAAATTAAATCATTACAGTTAAACATTTCGTAAGCGACGGCGACCACTTATTACGCTGATGGTTTGGAATTTTCAAATGTTTTTAACCTTCCGTAAGCGACCACGCAAAACCGGAAAAACAAAAACTGAAAAAGTCATAGCATGGCTATGACTATAGTATACATGCATGCGAAACATTTTAATTCGGAAACTGAAATCGGCCTAAGAATAAGTGATATTTTGTCAATCTAGTATGAAACGTAGACACTTGGCGTTAATCAGTCCAATACATTATACCCAAGACCTTCCAGTTTCAACTTCAGCCAAGGAATTGAAGTTTTACGGTCCCCGTGAAATGTGTATTTGAATTGTTTGCAGGTGGTATGTACCGATATTTTTACACAAAATCTGTTAAAAATCGCCTCTACAATCGTCGATGTGTAACATCGCCTGAACACCAAGATATAACGCGCAGATAGCGTACATCAATTTCACGTTTATCCGCATTCTATGTTATTGGCCAGTGAACAGCATACTACTTTTTTGCTCGTATCAAAATCTGTGATACTTTTGTCTTGCTACACGCTTTTATACATAGATCAAGTCTCTGCAATTATGGATGCTCGAGATATCCAAATTTTAAGAACTATGTGGTCGGACCTCCCGTAAGCGACGACCTATGCACGACATTTCGGTTGGTCGCTTACGGGAGGTTTTACTCTATCACTATTAACATGATATTATTAATGTCATCATAATCATCCTTACATCTGTCATCGTCGTCAACATTATTCAGTAAAAGGAATGACACGTAGTTTTAAGTAAGAAATAGCGTGGATATGATAAACCAACCTGGACTGGGAAATATCCCAAATTTCCCACTCGTTTGAAGCCACAGCTCCAACTCTAATTGGGTTCGCTGTCGACCAATCAACGCACTTCAACGGAGCAGTGGTTGAACCAAGAGTCATGAAGGGTCGCTGGCTCACCGTATCGTAAAATCTGATTGTTCCATTTTTCTGCGCCACTAATATCTACTTGCAAATAAAAACTTAATAACCAGGTCGTCGAAACATTGCAGAGTTGAGCTATACAACGGTAACAAGCTTTTTTATTTTATGCCGAAAACAAACACGGGTAGGTTTCGAATGTGTAAAGTGTAAAGAAGTTAATTAGTGATATGAAAGTTTTAGGGTGTGACTAGGGTGTGACGAGCACATGAATATTCTTTGATGTTTAGTAATTAGGTTGTGTTTTTTGTTTGTTTTTTTTTTTTGAAGTTGTAATCAAGAAATAAAGTTCATATACTAGTTGTGAATCATTTCCATGTTGTTCTTCGTTAAACCTTGTATCAAAGAACAGCGAAAGGAAACGTCAAGCAAACTTCTGTATTCTCCAATTTGGGTATGTTTGGTAACTGACTTATTCTAATTTTCGACATTTGCAGGTTGTAACATACCCCTCCTTTCTAATCTTTATGTCACCTTTCTTCCCCTCTTCTTCTCACTCGCTGTGCTTTCCTTCACTTTCATCTGCCTGTCTGCTTGCCAGCACGCCAGTGTCTTTGCTTCCGTCCATCTGTATGTCTTTCCTACCATTGTTCGTCATTTTTATACCAGTCTTATTCTTTCTCTCTTATTCTCAATCTCTCCTCAATTTGTTCAGTTCAAATTACGAATTTGTTTCTGTCAAAGGTTGTAGGAAATGTTTCATTTCAGTCGGAAAATATGTTCTAGTCACTGAATTATACACTCATATAATAATAAAACACTTTGGTATAATTACAGATGATTATCAAAAATCCCGCGAGGAGATCAGCTAATAATTACTTCATATTTCTCGATTATCGATTATAACTAAATGAAGGAATTTACGCAGAATGGCCGGTACCTCTGCATAATTATGTGTCCGAGGAGTTTTTCAAACAACTTGTTTATTATTTATACTAAAACAATTACTCGCATCAAGCTCAGTGAATTTTGAACAATTATATAAATATCATTCACCATGTTTTAGCATGTTTCTGGAATAAATGTTCTAGTGCATACATTTTCTAAAATTTTTGCAACAATGTTACGTAGGTCGGCTTGTCGCCTGCTTGTACTTTATAAACCAATTGTTTTAAAAAAGGGTCCTGAGTACATTTATCGCTAAAAAGTAAGAGAAATACATCCCAACGAATACTTTAATGCCAAATTTCGTGGCTTTGTTGGTAGTATCTAGTACCAAGCGGCTTCGGTTACTAAAAGAATTCTTCAGTGACTCAAACAAAACGGGAAGCCATTTTGTTTTGCTCGGAAGTGAACAGTGCTAGTTATTTCGACACAGTGGAACCGATCAGATTGTGCAGAAAACACAATTCGTGCACCTGTGAGGTGCACAAACATTTAACCAATTAACAATTAACAATTATTCGCTGAAGGCTCAGTGAATATTGTTGAATAATCCCCAAGATGAAAAATTGTTTTAGTATAATTAAACAGCTAATTTGAAAGAAAGTAGTACACGAATCGTTTTTAAAATTCCTTGGTAACGTTTACAAATGTTGCCGCCATTTTGCGTAAATGGCTTGTAAGACATAAGTTTTGGCCAATCACCGAGCGCAATTTTTTTAGTCACCAATGTAATTATACTAATGTTCAATTATCTCATCGGCTTTGTTTCGGGGATTATTCATCAATATTCACCTCACATTCAGCAAATCGCTGTTAAAAATCGCTCTTTTCACGTTTGGTTAACATACGCAATGAAGAATGTCAACGTGAACATTTTGGGTCACGCCACTAGTATGTAGGTTGTGTTCTTTTTTTCTTCTTTTTTTTGAAGTTGTAATCAAGAAATAAAATTCATATACTAGTTGATTCATATAAAATTCATATAAATTCATATAAATATTCATATAAAATTCATATATATATTCATATAAAATTCATATATATATTCATATAAAATTCATATATATATTCATATAAAATTCATACTATAACTATATCCATATAAAATTCATATACTATACTATAATAAAATTCATATACCGACAAGGTATTACACGTAACATATCAAATACCAAGCAGAGAACTGAAAAACAAGGCGATGCCGAATTTTTTAGACGCTGTTCAAGACGTTCGATTGAGTTGTTCGATGGACAGCTTATGAACTCACGACTGTTCGATATACTTTCTGAAATGAACTAATATTTCATGAGAGAACCAAGGCATAAGTTGGCTTAATTTTTTATTACTACGCAAGTGTTTCATCGTGTTATGAAAACGTTTCTCGGTTGTGATTTTGCTTTGTGCTTTCCACATGAATTGTTAGTCTTAGCTATGGGGTAGAAATTAACAATTGTCCAACCTTGTTTTGTTCATTCGGGATCCACTTTACAGACACTCCAGGAGACGATAGGCGAAACGAGCTTTTTTCCTGACCACTCTCAACATCCCACAGACGGCAGGTGCGGTCATCTAAAAAAGAAATTACCAACTTCACTTTAGAGCCATTGTTTTCAATGAAACTGCAGAACGAAGACGTTATGTTTCTAAGGATGGACAATAATATGAGTACATACCAGAATACAAGGATCTGAAGAAACCTCTATATACACACCTGTTGCTGAAAGTAATGTAGTTGAACTATAACTGGGCTGTGAGTTATGCTCTTATCTGAAAGCAAATATTAATTTCCGCCGAACTTTGACTTCTCGAAATCCAAGAATTTTTACCTAAGCTCTTTCAGTGTTTAAAAAGACATATATATCAATCACACAGCCAATGATTTCTTACTGAGTTGATGTGGCGAGATGTTCAAGACATTAAAATGATCACAAAAGCCACACTTTAAGCCTGTCATCACTTCGGCCTCGTCTTTTATCTACCTTTTGTCCTTTACACTCGATGCAACGTTTCTATGCACGAGTGCCTAAACAAAAGGAACTGAGTTTAACCTTCTTAATTTTGTGAACACCTTCTCTTTCTATTATCCTAGCAGTCTGGGCAAGTTCGATTTCTTTTGGAGAAAAACGTCGACCTACACGGTAAGTGGAAATTATAACTGTTGCAAGTTAAACTACCACGAGAATGGAACTCCGAAAAACAACTTCTTGCAAACTGAAGATATGTTTGTAATAAGCCTATTGTTTGACATGACTTTGAAATAAAGTCGTAATAATACCGTTTACATTTGTTTTGTTTTTAACTTAAATGTTAAGTTTGGCTTAAGCTGTTTTTCGGGAGTTTGCATCTTACTTTATGTCTTAAATAGTCGGCAGATATAATGGCTTTTTAAACTACAATTGAAACCTCAAATATGAATTTCCATGTTATCTCTAATAATAAAGCATTATGAATGTACTGCATGACAATAAATAAGAGTTCTGTTACATTTTCTGAAGTAAAAATAAAATTATGTAAAATTAAATTATATTTAAAATTAAAAAAATAAAATTATGATGTAGGAGCAACGTTATTATAGGGAAGGTCGGTATACCTGTATAGCGACATAACGACACTGGCATACTGATGGCGTTGCCTTGCTTATTGGTTTAAAAATGTGGGATTTTCAATAACGTCGATACAATGGTTCTGCCGACATGCCTAATCAAGTATCAGTTTGGGGACATGGATACACTATTAATGTTAATACGCGTGATTGAATATAAACATTCTGTAGTTAACCATTGGTTAAAATCAGCCGGTGTAGGGATTGCCGAATCAGTGACAAAAAGTGGTTATTCCATTCATGTTGAAAAGTTTATATTCTTTTGTGAAGCTGGAAATTTAAGAGCCGTTTCCTTGAATATCATTTGTGTACCGCATTTATTTTTTATACTGACCCTGCTCATTATACTTACCCAATAAAGAAACGCATGAAGTGCATTAGGGTGCTAAAACGTCTAAAACTGAAATCTAATGATTGGTTTGGAAAATCAAACTTACCCCCCAAAATACATTTGAAAACTGCTGAGACCCTATTCGAAATCTTAGAATTTTAATTGCGTTGCAACAGTACAGTACACTCTTCTTCATTTTTCTTAATATATTAGCTTCGGTTGTCCCTAAAATTTTCCCATTCTTTACCAGCAGTTCCTAGAAAAGTTTGACTGTTAAACGCTCCAAAGAGAGTCAAGAAAACAAGCCGCCAACTTTTTAGCAACTTTAGATTGAGGAGTTTCTTTTTTACGTGTTAATCTTTGAGCCAATAACATATGCAAATCAGTTAAATTGAAGGCTGAGGAGGCAATCGGGAATTTTTATGGTTCCCAAACATACTAGATATTAAACGCACGATTCAAGACAAGGCTATACTTACCACTGACACTGGCGATGGTATCTCCATTTGTCGGGTTGAAAACACACTCATTAATATAGCTGCTATGGCCCTCGAAGGTCTGAACCGTTGAATTATTTTTAAGGTCAACAGCGAGATAACGTAATTTCTTATCTCCACCGGCGGTACAAAACCTAGACGGGCAGAATTAGAGATTATGCGCATGGGTGAACTCTTGAAAAGAATTGTGATAGATGACAGACCTTTCGAATGTCAGCTAGTGAGTTAGAATGAAATTCTTTATACCAGGAGAGACGGAAGCGGAAAGACACGATTTTGTCGATTCTTTTGAACTTATTACAACACAAGTAAAAGTGAACTTTTTGTTGATTTAAGTAAATCAATTCAGGGGTCACAATTTCGTTTGGCAGTCAAAATGAGTTGGTCAAATAGAACATTCACAAATTTCTTCGACATTAAAAAAACATTTTGCACTAATGGTTTTGTGCAGCGATGACGCTTAAAGACTTGCCCTGAAATAATTAAGAAAAATTAACCAAAACATTGGCTGTAAAAGTGTTCCGTACAGTTCACGCAACTACTCTCAAATTCAGATAAACCGGAGCCGATCAAAAAGATCTTTTACACCAAATAACCCAATGAATAAGAAACAAGTGAACAAATTCAAGATGCCACACTCATACGCGTTCCATTGTGGTCGCTGCGCATAGAGCAGCCACATTACCGTGCGTTTAAAAATTGAAAATTGACCCACTTCTCAATTTAGGTCTGATGCATTGCTCGCTCGCTTCAGGTTTGCCTCATGTGGCAGCAATAAACTCAAAATTGTTGCGTAACAAAGCATCTCCAAGATCCTTACCTTGAAAGCAAAACGCCGCACCAAATAAAACAGCTACTGCCGGACCTGAATACTAATAGTGCTTAGCTGATTAGGACCATTTATACGAGAAATATAAGACATGCACGGAATACATAAAATGTGCCTAACATACGTCATTAAACGCTTGTACAATAAACATTGCAAAAATAATGTCCACGTTTTACTAGACTTAATCTGCGTCCAACAAAAGACTCGGATTAACCTGATATGAGGTTTGAGCTGTTCTTATTTAGATCCCGTTCACACGATACCGGTACGAAATGAAACCGTAACGAAATTATTACGGTTAGGCTTTGCGTTCACACGGTACCGGTATGAAAAAGCATGAAACCATAATGCTAACCGTAACGATTTAAAACCGGAATGTGAAACCGTAATCGTGTGAAAAGGTTCGTACCGTGATATTTTGATACCGGTGCAGTTTCGTACCGGTATCGTGTGAACGGGGTCTTAAAGACCCACCCTGCCTCGGACTTGAAATTGCTCATTAAAATAGGCTCAAATAGTTCGCATCTTAAGGAACACGTTAACACAAATCGGGCATTCGTATGTCTTGCATAATATGACAAGAAACAAATAACGTCATTTTTGGACACGAGCAAGCTGTTTGCATCTTTCATAAGCCTACTTTTGCGTCTTACGAAAGGCGTGTCTTATTTCTCACCTATAAAAGACACAATTAGTTCTGTATGAAAAAGTCATAAACGTCGGATACACCACAGACTTAAGATGTACATCATGTACGAAAAATTTCGGACTGTTTAATTTGGACGAGAAATTTTCAGGCAAACGTTTTTTTTCCATTTCCGACAAAGTTCGGACAAAGTTTGGACAAAATTTTGGACAATGACGAAGGAATGTTCACTTGAATCGCGTATGTTTGGATAAACATAAACGCAACCAATGAATGTTAATTTAACTACGCTTTTATTGCAAAATGGGACAACTAATGTAAAATGTGACATCAATGTAACATCTTTTCTTTACTGACAGCTGAGACAATTTGTTATATCTCGAAATGTGAACACTTCCATGCTGCATTCAAATATTAAACAGAAATTGAGTAACAGAAGTATCATTTGAAACCTTGTCTAAATCTGTTACTTTTACGACTTTGTCACGTAACATGTCAGACCGTTTAGTTTTTGGACAAGGTTTTCTCCGAAATTGAACGTGTCCGAAATTTTTCGCAGTTAATGTATACAGTTGCCTGGTGAGATATACCGTAGTGGGAATAACAGAGATCGATTATGGTTGTTAAACACCCAAGTGTGTTTTTACAAACATATTGCTCACCTTAACAAGCCAGGGAAATGATCTAAAGAGGACTGCGGGGACCAGCAAATCGCATCAACACGTGCTCCATGTAAAATATCAATTTGGTGATCAAACCGAAAGTCTCGTAAATCTTGGTTCTCCTCTTCGAAAGTGCATGAACCAATACATATTCGATTTTCTCCACCATACGCTATTAGTTTGCTAGTATTCTGAAAAGGACTGAACTCCACCGCATTAATTATTTCCGTACAAGCAAAAGAATACGTGCTCTCCACTTCCTGACTACTGCTTCTTCTCACTACTCCAGGCATTGCAATTCTAAAAATCAATATAGAAACCCTAAATTAAGCGTATATTGAAGGATCACAAATGAAAAAAAAAAATTGTGGGGTTTACACCAGTTTATTTGTGTCTTCACCAGGAATGATTGTTTTGAGGATGAGATCCGATTTTTATAATCTCACAGAACCACTGATGACGATATCTATTCACAAGATGGAAATAGGCTTCAGGTAATAGATCACGGTAATCACAATTCAGCTAGGCGTCGGCAAACACTGATGTGCTTCCAGGCCAAAGAACCTCTCTGATAGTTGAGTTTGATACGATGCCTTACTTAGTTTTAACACGGTAACTTTTCTGAATGACGGCACGTCTTATCAACTGGTCTTTGGCACAGCTACAGGTGTAGCTGTAACGATAAAACTCTAAAAGCTTAAACCAGACGAGAACTGCCGTAAACAAGTATAGCGATTTTCCATATGATATTCTCTAAGAAGTATAGTATCGTTTTGAAACTATTTTACTGAATTCGCAGGGATTCAAAACAAGGCGTCGCAAGCCACGTTTACTAGTCGTATTTCCATCGCCTATTTTGGCCATAGGTGCTCAGACGTCATTCAAATATTATCCTGTTTCTTTTCTGAACGTTTAAATCAGACTGGCAGATTTCTCACTTTTCTGCAGGATCGTGCTTCCAAATGAGATCCCCTACTACTACGGTGCTCAGGCCTCTTGCCCTCGATAAACCCCCAACTCCTACTCTGCAAATTCCAACTTCTAGTTCTAAACCTTTTTGAATCCCCTGTCTTTCAAACTCGAAAATTAAGCGAAAAAAACGTTACCTCACGCATGTACCAATATACGAACGATATGCCATAAACTTTCATACATATTCCGAACATGTCTGCTATTGAAGGTCATACTAAATAAGGGTTTCATCCACACTAGGTGAAATCTTCGTCGCGGTTCTTGTTCTGTCAACACTATTGAGCTGTAACTGAAACCCCGGGAGTAGTGATGCTTTACCTTTATGCCGTCGTTCATACATGCAAACGACATACACAATAAAACTGTCAAAACCTGACTTTATGATGATCTTACCCATCTCTACTGTCGACGCTAATTTGGGGAAGGAAAGTACTGAACAAACAGCATTAGCACCTGGACCGTACACCCTTTGTTTTCGAATAGAGATATGTCGATGTCCGCATTATCCAAACGAGTGTTCATGCTTTTATTCATTTAGATTATGTTGAGGCTTCATATCAATTCATGGCAGAAAGTTTAATGAATGATTGCTTAGTTACCATTGTTGGATTTAGTTAAAGGACAAGCCACAAGACAAAAAAACTGGAGTACAGTGCCGATAACCAACAGACACACGCTCACATTGACCAGTCTCCCTTTGAATCTCGCCATCCCGTATACCATAAGATGTTCATTTGCAAATCTTTATTTCTGAGAGCTGAGGGCACACCATCTGGTCCTGATTCCAAGACATTTTGCAGGTCAAATATCCGTTTAGTCATGCTTAAAAGACCGCCAAAAGACTGTTTTCTTAAAAAAACAAATTTCTTATTCATCAGGGTATGTGCGATTGTATACAAAAATTTCACATTCCTTCCAACAATCTATGGTAACGTCAAAGGTATTGTCTGGAAGTGTGGTATATCAATACCACTCATACCGCTTTGAATTGTGCGTTCTCTATTGCCAGAAGCCTATTTGGCTGTTGCTGATTCATAATACCATTAAAGGTTTGGTCAGGGTATCAAAATGGGATCTCATCTTCATAATGATCAACCTTAATGAAGCCTCTATGTAGAAATGTTTTATCATGGGTGGTATATTTTTAAGTTACATTCAAAACTTTTTCACCAGTTGAGAGTAACATTAAAAAATATCAACTGGAATAACTGAATTGACTTCCTCAGGCCTTTGGACTTCATTTTCAGGTTGTTAGATGGCTCTACAATCAATCAACCTCCTGAATTATCTGGGAGGAGTATGCTTGTAGAATCCAGTTTAAGTACACAAGGTATCCTTATGACAATTTAGCAGTTATCTGTGGGGATATGTAGTGTTTCAATTGTATTTTGGAATCATCCACCAAGTAATGAGTAGAGGAGCAAAAAAAGATGAGAAAACATCATGAAATTTTGTCCTCATGTTACCCTCAAGATGGTCCAGTAGTATGAAGCTGCAACTTAAAATTTAAAAACTTGACTTCTTGTGGTGCATTTTTAATTCTGCTCTTTGGCAAAGTTTCTTGTCAGCAGCAAATTTCATGAAAAGCTCCATATTGAGTTCTTGTAGTATTTAAAACTGTAAAGGTTTAAAACAATTTTAAGACAATGATTTGTTTTATTTTTGAAAGGTTTGTACTGTAAAACTGCAACCAGAGGTGGGCTGATGCTCATGTGGACCACCACTTGCACAAGTGTTATGCAACAAAACAGCTCATGTACACTGTAAATAAGGACCAAATGTATTAGGCCCTGCCTAAATGGTATGATTATTGTATGCTTTGGTTTGTTGTGGTGCATACAACTTAGTCACTAGTGTTGTCAGAATGTATCAGCACATTAGCAAGCAAATCATAAGCAAGAACTGTAGATTTGAGACAACATTGGACATGCCAGGATGAATTATATCATATAAATGGGCTTTTAGGCAGGCTAAACTCCTTTTAAATTAAGGTGGTTGAACATAGTCACTAGTTTTTTGGTACCTCATGCTTCCCTTGGAAATTACTCTGAACATCACCATCCCTTTATTGAATTTTTAAGCCATGCAGCATCATAAGCAATGACTAAAGCATGCTTTGCAGTGATTCCAGTTTATTTTCAAAACTTTACAACTATTTTACAATTATGTTACAATATATCAATCATGCAAAGAAAACATATATTGATTCAAATACATGTATGTAATGAACTTACTTTCACCAATCACACTCACTATCTGACACATCTTACATCTCATCAGTCACTCACTCTTCCAGCCAGTAAAATTAGGGTTTTTGCTGATTATGGCCAGACTATTTTCTGATGTCCAACTTCTGTTTAAGAGAGACATCAACCCTTCTGTACCAATGTGATAGACAAATGAAGCAGAGATCGTATGTATTAAGAATATCAAAGCCCAGCAAGACTCATAGAAGAGGCATAATAGGAAAGATTTCATTGAGATCTCACATTTTGTTGCATTTAACACAACATCATCAAAGAATGAAATAGCATATGACAAAGACTAATGATAAGGTTACTATTACTGGTTAATTAGCATAATTTGGCCTTTGAGAGGAAGTGGAAGGTGAAAAGAAGTCAGAGGAGGGAAAGTGGAATAGAACTGATATTAGAATTAAGAGTGGGATTGACTTTCTTAATAAGTAAGCTTTCTGTTATGAGAAGGTCACAGCTGGAGGGACACAAAGAAGAAGAAAGGATAGTGAAATCAACTGGTGAAATATGGTGACAAGTGTCATGGTGATGTGTCAGAATGCTGGTTGGTGCAGGGTTGCCACGCTTCTTTCCCGTAATGGTATTTAGCATTTTCCACAGACAAGGCTATTTGCCACATTTTGCTTTGTACCACTACACCAATTTTTATATGCTAGTCTTAATATGGTACGGACAGCTCTGGTTTTCCGAGTATGTTCATTAGCGACCGCCCTTTTTATTCACACAGTGTAACTGCTGCATTCACTTACTGATTTTTCACGTGTTCAACGTTTGAGACATACAAATTCACATTACTACTGATCTATGTAGAACTGCAGGTCCACAATGGCTGGACGCTACGTGGATTCTAAAAAATTCTCACATACTGCTGTTAAAAAAGCGCTAGTATAACGTCTAATAGTTATTTCAAATTTCAGGGAATTAGTGATACGTAAATAGGAACACTGAACTTCAAATTAATCATTAAGTTTACCTCGACAGGCTTAGGTGAAATAGGACAAAATTTTGCAATAGACCATAACACTTTAAGATTCAAGCTGTTGAAGGCCCTGAAATATGTCCACTTGGTGGTTCTTTTAGCTTTAAACAACCAGTTTTACTCACAAGAATCTTTTATTTGCATTTAAATACCTACGTTTTGAGCCTGCAGTCCTCTGTTTTTGTCAGCGGGATTGCTATGAAGGGGAATTTGTTGGTATAGCGTTGTATAACATTGATCCTTAATAGAATATCTTCTACATAACTTTATTCTTGATTCGTGTTCAAAGGTTATAACTCAGAAAAAAGTTTAATATTGTAAGTGTGGAAAAGATCATGAGAAGTAGAATTTAGGAAGGCGTGATACAATTTGCATTGATAAATGATTGACACGAGTTCGCCAAGATTGAAAGAACCGACATTTGTCAATCTTTTGTGCAACTTCATTTACATGACAAAAAGGCCTTGAAAACTGGTCCATGTAACATCACCTTAAGAGAAAAGTATATATGACCTAGATTTTCGCATCACGATAACTGTTCTCTGGAACGAAAACGCACGACTCATCAGTGTCGGATTAAGCTAATGTGGGGCCTGTAGCATATATAATTAAGGGGCTTTATATTTCAGTGGTTTCCTCATGAGTCAACTTTGACCAGCAAGAGAAAACGGCGGCAAATGTCTTTTAAAAAGTTATAGGGGTTGATATCTTTGGTACGTCCTCTGATCAGAAGATGTTAAAGATATCGTTTGGATCTTGTTTTAATTCAAAATGGTTACAATATTTTTTCCTTTTTCCACATATTTAGAGCGGAGCCTCTGAAAGTGCGAGGTCCGTAGCATACGCTACTTTTGCTACTAGGATAATCTGCCACTATGACTCATGCAACATGTCGGACACCTTTCTGTTAACCATCCCTGTGGTAAGTGCGGGTCTGTACCCACCGTGCAGGTTTTGAGAAAAGAACGCTTCCTATAATCATATCTAATGGTTACACTGAGACCAACCTGAAACCTGTGTACAGCAAAGTAGTTTTCCATAGCATCGTCTTTCTGTTAATGAGTTAAACTAAAGAAAATAGTTATGTACGTAGACGAAAAAATCATTTACTTTTAACACCTTTTTTTAAAAGAACTGACGTAAGACTGCTATCGAAAGCTATTTTTGACTAATTGTTATAAGGGCTCGGATTGAAATGAAGTTTGTTTTGCACAAATGCACCAGTGGCATCAATGAGGAAGGGGCATTGTTGGGCACGTGCTCCCCCAATGAAATTTGTGGTTTCAGAAATCGTTATGGAAACCAGTAGGTTGCATTATACTCGGTTATTTACAATACCAAATTATCCTACAATAAATATTTCATAAGGTCCGTTCACATGTGCGATTCTATAGGTTGCAATTGTCATCTTTGTGTGTGCAATAACCCCTTGACAGTCAGTGCATCAAAATACCCGCTTTCGATTCGTTCCAGTTTCTCCTAGAAGCTCTCATCAGTTTAATATAAACTCCAAGCTGTCAGTCGCGAGGCACCAAATCGCAAGTGTCTACAAGCCTTTTTAGCATAAATGAAAAAATGGACCTAGTATTTCAAATATGGTTTACCGTGGTTTCTATGTTTTGTCTGTCTCATCCGAATCTTAGTGCCCCCCAAATTTTTTCGCGACGGGTGCCGTGCTCACCCAGTTTGAAATGTCTAGCGACGCAACTGACATGAACACACTAAAGGCCGACAAACAGGCCATTTTCACTTCTGAAAGATTATTGTCATGAAACAGCTGATTCCTTTGGCTGTGCCATGTAGTGTATTCTGATTTAAGAACACGGCAGTTTTCTAATGCTTAGTGCTCTGGTTTTGCTTGGTTAAAAGGCGTGATTGGATTACTAATAAATGTACCCAAACATGGAAGTGTATCGCTATTTGGAGTGATGTCATTAAAATGATTTCATTAGAACTTGAGTCCCCTTATTTTGAAGCAAATTATTGCTAAAATTAAGTCAACTGGTCATGAAGACGTGAAGCTAAACCAAAAATAAAATCAAAGACAATGATCATCGAGGAAGCAAAGAATTTACTGAGACCAATCTCAGAGAGCACAAAAAAGAAAGAACCTCCCCTAAGGCTAACCGTATAGTATTAACAACTCAATAGATTCAAATATTTGGCATTTGTGTCGCCATGGACAAGCCAGGCGAATCTTTTTTTCCATTGTTGTGTTATTTGGAGCGATTACTGTCTGGATTACGTTAAATACATAGTCGACAAAGTTGTGATTATATGATAACCCATTTTAGGAGCTATTATATCGCACTGTATATGGAGTCTCTAGGGTTAATTGTTACAAATCTACCACTCAACTTCAAAATTTGCCGCTGTAGCGCACAATATCACGCTTTGAAAAACTCCAAATAACCTATTTTTGTTTTCCAAAAGCCCCAGTTTACCAAGATACCCGTATGCCGTGAAGATTTGCCAATTGCCAGCCAGATTAAGCTAAATTTCCATTCCTATGGACACGGAGACGGATATGATCATGATACGAATTTGTATGCTGACTTAGGAGATGTTTCTTTTGTTTCCACTTGCGCGGTTCCCATTATGATTTTTCCCTCTTTAAAAGATAATTTATATGCAGCCGCATACGATTACGTAAACGGCAATGGTAGGACAGCTTGATGATCCGATTCTTAAAATCGTGTCCGCATACGTACGTATGGAAACACCCCTGAAAGTTTAAGTCAGCAAGATTTTTGCCGAACCCGTACCCGTACCCGTACCCGTACCCGTACCCGTACCCGTACCCGTACCCGTACCCGTACCCGTATCCGTATCTGTATCCGTACAAATGGAAATGTAGCTTAAGACCCCTCCGAAACAAATATAGTTGATGGATCATGGATGATATTTCGCTCAAGTTATCTGGTCAACGCTAAAAAGAAAGTTAAAATGAAGAATGACTATTGGATTAATGAATAACCAATAAGAATGAATAATTCTATGCCCTGTCTCAACACATGTGTTAAATTGTTATATTTTCATTTTTGCACCTGAGAGAGTGGGTGTTTGTTTGAGGAAAGATTGATCACTAAATAATTAATAAATACAAGTAAATTTGCGGTTTAGTTTTTCAACGGTATGATAGCAGCACTTGCAACTGTAAAGCTGTCTCTAAGAATTTCGAATACTCGAGCCATAACTCACAAACCCATTAGACTAAAGTTACAATTCGTACTTAGTTTCTATAAATTTTGCATTTCTACTGTTGTACAACCCTAATACGTCATTAATTTTGTTACATGTGACCTGCACGCGAAAGAATTTTTTGCCCATCGTTTCGAAAAGTATCGAATTCGTCGCGAAAACATGTTAAAATATTCATATGTCACTAATCTCCCGATAACTGGTGGTTGTTGCCAACATTAAGCAAATAAGTTTGTTTCAAAAAGAGTCAAGAATATCTGTTGAAAGTTCATGGGAGTAAAATATTTCCATGTTTCTTAAAACCGAAATACTCTGTTATTCTTGGATGATTTTCCGCATCTAAAAGATTTGAGACAGGTAAATATAAATTCTCCAGAGAGACATACAAGAAGCTGGACCCTGACAGATAATACAGGTGAAATCTGAAGGTTAGTGACGGTTCGTTACAATTCACCAATTATTGCCTTGTCAACAGTCGTTATTTCTTTGCTCGTTTAATGGCTTGCAGAATTGCTCCTGCTTCTTGATAGACAAGTGGCGTTGAATCAAGCTCACATTAACTGGTTATTAGAGGCAAAAACATACTCAGGTGAAACGGTTCTTTCATTGGAAGAACTAAATCTTACGCACATGCATTAAACACTTGACGTCGTTCAACACTTCAACGTTCACATTTTGTTGCGTAGGTCCGGAATAGACCTTTCCCTCATTTATTCTAATGGCCACAAATTATGGCTCCAAACTGAGGTCCGGGTGGGCATTTTCTTACATTTGCCGTTGTTTGTCCACTCAGACCTCAACTTGAATCCATCATTTCTTGACCATTCAAGCGAATACTGGAAAAGCCTATTTGATGCAAATCTTAATGCAGCAACTCGGTTTGATGTTATTAAGTCTGCAGGCCAAACGAAAAAGTCAACTTGAGTTAAGTTTCATTAAACGTATAATGACAACTCCCGAAAGAATTAGTAAGATTTAATTTCCAACAATGCCTTGCTCAAAATATCAATCGTCGCTTGGAAACGTGAACGACATTAGTCCGTTTATTCGAAAGCAAGTAAGCCACGGCTAAACTAAGTTGCGAACATTGCATCTGTATAAGCGACTCGCGCCCTATTTTATAGTCGCAAACAACGTCATTGCGTGACCATTTATACGAGTATTTTTGAGTATGTTTTCTAGCGTATAAAATGTCCTAACTAGCAAACTGGATATTTTATACGAGAGAAAATTAGCCTAGACTAAATAGGCCTCAAAAGGTCGTATAAATGACTGCACAGTGAGGTTGTCTGGCAAATTAAGTCGCCAAAATAACTTGCATTAACTCTTTCCTGGCGGCATAAGACTTCTATCATCTTACTCTGGCTAACGCCAGACGATTTTGCTTGTCAAGGGGAGAACTCCCGACTTGAAAATATTAATGAACTGTTCGCAGGTCATTTTAGCCTGCGGTCTATATTAGCCTAGGCTTACATTCTCTCATCTATACGCGGCCCTATTGCTTAATTGTTCCATAATTACGTAAAGTTTTTGTACAAACGAGTACAAACTTTACTATAACACAGTTTTATCACGTGCGCAAGCCGGCAACATGGCAGTGTTGTCCTCTAACGAGAAGAAAGTGTTGCCCAATCGTTACCTCAGGAACGACAGTTACTTTGTAACATTTTATGCGACCGTAAATCAACCAATTGAAACGGTGTGTTCCATGTAAGTAAAAACAGGCTATTGGCTGATGTACTTGTTACGATTGTTGCACACGATTGTTTGTGTTTGTGTACGTTTCACTAAACAAAATTCGTCTGGACACATTGACACAATCGCAAATGAATCATCAGCTGGAATATTTGCTTTTTACGGAGTGATCAGTCAAAAGCTGGAATTGTGCTAGTTGAGAGATGATCACATCAAGACGGAGAGTGGTACCCTCATGGGAATCCGTCATAAGAAGAGTATGTGCCGTCACCTGGTTATACAAGCAACAACTGCCCCTTCTGTCTTCAAAACGCAATCAGATCATACTGCAACCACTCGTGAACAACTCACGGCACAAACTACAGTCCACTGAAACATTAATGGACGTTATCAAAACCGTACGAATTCCTGACAACTACAAGCAAGTATCTTTCGATGTGAAATCTCTGTTTTACCAGTATTCCCCTTCAACTGGCACTAGAGCGCACTGAAACTGCCATCAAACGATCCACCGACGAACTTCCTCTACCAACTGAAGACATCATGCAACTACTGACACTCTGTCTTACGTCTACATACTTTCAGTACAATGGCAAACATAATTTCATGCCGTTTTGCTGTTCCGTTCACACGATGCCGTTACGATTACAAGATTTTAAATTATTGCTGATTGTGTTGTTCGCAGTCACTTGCGTGTTAATCAGTATGCCAACACTCCTCCGACGAAAAAACAAAAAACATCAGACGAATCGGTCCGAAACTTTGCTTGGACCGATGAGGAAGTGTCTTGGTCGTGTCCAAAATCGTCGTCGTCGTCTCTTTTTCTTTTTTCCTTTGTCTTTGTTTGTACCAAGTTGCAATAAAAATATTAAAAATCGCCGTTTCTTTGTGTAGTCCGTCAGATTTTTTTCTAAGAAAGATAAGTTAAAATGTAACGCACTGCACAAACATGAAAGAATCACCAGTAGAACCTATTAGCTTTGCTAACTTCATTTTTATTTTTTTTGTTTGTAAATTCCCGCTTTCTCACTTCATTTAACCTGTACTTTTTGGCGGCGAAAAACGTTTCTTGAAACCGTGAAGAAATTATTACGGTAAGGCGTTCACACGATGCCGGTAGAGGTACAGTTTCATTACGGTTTCAAATCATTGCGGTTAGCATTACGGTTTAAATCGTTACGGTTAGTATTACGGTTTCATGTTTTTTCATACCGGTATCGTGTGAACGTAAGGCCTAACCGTAATGATTTTGTTACGATTTCATTTCGTACCGGCATCGTGTGAACGGGGTCTTACACTGGAAAGTTGGTTTACCAACTTGGAACCGGAACCACTAAACCGATCACAACAATTACCAGCACCTTACAAAAGACTTATTCAAAACTTAAAACGAACGGTAAAACAGTAGACCAACTCTAACAATGTCAATGACGCACACCCACAAACCGCAACCTCCCACAATCACCCACACGTATGACGTAATGAACCAGTCATAAATAGGCTGACTGTTCCAGACTATTCCTGTTTTTGACTCTGAAGATGACCGCCACTGAGGCCGTCGAAACGTCAATCACCAACAGTCTTTCTCAAGACTATAGTAACCTGGACGATCTACTATCACTTACATGTACCGATTCTCCCTGGTTCAAACCGTTTACTTAATTTACTTTAACATGTGATAATGAACAAGAGTTGATGAAAGTTAGTAGTCAAACGAAAGCGAGATTTTCATCCTCTTTTGATCGAGGCTTTGAAAAATATATGCCAGAATTTGGTTTGATATGTAAGATGGAGTCAGACATAAAAACATCCAAACTCTGACCTCCTATATCTCTATTCATCTCTTCAGATTATTGTAGAATTTGAAAGTATTAAGAATAAAAAATTGATAGATGGTGGTAAAAGTGTCTGTTAAATTCCATGTGTATTTATTCATTGATGTTATGCATGGTTTGGAACCGAATGTCAGGTAATTTTTGACCGCAAGTGAAATAATTTGAGAGTTTCTGAATTCAGATGCATCTAGAATGCCGTGCTGAATTGCTTTTCTACCCAGTGTGAACTATTTGTGAATGTAAGGTCTTGTCCACACAGATTAAATCTAACTTAAAACTCAGGTTTTTTTATGCATTTTCATGTAACGTTGATGAACTTTCAGTGAAAATGTAACGTTTTGAAAACGCGTTTCAAGGTGCGAATTTTTGAAACCACAACTTTGTCTTGTCCGTGAGCATAGTCCAATATGCAAACTTCTGAAAACGCGAGAGTTTTTGAAAAACTATCCGATGGAAATGACCCAAGTTTAATAGCCCAAGACGCCAAATTAAAGCATCACATGTCAGCTCACTACTCATAAGTCTCGGGACTGTTTTTCATTAATGTCGGGAATGGTCTTCAGATGTTTTTAAGATTTAAATAAACTTCAATATTGTACGTCAAATCAAGGCATCCTATCTACACGTTAACTATATATCTAATCCCGTTACGAAATGCCACCTTAGTAATTACTGAAGTATTACTGTTTAGCAGAGCTGTTTAGTTCTAAGAAGCTTTTGATTGTCTTTCTTATTTAAAAATGATCCCAAAGTTTTTATTGTAGCCTTTCTTGATTTTGATATTTTTCTTATACGTTTATCAACCTTTCTAACAGGGCTCAAACGTTTTCGTATCACTACACGGAACTTTTCAGTCCTCCCTACTGGGATTGAAATTCTAACCTCATTAGTTCAGACCGGTCTGAGATTTTATCCCGACTGAGATTTAATTCCCACCGAATATATGTACATGTAGGATTACCACAGGTACATAACTATCTATCACAAGATTAAACTAACTATGCGTTATACAATTGCCTGTAGTTGCCAGATAGCTTTTGACTGTGGTCTTCTTTTGTAATGAATCCACTCCTGTTTTAATTAGTGGCCTGGTTTTTGCATATTATAGGAATCTAAATGTTGTTATTTTTGCTGGTATTCGTGGTTCCTGGTTACGAATCCGCCGACATTCTACCTGAACAATGTGAAGATCAGTTTGGTGCAGATCTTACAGGTACAGAAAGCAATAAAAATTGCATTTCCTGAATTCTGCTTTATTTGATTCTTCGTACTCCCTTCCCAACCCACTTGAGAATGCTGTCGAAGATCAGCACCTGAAGTTAAAAGGATGGATAGATGACTCGCTTTATAAGGTTGTATAAGGTGTGGGAGGGGATCTGTCGTATCTCTGGGTTATTTTGACTTAGATATAGACTAGTTGCGTAAATAAATTCCGTTTTTAATTTTTCTCATTCAGTTAATTACATGCAAAAATTACAAAATGAAATAATTTGAAATTAATAATCAGACAAATAATGGAGTTGAACATCAAAAATATCCTAGGAGATGCCTCCATTCCAATATTACTTGACAACGCACGATTAGTAATGAGTGATCATTAATTATATACAGACAACAACCATAAACACGGGGAAACTATAGACGTTTAAAATTTAGCCGAAAAGTGAAGAAATTATCTTGATATAGAACAGATAACAGCAGATCATCAACCTGGAGTGTAAGTGCAAACGTTTGTAGCCAAACGTCTGGATTTCCATAATGTGTAAAAAGGAAAACTTTTCAAGTTAAAATTAAGTTATATTTATACAGGTTAGCGCAACGTAGCCAAAAAAACTGATTGAAACAGGGCACTGCCCTTCGGGAAGGGGAAGGGCATAACCAAGAATAATCAAAAGGAGGGACAACGTCAAAAGAAAATTTTCTTTCACTGAATTTGAGGTTGAGGAGTGATCCCCTTGAAACTTTTTGATTTAGGAGCTCCAAAATCACTCAAAAAATGCAAGCCCTTGCTAGAATTTTGCAAAACCGATTACAACCAATGACTTACATGAAGTCAAAATTGCAAAATACAAT
The DNA here is from genome assembly GCA_030142905.1 of Heliopora coerulea. NCBI lineage: Eukaryota > Metazoa > Cnidaria > Anthozoa > Scleralcyonacea > Helioporidae > Heliopora > Heliopora coerulea. The sequence continues at coordinate 553,788 of JASJOG010000202.1, forward strand.
TTAAAATGTAGAGAATACTGAAACTATACTAGATAAACTTTAAATTGTATTTTGTAATTTATAATTTTAATTGCAAAATGCTGTATTTTTAATGAGAATTTTCAATCATTTTAAAGTACAGTGGAACCTGTATATAACGGCCCTGTATTAAGCGGCCACCCTCTATTAAGGTGGTCTTACACACAAAAAAAATCGATTTTGAGTGAAATCTACGAAATTGCAAAAGTTGGAGAAATACAATCTTTGAACCCTTCTTAATCTTGTTAGTATAATTTTTTTGCCGAGAAATACCTAAAAAACCAAGAAATCCAGCATTTTCCAGAACTCTTACTATGTTCATCACCCGTACCACCCTTAACTTTAAGGCTGTTTTTCTCAATATGTCAAAATGGCCTGATCACTGACATATCATGCAAGATATCTCAAAAAGCATTCAAGCTATCCTTATCAAACTTTCAGGGCTTATAGTGCATGCCTCTTGGGGATGAACTAAAAGAATTGAATTCTGTTCAACTGTCAAAAAATAATGAAAGTTTTAGTGACACAATTGTACACATTCTCGGCATTCAAAAAGTTTAATGTTGATTATAGCCATACTTTATATAGTAGAGAAATGATTCTAGTTCATACCCTAGGCAATTAAAAGTTATTCCAGATTTCTGCCATCATTTGTTGTCTAGTTATCACGTTTACAAATGTACCCTCTTTTCTCCATGGGAGGTGGTGTATCTTGGTTACCATGGAAACAATTTACCAAAAAAAATTATTTTTATAGTTGGGTAACCCCCCTGAACAACATAATATAGGTAGAGTTTCATTTTATTTCAGATATCAAAAACAAATTTTCTTTGTGTAAGACCACCTTAAGCGGCCAGTTTTCAAAGTCCCGAATTATTGCCCATACAAACGTTGTAATTGTTACCTTTATTAAGCGGCCACCTCTATTAAGCGATCATGGCCACCCTTTAGCAGTCCCATGTTTGTCTTTCTTTGTTCTTTTTACCTGTGTTAAGCGGCCACCCTTGAACGGAAACCTAAAGTCACATGTCATTTCACGCGGTGTTTTATTGTGTTTGATCGTGTTTAAGAAGCGACCATCGTCACTACAGAAATGACAAAGCTAATGTTTATAATTAACCGTTCATTATGGTTAATCCTTTCCAGATGTCCTCAATGAACTGTAGTACAAAATCACTGGATGCAAAAAATATCGTTCGTTTCGAATCTGCTTCAGTCTAACTGTACTTGAGATTTCTCTTTAGCTAGCTTGTTTTTGAGCCATGTGATTGAGAAAGAATCGCCTTCAAACGCATACTTGTACAGGATTTCCAGGCCATAACCTCCACCACTGTTAACGCATTTGTCCTTTACAGTGACCTTCCCATTGTTTTTGGTTTGAGTTTTATTGCCTACAGTGCTATCAAAATTTAAGCAAAATTTCCGTTTTAACTGGATGTTGATCCTAAGAACTATGAAATGACGGAATGAGATGTACTTCGCTGTGAACTGTAAGTTATAAAAATACTGCATAATAGAGCAGAGGACAATGGAGTGTACCCGCTACATTTACTAGTTTGCAACTTTGTTGAAAGTAAAAATCGCCTGAAAGAGTGTTGATAGTAAAATTGACATTTGATCACGCCCATTGAGTATTTTTAGCGATCCTGTATTAAGAGGCCACCTGTATTAAGTGGCCAGTTTCTCAAGTCCCGAGGGTGGCCGGCATATGCAGGCTCTACTGTATCAAAATCCGTTCCATCTCCAGTAAAGTGATAAAGAGAATTCCAAATAGTATAGCCACTCTCAAGCGAAACAGTTCTCATGCGCAACTTAATTGGTTCAACTTATTAACAAAGAGAAATCTTTCATTTAGGAATTAAAAAGAAAAGAATAACCTTTCAGGCTCAAACGTAACTTTGCGAGAAAATTTTTACATTTCGCAAGAAATTTTCTCTGTGGAAATTGGCCATTAATTAGTCTCTTTTTGATCGAATTTGATGAGTTTGAGCACTGGCTGTAATTGCAGCATTTTTATACGTAAATCTATCATGTGCTTACGTACAACAACACTCTTATCCACTGAACCACTTCTGAACTGTGCTACCATTATTAGCTGAGGTTTAGAGTTTATTCTGGGTTTACTGGCTCGGGTAACATTGTTTCCTGAGGAAAACATATTTAAGCGAAATATCATTGATAATATAATGATTTTGATCATCGGTTGACGTTGAGTTGTAACTGCAATCTACATTTGAAAAAGAAAATAAAAATTTTCAGATTCTAATTTCTTTCCGATTGTTTGCTTTTTCTTGGCAACATCTGTGTTAGCAAGGTCAGGTATGCCATTCGAAAGTCAATTAGTTCTTATCCAGTCATTCTGAAAGAAAGGTTAATTCCTTTCTGAATATCCATACGTTCTTGGATGATCATCTAACTTCAAAATTCATGAACAAAACCTTTCTGAATCAATGTAAAATGTGTCATTCCTTTGCATATGCTCACAGTTTCGACAACAAAATTTTGACCGACCGAGGATTAAACTCATTGACTTTTAAATGACCAGGCCGTGTTCAACAAACGTGACGTTTTTGTACATTAAAATTAAAAATTTTAATGACATCACCTGATAAGTTGATCGAGAGACTTTGAATGTCCACAGTCCGAGGGAGATATGTCGATCCTTTATTCATACAAATCTTGCTCCCTTATAGCATGCATTATGAAATGATCTGCATGTGGGAACTGTAAGATCATGTGAAGATGTATTTCTTGCGTAAGAAGTAATTTAAGAGTTGTTTAGACAATTGCTCCCAATTGGGCCCCGCGCCTAAGGGGGCCCCACGTTAATGTAATCTACTCTAGTCTTGTCAATTACACACAACACATTGCAACATATTACACACCTAAAACCACATTGCAGGTTTTACAGAGAACAGCAACGATTATAATTTTGTTTTGAATTCTTAAAAAGTTAGTAGTGTTTGTTCATACTGTTTATATTTTGAATTTTTTTGCTGTACTTGAATTAAATAATGTTAATTACATCTGAGTATGTATATATGCATGTTGTGTGTTTCCGCTGTGTTGTAAAGCAATAAACGGATTATGGTTTATGGTTAATATCTATATAATTTCATTAATTCCAATAATTTGTTAACGCTAAAAGATTTTTAGAAATCCAAAAAATTAATTTGTTTCCAACAATGCTGTTCACTTACATTTTGAATGTTTTTTCTAAACAAAAAATAAAATTAATATTTTTAATAAATCATTTCACAGTAACTAAAACAAGTAGTTTTGTAACTATGTACTTTTCAAAGGTGACCTACACATTTTGTTTGCTCACTTGTACGCTTACACGTATGCAATTTTATATTAAGATATAGCTTAGGTCTATTTGGTCCATTAACTCACATGCACTTTTTAAGGCACATTTTGATTGCTTTCCATTCTGTCATAGAAATATAAAGTCTATAACAGACTTTATTTACATCTCTATAATTCTATAGACCTTGGCTGTGAACCTGGGGCCCCGCCAAAAATGTTCCCAATTAGGCCCCGCAGCTCCTAAGGCCGGGCCCTGTGTTAAGATTATCGCTCCTTTGTTAATATTTTTGCAAGGTGGGAGATGGTATAGTCATTGAGTTGAATATTTGAGTTAGATGAAGTCATCTACTTTGCCTCCTCTCCTATTTTGCACATCTGTACCTAATCCAGTGTAACACTCTGAAATCGTTTATACATTTTATACAGAAAACTTTGCACTTCATAAGCCTGCTTCGCAAACAAGCACAACTAAAGGTGGGTTGGCAAGCCGCGTCGTCGATGGTAACAAAAATCCGTATTTCAACGAAGGAAGTTGTTCTGAGACTGATTTTGGAAACGACGTGTTTTGGAAGGTGGATCTTGAGACTCAGATATACATTACATCGGTCACGATTACTGCTAGAGCTGATGAACATTGGATGCAGTCCGACTTTTTTCAAATTTTGGTGCAACTTATCTCAGCTACCTGGAAGTGTTCGGATGGTTTTCTTCCCAATAAAGGAGAAACTAGGACAATAGTCTGTTCTCCTCCACGAAAAGGCGATGGGATAAAAATTCTAGTTCCAGGATCGAACAAACGACTTTCACTTTGCGAGGTTGAAGTTCATGGACGTCTGCTTGATTTTTACGACCGCGAAGGTAAGAAGTTATTTCTAAATAAGGATAAGTAAAGTGAAAACCTGTGTTTTTCATGCAATGATAAAAAGGAACTGATCAACACATAAGGCGTTCCCGACTCTGATACACCATTAAACTAAATCAGAGAAATTTCTGTTATGCATTTTCGTAGGTGCTTATATGAATTAGAGTCCCTTAACTGACAATAGTTAATCGAACCTGTAACTTTCCATTAACACCGGAGCTTTGTCATATTTTTATCTACTAAGCTATAATGGTTATCATATATTTACTGTTTCTTGTAGATACTGGCTAAAAAGACAAATTAATACAGTATAATCCATGACCGTTATGTCACAACCAGAAATAGGTTTAGAGAGATTTTGGCGAGATATTAAGCTAACCAGCACATTCTCTCGTAAAATGTAATTTATAATAAAAACCGAGCAGAAGTGCTTTGTCATATGTCGAACTCTTTTGCCGAAATATTCCTTTCTTGTAAGTAATTGTCTTGTGAATCTTAAACTAATTTTTCAAAAACTTTATCGACAATAGATAAGCAGAAATTGGTCTATTATTTCCAAATTCCTGTTTATGTCTAGATAAACGGATTGGTGACACTCAGGTTTTTTCCCCTCATTCGGAAAAACACCAAGAAAAAGTGAACAGTCGTATATGTATGAGTTAGGGATGGTAAAGTTATTATCATTGCGATCCTTCAGAATTTTGCTGGTATATTATCAGGTCCACAGGCTTTTCATGAGCTTTAATGCATCATAACTTTGTAACCTCATGAATTGTTATATCATTAAATTTACACGCTGATTCACTTTAAATTTACACTGTGATAATTTTAAACACTAATTCTATAAATTCAACAACGATGTTTGCTTGTGAAAAGTGATCTGATAAGTATTTTCTTACATTAGTTAAGTAGTTGTTATATAAATCTGAGATATTTTTATTGTCCTAAAAATTTATATCGTTTTCATTGATATAAGGAGCACAAGTCGTCTTAGAACGTTAACTACTAAGCTGATCGGTATCTTTGCGCATGTCTTTTGGATTATTACTATTCTTATCAATTGCGCCGTAAAAATAATGCGTCGTGGCCTTTTTATTAAGTTGTTAACGTCACTTCTCGCTTGCTTATATGACATATGATAAATTCGATGTTTAGTTTAAACTGCCCTCTCCAAGGCAATCACAATTATTTATTGTGGTTTTAATATGGTTATTTAACCAAGGAGCATACTTACATGTTTACATGAAGCACTGCTATTCCTTCGCAGCCTCGAAGTGACATACCTCTCACTTGTAAGGGTACATTTGAATCTCTTGAAGAGCAGTCACTCATTGCCAATACATAAGCAAGACTGATTTTAAATTCAGCGAAACCATAATTTTTAAAATTTTTTGTCAAACTGATTTTTCCGAACATATGCAAAATCCAATTGTCTACATTCGTATGTAAGACTGTGGTTGCTAACCCCCGAATAAGCTACACATAAATTTCTGAAATTAATTGGGTATATTGAAATAAGTTTGCAATATCTAGGAATCGATATTCATCTTCATCATTATTGTCATTAACACTGTCATTGTCATTGCAACTGCAATTACGAAAATTATTATCACCATTATCATTACTATTAGATAGTTACATGCACTTTATCTGATATCATTCCAGTGAATTACGCTTACCAACAGCCTGCCAAACAATCATCAAATTATAACGTCGAGCACGTGGCGTCTAAAGCCGTTGATGGTACCCGAAGCTCTGACCTTTTGGATTTATCATGTACACACACTATGAAGGGCACCAGGGAGTGGTGGCAAGTAGACCTTGGAAAAACAGTAATAGTGTACGCAGTGACAATAACTAACAGAAATACATATTGGCGTAGGTTGGGCAATTTTAAAATCAGTGTTGGTGCAAGTGAATACCCAACGGATAATGAGAACCCGACCTGTGCAGGACGTAATGGTTTATTATCTGGAGAGACAAAGCCCATATTTTGTTTTAATCCTATCAGAGGACGATATGTGACTTTACTATCGTGGCTGGATGAAGTCTTGACGTTATGCGAGGTGTCTGTTCAAGCCAGGAGAATCTCAATCAGGAACGAAAGTTTATCAGGTTTGTGATTACAGCACGGGAAGTGCTAGAATCCCATAAGGAAACGGACAAACAGACGAAAAAAGAAAGACAAACAGTAAAACAGCCAATGAAGTTAATCAAAATAACACATTACTATTTGAAAAAAGGAGGCAATTAAAGCGACAAAAAGATCATGAAAAGTCACGGCGTTTAAAACACTAGTGTAGCCAGCCCATTGGTCTTGGGTGGACACAGGCACACAGCCATGAATTTACCCGGGGGTGACAGCCAAGCATTAAGCGCAAGCCTTCTAGAAGGTGTGGGGACATTGCCCTCAAGAGGTTTTTCAATTCTTAGGTCTCTGAAATGGTATTTCCTGCATTTTAAGAGGAACTTAAAATAGTCTAACAAGTTTCTCTTCGGTTGCTTCGAGTTTTGTTCCATTCTTCAATTGACATGACAACAGTATATCAACCTTCATGTGCGCCAGCAAGCTTCTGGATCATGCGTACACGCATCACGCACGGGAAATGGGTTGGCATGGGCTAGAGTGGGATATCCAATGACGTCCTTCGTTTGCAAGATAGGCTAGGCACGTGGCCGACCAGGCCCAGCCTTGCCTACGCCACTGGTTTAAAAGCCGCAGAAGTACAATGGCAAGGTTTCGCCAAGAATTCATATAAGATAGATATAAAAATGGGTTGCAGCGTCGGTAGTATAAAACAGCACAGAAAGTTAAAAGGTTGGTAGACTGCTGAATTTATTATAGAGATTTCTAACGTTTCGAGCTATGGCCCTTCATCAGAAAGTAAAACGAGTTCTAAAAGAATGGCAACTAGACTAGGTTTTATACTAAAGGGAGTCATGTGACAAGAGTTAACCAATAAAATGTGAGAAATATAAACGAACAGAGCAACAACCTAGCAACGACAAGGACGTCGCTTGTGATTTTTAACGGCAATCAGTAAACCGACACGGGGAGAAACCGCCAGAGACCCCAGAGGAATAGGAATTTGCAAACGATAAAAATGAAAACAAAACCAAGGGAAAACAGTGTATAAGCTAATGTTTCTATCTGCCCATGCTAGACAAAAACAAAAACTTATTAGGTGGTTAAATAAAAGAAAACCGTTCGTTGAGCCCATGGGGAAGAATTGTTCCAAGTTTGAAAATGAGACGCCTTTCCTGTCTCTTGCGGCTATCATTGCCACCGGAGATGGATGAGATGACGCAAACTTTAATATTCGTATGTTGACAAGCCTGTCGCCCGGCATTTCAACAGCGCTAACCATGTAAATTGGCCCTAATTTTATTATTTTTAAGTAACTTTGAGTAATTACAGTTTGTCCAGATGCAAAGCCTATGGGTATGGAGGATCATAAGATTCTTGATTCTCAGATCAGCGCTTCCTCTGAATGGAATCACGGACATCGTTCCGCTAATGGCAGGTTAAACTTTCAGCGACGTTCAGACAGAACTGGGGCATGGTCGTCGTTGCTAAATGACGTCAATCAGTGGTTTCAAGTAGACTTTTTACAGATAGTGACCGTGATCGAAATAATTACCCAAGGTCGTGCGGATCATGATCAATGGGTGAAAAGTTACACAATTTCGTACGGCAACGTAGCCACCAGCTTTTGGTTGTACGAAGAACATGGACAAACCATGGTAAGAGCATAAAGGCTTCTTCACTAAAGCTACAGTAACACTGATCAATTTTTGTCGCCGATTTGTTTTGCCATGGCTTTGCGAGGTAAATCAGTGAGTGTAACATGCACCTACAAGGTCGATTTTTGCTTTTCAAAAGTATTGAAAGTTTTCGAATTGGATCAAAAACTTGCAACCAAGTGATAGATTTGGTATGATGATGATATTACCATTTCAACATTATCTCTTGTTTCTTTGACTCATATCTTGAGTTTTACAAGATGATCATTTTCGGTGTATGTTTTGTCTTATACTTTTTCAAACTATCGGCTGGTCATGGTTTTTAGGACGAGAAAGGTTAATACAGTTTGAGTTGTATCGCTCATTTGACTGTTTCACAAGTTTTAGATGAGGACTGGGTTCTTCTCTTCGTTTCATCCAATCCGTAGTCCATATAATCCGGTTTCTTCTCTTATCTTTAATTAAACTAAATTTAAAAAGGGAAGCTTCCTACCGCTAGATAAGTATGTATGTACCGCATTTCCTCTATGTAGCCCTCCCCGTCTAATTAACTCCCAGTTCAGAAGTACAGGGAAAAAAATAAGCCCCCAACCTCTAGCCCCCACCCCTGATAAGGGTACTTTTATTCATTAAAAGTAGATATATTTCGATATGGAAATATGAGTGCTAAGCGACAACGTTCTATGAAGAAACACGTTCCTTTGTTTGAAAGTCGGTGTATTTAAGTTCTAAAGAACAAGAAAATTTGTTAAGCCTCCGGCCTCTATTTATCTCTTCCTTCTAATAAGGCCCCGGTCTAGAAACAATGAAAAAAATAAACCGCCCCAGCGGGCTAAATAAAAGAAATACGGTAATTAATGATAAGCTGCCGCACTTACATTCTTTGATCTTTTTCAAAACAGTATTTTTAAAGACAATTCATTATCCAACCAAACATTATAACGCTTTGACCTTGCCTAAGATATGGGGGGAAGGTTCGTGAAAAATGAGAGTTCATTCGAACTCCACCAGTGTCATCTACCGTGCGCCAGCGATCATGCTATTAATGGTGATATTTTTTTGAAAACAAAAGGTATTCCTTGGAAACACTGACAGGAATTCAATTGTCCGTCATACTCTATCACCAGCTATCGTGGCTCGCTTGATTCGCATTCACCCAAAAACCTGGCATGGACACATCTCAATGAGAGTAGAATTTCGTGGCTGTTATAAAGGTAAACTGATTAGGGAAATCGAATGAGATAATTGTGAACAACAAAAGTATCTGAAAATGGAGAAGGCTTGCAGTTTGATTTTTTTTGCAGTCGCTTTTTTATTCGTGCATAAAATTTTTCAGGGTTCCTAATACATTCACTTTTATCCTACCTTAATCGGAGGTGGTGAGTGCCTGAAATTTTAGAAACAAGTGTCAGTGGCAAATGAGTCCCGTTTAGTCCTTATGTATTCTATGTACTCATTTCAAATCAAAACAAACATGGCCAAAACAAGAAGAGATGCTCGGGTTTTAATGTAATAATATATCTTTAAAACGACATTCAGAATGATATTAGAAGAAAAACTACTACATAAAATGAATTGCTGAGAAATCATCAAAGTAGTGAGATTTCGAGAGCTGGCAACTGTCATACAAACTTTCTGCACCAAAAGTTTGAACCATTCGTGTTTTCGTTGGTATCATTTAGTTTTATAACTTAGATCATTGCGATATCATCAATTTTGCATTGTTACTAAACCTATATCTTGAACATCAAACTGTTGTATACACTTAATATGAAGGATAGTTTGATTGCTGATGATTACCAACACTGTCACTGAAACCTGTTTTGCGAAAGTTTTCCATGCGATTTTTTACCCGTGACAGGACTTAAATTGAGTTAGTTGAAGAACTAGTTTTGACCCTGTATTAATCTACCAATCGTCTTATTTGAGAAAATTAGAGAAAAACAACTTTGAACAGAACAAACATTGCATTGTTCTAAGACCTCAAGGTCCAGATTCGCTGCAGACAAGGTGTAGGTGTGCCTTGCCCAAAACGCCAACTTGGTGAGCCCGAATTCAATACCAAAGTGGTTAGTGAGTCACCCACTTCTTCAAAATGTACGTGAGCGAAAGGCACAGGGCCAACATTACCGCCTGCGGCGTAGGAAACGAAAGTGCGGGAGCCGCGACCTCTCTAAAGTCCACGTGAGGACCAGGGATATCATTTGACCCCGAAAAAGCTTAGACCGTGTGAAAAGAAAATGTTTTTTAGGCCCAGTTTCATCCAAACAAACTGTATACCAGAGCTTAATAGTTAAGTCTTATAATTTACTTTTCATGTTATCTGAGGGGTCAATTTCATGATATTAGAAGTCATAATCTCCCAAGGAACAATGCATGCCACTTACCATAGTCGAGTGAAATTTGTTTTAGTTAAAAATTAATAAATTTAAGAATTAAATTCACATGCTTTTACTGTCCTGTTATCCCAGAATCATTCCAAAAATGCATTAAATTGAAAGAATTTTCTTATTTTAGGCTTAAAATTTTTAAACACTGACCAATAGCTCAACTACCTCAAAGTGAAACCTCGCATAACCAATTTCAACAACTGTTGTTAAGATCTCTGGTTTCGTATAGATAACGTCTTTAAAGATAACGTATGCAGACTCAACTGAGCACGTTTCTTTTTTTTCGCAACTGATATACAAAGATTTCTTTTCGAGAGTTAGCCTTTATCTTGTTCTATTCGCATTTCATTTGGGAATAAAATAATTACCATGATTTTCTTTTTATGTTTGCTAAGTTCCTCAAGAGCCTCTAATCGATCCTGAGTATGTAGCTTTGGAAAAACGATTAACTGCATCGTCTTTCGAGGATCGGTAAGTTAATGTTTTTGATATATTAAACCTACTAACTATGTGTATGCTGGTACTCCTGGGTTGGCAAAATCAGAAAAATTTCCTCAAAATAAGTTTCGAAGATGAGGCTCAAGCAAAACTGTGCATGGTCCAAGGCCCTCCTTTAGACCTATCGTGGGATCCAGAGAAGGTCTTGGTTCATCGAATTCTATACTACTTTTGCCACATATTTTAACGGTCATTGATCTAATGGTTGTGAAGCTAGAGCAGTTACATTGCTTTGGGTCATTTAGGGTTAACTGCCACCCTAAGCCTGATTTTTAATTTAGTTAATCGCACCTTATTGGTTGCATAATCAACATGATTAGCGAATCATGCACCGCGGATTTCCTACTTTTTTTTATTTTCTTGATTTTTTTCTTCGCACTCCATTTTCCCTCCTCTTCCCTTACTTCGTTTCATTTTCCTATTTACATTTATCCCTTTTCTTATGTTTCAGTTTTCTTTCTTTGTTTCTTCTTCCTTATCTTATTTTTCTCATTTTCCTCAAATTTTCCTCATTGATTTGCTGCGGGTGGGCAAGCCGCCCACCCAGAAAAACCCTGGCTACGCAACTGGTTCAGGGCATCTCAAGAGACTGCAACTGAAAACCTTTAATGTAGCGATGTGCATGCTTGTTCAATTAGAGAACTTCTTTCACTTGAGATTGAAATTCCAACAGTTTATGATTTTCTTTGATTCAGGGACCAGCAGAAATAAGCGTTTCCTCCAGAAAATTTTTATGTTTCTAGGCTGAAAATTCACGAAGAATTATAATTAACCTCGCACGAGTTCGTCAACTTCTTGTAGTTTACAAGCTTACAATTTCCTGTAGTATGTCCGTACATACCGAATTATAAAACATCGGCGTTTTTACGAAAAGAGCATAGACTATATAAGGTTTATTCAACAAAGTTTGCAAGGTTTATGCTGCGTGACCCAGGGCACATACGATATAAAACTTATGAACTTTGTTGAATTAATATCATCTTATCCATGCTCTTTTAAAAGGACCTGACAACAAAGATTAAACTATTTGTAAGCAAATTTCAATCAAAACATTTTCAGTCGCATTCAATTGACTGTCCAATTTCATTTGAACTTGTCATGACTTACTCAAATTTCTTGTTTCATTTTTCACTCTTGGTAATGACTGATCTTAACATTTTGTAAAGAGAACTCGGGAACTATTCGTGTTGCCGGGGAACTGCGTCAAGCTTACTCTCGAGACAGTCATATAATGACATGAAATAATGAAACTGAAACATGGTAGCATAGCTATTTATGGAGCACCTTCATGTAGTTTGGTAATAGATATCTCTCTTGCTGAGATGCAAAGTGATAACCATTGAATGCAGAGGCATTCCTACCAAAGTTTAAGAACATGCTCAACTTAGAAACATGGTTTAAGGAATTTCTGTACTGGTAAAACCATTTTTAAATTGGTGGGTGGAGGAAGCCGGGGTACGTCATGCGGGTGCCTGCGAATGGTGACATCCCTCACTTATCGCTGAATGGGTCGGTAAAACGGTTAGTCGGAATAGGAAACCTGACCCTGTTGGTAAGGTGCAGTGAGAGCAATTACTTCAGTTGATAAAACACGGTTAGCTGACCAGCAAAAGGGCTTGTTTGGTCGGTAAATGAGGCAACAGGCTACAACACTCCTAACCTTAAAATGGTCATGCCTCTCCGTAGGATTTTCACACTTACATCCCATTTTGAAACTACGTTATACTTATTTATTCTATAAGCAGTCCTTAACCTAAGGACAAACAACCAAATAGTTTGAGGATTGGCCTGAAGAGACGCCATGGTACTGTTGAAGCTTTACAAAAGCCTAGAAATTAACCAACTTTACAAGACGATCGTGAGTTGTAGCATGTCGGAGAGCATATCACCAGTTGTTTAATTTCTTCTGGCTTTGGAATATCTATTCACTTGGTACTCTGTATTCCATGTGACTTGTCATTTGGGTTCCGAAATAAGAATAGTCAGACTTAGCCCAAAAGAATGCACCATTAGAATCAAGCGACGGTGGCATTGTAAATGAAGGTCAGGGGCAGCCGCCTTCCTAACGGAAAATGATTTCCCACAAGCTGAGAGGCATGTGTTAGGGTTACGATTTTATGGCTAACGCTAGGGTTTTTGAGATAAGATTTTCGATTGATGATAATAATAAGATGACATGTTCGGAAATAAACGGAACCTTTCTCTGCAATGAAGGCTGTAGTTTCAGCCGTCATGTTACCATTACTTTATTGTTGTGCATCATATTCTCTAAGATCTTAAACATAACTACTAAAACATATAAATAAACATCACTGCATTTTGCTGAATCAACGCGCGACAGTGGACTCAAAATACAGGAGGCTTTATTTTAAGAGAATACCCAGTATAATTTATTCGATGTGTACTTAATACGCACGCTCTCAAGCTGTTCTCTCAGAAAAACTTTCTGAGTCCCTGACGGACCCGTAACCTTCTGTACGAAACGAACCCGTAACCTTCTGATCGCCGGTGAGATGCTCTAACCATTGAGCTACACAGACTCAGATGGTGAGCGAAAGTTATTTCCGTCAGGGACTCAGAAAGTTTTTCTGAGAGAGTAGCTTGAGAGCGTACGTATTAAGAACATTATAATTACCAAGCTACCACAATTACATCATTAATTAGCACTAAAAAAATAATAGACGACATATCGAGACTTGCAGACTGGCAGTACGTATGTCTACCATCGATACGAACCAGTACATAAATGTAACCTTCGCTCACCATCTGAGTCTGTGTTGCCCAATGGTTAGAGCATCTCACCGGCGATCAGAAGGTTATGGGTTCGATTCCCGTCAGGGACTCAGAAAGTTTTTCTGAGAGAGTAGCTTGAAAGCGTGCGTATTAAGAAAATTATAATTACCAAGCTACCACAATTACATCATCAATGTGTTAGCAGTTGCGAAAAAAGCTTATCTCGGTATGATCGATACATTGATTATAGAAACTTATCGATAGTCCTGGGTATGGATGTAAAACTAATAAATTAATTTTTGAAAGTTTACTATTATCCAAAAAAATATGCTCTTTTAAAATCTGTTTTTCCAAACCCTGTGATATGACAACGACATAACGTCAATGTTTATTTTCAGCCGCCACCAACCACATTATGGTATACTCTCAGACAGTCCTAAAGCTTCGTCCTGGACTCCAGCAATCAAGCAGACAGGACAATATATACAGGTTTTCCATCTTTTTACACTCTGATCATATTGATATTTTGCATCCTTGAGAACAGGCATATTTGTCTGGCTTTTAACGTAACAGAACAACTCCTTAGATTATTTGACCTTTTGTCACCCAATATCAGATATATCGCATACCTAGAACGGAATATCGATTGAGAGGACAAAATAGAAACGAAGAGGAAAAAAAGGGGAAAAAACGGGGGGAAAGGCAAGCATCAACTCCATTACGGAAGTTTCAGTCTTTCACTATTTTACGATGGCTTACGCCAGACAATTTTACTAGCCGAGGGCAGACAACTTGCCTGTTTATTAGCTGCTTATGAACAGTTATATATAACTTTCTTATTCACCAGCCTTGTAAAGTTCTTTTGAAAGAGGTTTACCTGATCACGAAGAAATGTGCTTGTAGTACAAGAAATGTGAAAAATCGTGTTAATTTCGAGAACTGCTGTTTGGAAGAGATGGTGTACCTCTGAATAGAAGTGGTGAATACTGAAACAAAAAACTCGCAGTCCAAGTACACGAATGAACAGATTCCGTGAGGAATGTACCACCAGACGATAAAAACCAGCAAAGTTTCTTGTTTAAACAATGCATGCGAATTTCTTTAACATAACACAGAATGACCTGGACAAAGATGTCATCAGGCGAAAAGGCTAACTAGACCGTACTAACCTTGATATGCCACTATCTTCATGTGTATGTATGTGTAATTTTTGCGAATGCGTTTGTGTTTGTGCAATGTCTTTTGTTGTTTTCGTTATGTTCATACTTTTGCTTAACTTCCGTTATAATAATTCGTTTTTGGTCTTTTTATGACCATGGTCCTGCTCGGGTGTAAAATAATTTTATATCTTTCAAGGTTGATCTACTTCAGTTGACCCCAGTAGCCAGTGTGGCGTTTAGAAGAGCTGCAGACAAACCTGAGGATCATCATACAAAACTTATCATGTGGTATAGTGATAATAGCTGGTCTTGGAAAGTCAAGACAGACTACCTTGGAAAGATAATGGTAGGTACATTCTGTCAAGATATAGAGGATTTCTGGAAGAGTTTCATTTGGTTTGAGGTTTCCTGAGAGACCTGCTTTTATCTTCCAGATAAATAACCATTAATTTCTCTTCTCGTGACATCACTTTTCATCACTTCACCAGCTCGTTCCGCATTTCGGCAGTAAATAAAAGGGTGAACGTTGAGATGAATAGCCAGTTCTTCTTGTTGCCATATTTATACGACAGCATAAAAAGAAAGAAACGAACAGCACATAAAAGCAATTTCAAAAGAAAAGCAAGGAAAAGTTTGTTTTGTATAAAAGAATATGAACTTTATGGAGAGCTACAATCCTGGGCAAAGAATATTGGGACAGAACTCACAAGTTAATGTACTTTTCACATCTCCTCCTCCCCCTTCAACGTTGCGTATTTTATATCAATTTTTCAATTTAGGCCTGACACAGCCAGCATAACCTGACATTTTTAAAATGAAGAAACACTGAAGGAGAGGGGAGGGAGAGGGAGAAATATTCCTTCTTTTGTCTTTAGTGCGGTTAATAGGGAGTAATTTGTGACGCTGTCGCAGGAATTTTCGTCCAGATTTGTAGCATATTAGGGGCTGATCATATGGAACAAGCCAGCCCGGCTAACCAGGTTGACATTTTCTGTGCGATCATATGAGAAAGTAATCTCGGTTAACCCGGGCGGAGCTCGCCTTCCTTATTTACGGGAAATCATATGGGAAAAAGTCAGCCCGGTTAACAGGGCTGGTCCGCTCCATATGATCAGCCTCTTAGTTAAGTGTGATTGCCACAACCAGTGTATTTGTCACGTAACAGTTCTTTGTCTTCTTTCTGGCACAGACGTTCATTACCGTGAAAGATTATGATTTCGAGGACATTGTAATTGCTCGATATGTGCGCTTCATAGTTGTTGGCTGGGAGAGAAGAGTTGGATTCCGATTTCAACTTTATGGCTCTACAGGTACTGCTCTCAGAAATTAATCAGTAGACATGTAAATCAGCAGGATAGAGAGTAAAATGTAATGAAATCAAGGATGCAACGTACCAACAAGAGAAAAATATAGAAACAAAAAACAACCGACAAAATACATCCAAAACAAATTGGACGAACAGTGAAAGCCCATTCGCAAACTTGTCATAGTGGATTTTTTGTATGCACTTGCATCACCAATTACCAGGTTTTTATCTTAGTCGTCTGGTTGCTAAGTTGAGTTTGTGGTTTGAAAGTTGAAATCTGAAGTTTGAAATATTATGGAAATGCCGAAACAAAGATAAGGAGACGTTAGTTTAGTATACCGGTAAAGGATTGTGATCCGTTTTTCTTTTAAACTTCTGAATACTATGAAACTGGCTATGGAATTATGCCGATATAGTTTTGTTACAGAGTCTAACCGGCTACAGGCTACGTATAAATAAGAAACCTTTTCCTCGCCTTGTTTGCTTCAGAATGGTTAAGACCTATTTTGACTCAGTTTAAAACAGGACATTGCTGTCATAGCGATTGACGAGGCGCACTGTTTATTACGTTGGTGATGATTCCTATTTACTGTGTCCATTTTATCGATTTGATTGATGTTACATAATGATATCGTTCAGTATACTGAACGATATATCCTTCACAAAAATGGGCCAAACCAGTGATGAGGAAATAATTAACGAGAGAAGCAAGTAATCAAGCAATAACTTGAGTAATGAAGCAACCAATTAGAAGTCTACGGAGTTACGGACGTGACAGGCAAACGTGGTTGCTTTTTAAAAAAATCCTTTTTATGCTGTCTCTTGTATTTTCTCTGCTCCCAATAGATTTTCATCACTTCCGTTTTTACACGTCCCCCATATCAACAAAACAAGACAAGAACTAACAAAACAAGAGCGAATGGCAAGGGAGATCCAAGGGGTCTACGTTCTTCATGTTGACGCAATTCATTTGGCAATTCATTACATTTTTTCTAAATTCATTCGAATGAATTTGGAAAGGAAGAACTGAAAACCGAAACAGACTACATTTGACCCATCTGGAATTGATTTTATTGTTGACTGTTGTTCAATTTTGTGAATTATATCTCTTCATTTCTCATCACTTCCAGACGAATTGTTTGCATACCTACTCCTTCCTCTATAAATATTAAACCTGTTTCCTATTCATACGGTTAGGCTTAAAGCCCTTCCGTCAAAATCTGGTGTACCCCCTAAACGGCTTGACCCAATACATCTTTGAATAGGTAAGGAAATTGAAGAAGCCAACAAGTTTCTTGTAACATTACAGATATATGTTGTGTGATGAACTTAACTATATATGTCTTTAATATCTGAGATACACTTCGTAAGTTGTCAATTCAGTAAAAAGATTTAGTTTTATTTAAATATGCTAATGGTTTTAAAATGTTTACTTTACATTAGTATACACTGACGTTAGTGGCGGTATTCAAGATGGCAACGTTAAGGACGATCAGATAATTTCCTCCAATCATCCAAACGATCCATTCCCTGCCCATGAGGGACGCCTCAATGCACCCAGAGCCTGGTGTGGTAGCACTTTCCGCGAACAACTGTTTCTTCAAGTTGATTTTCGGTCAAATTTTCAAGGTAAACATTTGGTGTTTCGAGATGTACGAAATAAGTCTGGACTAGATATTGGGGCCACTGTTCTGTTCCAAAATTTCAAGATAAGGGAACTCCTTAGTTAAAGTATGGACTGAGGTGGCGATTCGCTTCGTCAGAAGTGCCTTAAATCTCCAAAGTGTGTTGGGGCATGCTTCCCAGAAGAATTTCAAAATTCAATATAGCAACCCAGTGGCCTTTTTTCACGCTACTTGTGATACAAAATCTGATCTTCACCCATTGCTATGACGTCGTGACGGCCACGTTAGTATTATCCGAACAAAACATCTCTATAATTACATGGCCATCTTATATTTGTTATTTGAATACGAACTGATTGATCGCAACCCATCTTTTCTACATACTGCTTGGTATCAAGAGAGTTCTCCGTCAACGACTCAAAATCGTCTGGTGTTAGCCAGATTAAAATGCCAAAGTCGGGTATGGACTTGAAATGGTTAATCTGCTTAAAGTGCCCCCAACACCATTGTTCATACTTTGTTATGGAAATCGAATCACTAATATCCATGCAGTACTGAAAACAATTCTGAAATTGACTATATCCCGAATTTCTGAGTATCAATTGATTTTAAACACATCTTTTGGACTTTGGATAAATTATTTACTCGTTACAGAAAATGAAGTTTTCCTCATATTCTTAATTTTACATCATCACAGAGGAAGCGATTGGGACTAAAAGTGAAACACGATTGAGATCAATTTAGCTTACTTCAGTCACTCATAAAAAACCCGCAAAGTTATGCATTTTTCCCGCCGAAACATGCACGTAGCTACAGGGGTGCGCGGGGGTGCAATCGCCCCCCCAAAATTTGGCCTCGCCCCCCCAAAGAAAATTCTGAAGTAGTTTCAAATATAATTTAAATATGCCAAAATCCGATAGATTTTTAAAATATCTTATGGAAAATATTTTTTCGCTGACCATTCTGACCTATTTTTGTAACGTTATACCAAGTCCACTACATTTGACAACATGAAGTAGTCGCTGAGTAGTCTGGGTTTTCCGCTTACGTCGACAACTGCCCCCCAAAAAACAGTGCTGCCCCCCCAAATTTTACATCCTAGCTACGTGCCTGCGCCGAAATGCTCCAAATAAAATCTGCAGTTTTAAGAAATTAAAAAGACAAGGTTAAGGACACATTTTACAAACATAGTCCAGGACTAAAAAGGTTGCCCACATCGACGACGAGATGATGTGGGCAAAACAAATGTTACAGTATTATACAAAGTAATTGAGAAATTACTTAATTGAAAAAATACAAAAATGTCTAATTACTAATTTCAACTTCACTCTTCAATCGTTTCTTACAGTGCATGCTGTAGCAACACAAGGAAAATCAGTTGGTATGGCGGAGTATGTGACTCAGTACAAGTTATCTAACACAATGGATAACATTAATTGGAATTCATACGAGGAAGGAGGGCAGGTTAAGGTATAGATATGTTTTTAGATTGCATTATTTGCCATTGAGGTGTTGCTTTCAAGCTGCTGTTTTTCTTTTTATCGACTTTCTTTGTACTTTCTTGTACCAAATTGTTGTCATTGCTTCCGATGTTGTTGTTTTAGTTACATTTGATCCTTCATGCCTTTTTTTATCTACCATTTCGACGAAAGTCTATTGAAAATGATAGATTTTATTTGATTTAATTTTTTTCCTAGTGGTCATTCATTCAGTTTCATATCAAATTGACAGGCATTTTTTTTGGATTTGCACTCTAGGCGTTTCTCGGAAACATTAATGGCCACTGTATTCGGAAGCAATTAGTCCATCCATTCCTTGCTCGTTCTTTACGAATTTTGCCCATTACATGGCAAGGCAGACCTTGTATGAGGATTGAGGTGTTTGGAATTTACAAAGGTCAGTTGCCTTTTAGAGAAATAAAATCAATAATGCATACGTAATGTAAACATTAAATAGTAATCATACAGCATCTAGTTCAATCTGGAATTAACTTGCACTCGTACTCACTCAAGGGGTTCACACAATTTCGGCCTCTTTGAAATGCACACTCGTGCAAATTAATCCCAAGTTTAACTTAATTCTATAGATGACCAAGACTAACAATAGGCACTGTGAAATCCACATAAGCAGTATGTTTGTACAATCTGGAAACAAATTTGTTGCCATATTAGAACACATTTTTGCGACGCACAACATTTTCAGGCAAGCTTCCGATGATCCACTGTAACCCGGGGAACCGTAGAGAGATCCATGCGTTTATTTCCATCTCTTTGTGGTTTCCTGAGGTCGTTGTCCTGTTTTAAGTTGCATCTTACTTTACCGTAAACCAGGTACCCATTCCATACTCCAATTCTAAGCTAACGTATCGGTGTTAAAAAAGATATATTTGTGTTTTAGGTATACTTCAAATACATGCAAGGTCCGAAAATACTGTGGATGGAAATAGCTTAAACGCTTTTTCCGGGTGCTCAATAAAGGTGAAATGCTTATTCATCATAAGAAATCTTTATCCCATTCTTAGGGATGTCTTGGTGAGGAAGATACATACCTAATGGCGTCATGATCACCCATGCCTCAGTGAAATGAGGAAATCTGTGTTGCGCTGACAACATATGAGCGATCTGGTGTGAAATAGGGACTAATTAGCTGGCTGGAGTGAAATATGTTATTTTACATAGTTCGTGTATTCAGCCAGATATTCATGAAATGCTCAGTCTTGTTTCACAGAGTTTTCCCGTTGTGAGCAGGCCATCGACTAAAAGTTACAGCTGCCAAAATGACGCCAATATCGACTGGAACCTGCACTCCCAAAACACTCCCAACAACGCAGTCCATATATCTTATTTAATTTTACTCTATCCACAACTAATATTCATGTTTTTAAAAAATATTTTTAAAAAATTATTATATGAAATTATGTACTTGGATGAAAACAAAGATATGTATATTAACTCTCCTCGAAGTGAACGAACCCGTACCGGACAAGTAGAGAAAAGCTCTACTCGACCGTGGCTAGGATTAAAAGCCGCGGTCAAGTGGAGTTTTTCTCTACTTGTCCAGTATGGATTCGTTCACTTGGAGAAGCATTGATATATATATATATATATATATATATATATATTTATATATATGAAGTAAAATAAACAAAATTTTTTTGTCGCTACTCTGAGTTTCACACGATCAGGCGATCATCAGGCAACTGACAGCTTAGTTGAAAAGAAAACATGAAATCCTTTATCACTAGACACAACAAAACAATACTCAAAAGACATGACAACCAAACAAAACCAACAAACGCAAACAACACACGGCACTGTAACTGTAGACAACCTGACCTATTCCCAATCCAAGGCAATTGCCTAAAAACGAACGTAATTTACAAGGCCGAAGTTACAACAACTGACAACAACGAGACATGAACACACATAGGCGTCACAGCCAACGACTTGAAAACTAGATACCGAAACCACAGCAAATCACTGAACAACAAAAAATACCACAACGACACTGAACTTTCCAAACACATATGGCAACTCAAGGACAACAAACAAAAATACACGATTAAGTGGGAAATCATCAAACAGCTCCCATCATGTAAAGCAGGATCTAGAAAATGCTGCTTATGCTTAGAAGAAAAGCTCTTAATCTTGAAGGGACGTAAAAAGAACATCTTAAATAAACGATCTGAGCTTTTCAGTGCTTGCCGACATGTAACACAACACCATCTGTAAACTTACAAATATCCTAATTGTGTGCATAATTAAATAATCTGTCAGTTGCCTGATGATCGCCTGAGTGCGTGAAACTCAGACTACTGACAGCAAAATTTTGTCTATTTTACTTCTTTATTCGCTCTACTGATATGGTATTGGGCGCTCTTCATTCTCAAACCAACACTAAAACCTTCCTGGTCCTCACCTTTGGTTTATATATATATATATATATATATACATGTATATCAAAAGAAATTGTTTGACCCTTTCCGGTTCTAACGTTAGCTAGAGAAAAATTGAAATGTCAAGCACGGACCGAAAATAGTTAAAAGACCAAATATAATTACAAAATGTTGTAGCTTTTTCAACCTTTAATTTCAGCCATACTAGAAGTGCATGACCATACATCTATCCGAGTTATGAGAGTATCTACGTGCAACTCTAAAGCAACGATAAAGCATCAACTATTGCTAATGCCATGTACAGTACATCAGATTTTCAAATATTTTCTTTTTTAATTTTGAAATGCAAGTGCACACGATGGAAAAAATTAAAAAAACACTTTACATTCTTTTACCATATCTGCTCCTAAGAGAGGCCGGACGATATGGCGACCCTCCTAAATAAAATGTTGGGGTGGGGCGGCCTAAAGCATCAGCAGCTTTCCCGCTTCCAACGCCAACGGTTTGTATTCACTTCAATTTTCAGCAGAAGATTGATATCTTTGTTGGAATTTCAAAGTTGATGTACCATTTGCTTGCATGAAGGCTACTTTCCTTCCGGAATTTTTCATTTGAAAAACTAGTGGACAAGAGTTCTAGCTATTTGTTTATCTCACTTAAATACAATCGTTAAGAGTTTCTCTTTTGTTTGATGCTCATTATTTGTTGTTGAATTTCTTGTTCAGCTTGATGGGCAGGAAGTTTGTGAAGCACGCGACGGTTATAACATTGTGGTGGTTGACTACACAACTGGGGAACTTGTCTCGTCCAATGTATTCGACCTTGTCGCAGATTCTTCGCATTTCAACGATTATCTAAGGAACATCACGAACGACTCAGTCGTTATCATTGCTACACAGAACGCTGCAGAGAGGTGAACTCATTCGATTTTCTCCAACTATGAGTGTAGTCAAATTGAGCTATCGAATCAACTGGGAACATGAAGTTCACTCTATTGAACATGCACACTGTTGCCAGTTGACGCGATAGCTCAATTGGTATAGCAGAGGTCCAGGAACCCGAACAAGCGAGTTCGAATCCCGCTCAAGGCAACTTTTGT
Source organism: Heliopora coerulea (assembly GCA_030142905.1). Classification (NCBI taxonomy): domain Eukaryota; kingdom Metazoa; phylum Cnidaria; class Anthozoa; order Scleralcyonacea; family Helioporidae; genus Heliopora; species Heliopora coerulea. The sequence continues at coordinate 576,427 of JASJOG010000202.1, forward strand.
AGTTGACTTTAGTAGTGCAGGTTTATCGTGAAATATTCTGTTCGTGTTACTCTGAGCTTGATTGTGAAATAGAAAATTACCTCGTTCTCTCAGTTATTTGGTATAGTACTACCTATTTGCTTGCTTGCTTGCTTGATTGCTTGATTGCTTGCTTGCTTACCGACTTACTTGCTTACTGACTTACTTACTTACTGACTTAAGTACCTACTTACTAACTTTCTTTCTTACTTGCTTGCTCGCTTACTTATTTACTTTCTTTCTTATTTACTTTTTAAAGTTAGTTTTCAAGCTCTTGTTTTTGGCAGAGTACTATACTCTTAAATGTGTTCTACTTTGTTCAACACTGCATAAGCAATACTTCATTTTAGCATTTCAAAAACCTTGATGATGGTTATTTAAACTATTATGTCTATAACTTGGTAGAAACATGGAAAAGCTCGCGCCATCACGTATGTCATCTTTAGCAGTCAGGAGAATCAACTCTTTTATGACAATAAAAAGAATGCTGTTTCTGCTACTTCGACAGGTTATTTTACGAAATAGAAAACTTTTTTCTGTTTCCCAATTTCTGGTTCTCTTACTGCCATTTCTTGTTCTCCCAGACTGCCGTTCGTGTTTCTATAATTCAGTGGAAACACGAAAATATTTTATATTTCCTAATTATGCCTAAATAGAGGTTTGTGACTTTGCATTGGATCTCAAGATCGTCTACTTAAAAATAATTTTTTGAGACTTATTCTCCAATGTTCATCATACTCACGATTATCCAATAGCCGATTACACCATCAAAATACTGCTATAGGCTTTTGAAAGCATAATTGTCTCATTGATTCCTCAAACGGGCCGACGTTTGTTTACGGGGAAAATTTCAAGCTCTCAAACATGCATACTCTGCTATTTATAAAGACCTCCCGAACAAACCTTACATCTTCTCGAGTCACTTGGAGCGATCAGCTTACGCTACTCAATGACCTTTGAACACGATAAATGGATCCTTGTTGGCTTTAAAGGACATGAAAAAGTAGAGTGGATTGTAGAAAAACTTGGAAAGACTGGAGAAGGAGCTATTAGAGTTGCAGTTTTTATACCTATTAATGAAAGTAAGCAACTTTCTGTTTTAACTTCTTTCCCTCTTTTCTCCGACTCCTTCCTTCTTTCCTTCGTTCCTTCCTTCCTTCTTTCCTCATTCCTTCCTTTTGTCCAAGTTACCAGTTTTTTTTGAACCTTATTTGTCTGTTTTATATTTCTTTTACTGGACTGTCTGTCAAACGTAAGTTCATTTAATTTCTTTTAGGAAAAATTAATCCAAGATACCATCACCGCTCAACGAACACGAACGATTTTGCGTTGACATTAGCAGGAAAGCATGACACTCAGCTTCAGAACGTAAGTACCAAATGTGGAAGCAGCAACAGGGAATGCCAAGATGGTTTATCGTTGGCCATGTGGATGAAACACAGCATGCCCATCGACAAACAAGCGACAACAGTAACAGTCAGGCTAAAGGAAATGGGAGGTAAGGAGTACAAAGAAAAAACTAAAACAAACATTTTATAATGAGGCTTAATTTAAATAAATTAAATTTAATTCAACGTAATTCGATTCAATTCAATTCGACTTAATTTAATCCAATTTAACTTAATTTAATTTAATTCAATTTCTGTTTGACTGCCTGTCTGTGTGTTTATCTATCTTTCAATTAGTCCATTATCTCTCTCTTTTTCATCCTTTTTTTCTCCTCACACACACTGCCTCTTTCTTTCCTTCTTTGAGCCATCAAGCAAGGAATATAACTTTATTAAAGGCAAAAACAAATGACCATAGAAATACGAGGAAAACTCAGGAAAATTCTAACCGAATCCTATCTCCAAACTAAGTAGTCGATACTGAGTATCTTCGCGTTTTCCTATGGAGTATTGAGCTCTCAGTATTAGACACCATCTCTCGTGAATTTTTACACAAAACTGAATTTTATTTTGTTCTTTGTTTCGTCCTCACAGAACGCTTAGTCTTCGACCACTACTCCCAAGGTTTCAACTACATTGTTGTTTCTGCTTCTAAATCTTGGTCAACGGCACGTGCTTATTGCCTGTCACTTCAAGCAGATCTGGTCATCGTTCAAAGTCAACATTCGGTGAACTTTCTCAAAGACATCGTGAATCGTTTTAACTTGGGAAAGATTCATATTGGTTTGAGAAGACATCCTGGCACTTCCGTATTTCACTGGGTCAATGGGTTGGAAGTAAAATTCTCGAACTGGCACCCTAATGAACCTAACAATAAGTATCAGGAGTGCGGTGACCAGTATGCAAATGGTTTGTGGGATGATGGAAGTTGCCATACCCAGTCACGATTTGTTTGTCAACAGCCTATTAAAGGTAAGTCCAGTATATGATATAAAAATTGGATACCGCGTAGACAGTGTTGAGAAAAGTAAAATTTCAAAGGTTGGTAACTACCACGCAAAGAATTCTAACGTTTCAAGTAAAGCCCTTCGACAGAGAATCAGTGACAGCAGTAACCAACCTTTGAAGTTTTACTTTATTGAAGGTAAGTGAGGGTAAGAGGACTTTTCAGTGAACTTTGAACTAAACTGGATTACCAAAACTTAATAGAAAATTTGAGAAAATACGTTGTGGAAGTCAAGGACGACACAAGTTTCCAATAAAATTTCTCTGCCCAAATTAAAGAGATAAATAGTTCATGGTTACTAGAGTATTCTCAGCCTTTTCGCGCATGATTTTTTGTTCTTTTATTTCTTGTTCTCTTTTATTTTTGCTTTGTTTTTTCATTTGAACTTGTGTTGTAATTTGTTGTTGTACGACAACGGTATAGATGAAAGGGTTGACGTCCCCTTAACGCCAGGCTGTATATGAAGCAGAGCATTTCCACTTTTTAACGACAATGCTTGCAGTAATAACCCGGTGGGATCTGGTGCTGTGTTCAGCGAAAATGTTATTTTACGAAATAGAATTCCTGGAATGTGTTTATTAAGAATAAAAAGAACGTCGTGGGTTTATCATGTGCGGTTTGCTTCGTGGCGAGACATTCACAGTACATTACTGGCGTCGATGTCGCAGCTTTCTTGAACTTTCAAAAAAAAAACCAAGCTGGGATTATCTTGCATGAGGTATTTCAGTGCCAGAACAATGGAATCACTAAAAAGTGTTTTTCAACTTAAGCGTTCAATCACCCTCCCACGGGCAGAATTAATTATTTTTCATCAATAGAAACCTGCTAGATCTGGCAAGCAACGTGGTGAGTGGCTAATGAGGTCAAATGTTACAATATACGACAAAAATGTTTGGATAAACAGTATAAATCAGACCTGGAAGAATGAAATTTCCAGCAAGTTTACGATAGAGAACGGATCTGGAGTCTTCTTTTCTTGAAAGATCGTTGGATATTTTGACATGTAGTTTAGGAAAGCCATTTATATTGCAGAGTTTCCAATTATCGTCGGTATAATTTTCGGTTAACTTACCTTCTAAATGTTCGTCGGTTGATTACTCCATGAAACAGATTTTGTGAAGTTAAGTCGGATTGAACAGGTTTAGTCATATTTAGACACTTAGAACATTTTCAGAAAGGCGAAAAATTTAAAGCTGATGGAAGTGGGGAGAAGAGAGAATGATTCATTCCTAATCTTCGTTCCATTAATGTACAATGCGATCGTATGGAGGCTTGAGAAGGCTTCCTGCATTTTCTTGAAAGTGATTAAATTCATATTTTAAATGAAGCATTAAAAATTCTAATTAAATACTTTAAAAACTAAATACGTTTTCTGATTAGCAGAAAAACTTGCAGGTTGCCATGACAAAAGTGACATTTCAAAACACCTTCAAATTACTATTCAACCTGTTCTAATTCAAAAAAGGGTTCAGAGACGTCTTTTTTGTTTGTTTGTTTTATTTTTTTGTCATTTTCGTTAAAACGTTTCATTGCGTACGTGCTCTAAGTAAGCAGATTAAAAAAAGAAGTTCTGTTGGATCAAAAAGTTTTAGTAAGAAAATCATGTTTTATGTAAAACTATATATGTTTATACCATGTTTTTCTTACATTCTCAAATGGTCTATTTTCCAAAACACAAACTTGCATTTTCTGGTATTTGTGACTGGTTAGTGAGCTAACATGTTACAATGAACGACAAAATCTCGAATGTTTACATAAACAGTCAAGATCAAAGAAATCTGAATATCTCATGTACGAAGAGGGGTGCGGAAAAGCTGTGAACAACATTCATAATCATTTCAACAGTTCTTTCAAACACCACAAATTGATTTTCATGGGCAATTTAAAGGATTCAAACACAGCAACCTCATCCTGTTGTCAAGTTTTGTTCCGACTTAGATCAGGTAACCACGAAATTCATCATACGAATAAATTTTAAAAAACTACGATTTAACTACTACCTCTGAAGTAGGACCCACTTACGATATAGATGACCCATGTACTTGGAAAACAGTATGTTCAAAATGTAATATGGCCCTGGGCCTTAGTAAACCATTAGTATGTTGCTTTTAGCTAAGTCTAAATCTTCTGTATGATTTAGTCGCAACTTTGAGTACTGTTTAGTCACAACCATATATACCTAATAGGCGAAGAATGAGTACTAATGCCCAGCATATAACGCGGAATAAAGCCATAACAATTGATAATTTAAAGCATAACTTATTGAACAAGCAACTAACGTTTCATCGCGACACGTGGCATCATCAGAGTGACCAGGAGTTAATTTACATATGATCTGTAAGTGACAAGAGGGGTCATATTGCAAGCTGTAGAGTTCATTAGATACTTAACTAAGAGAAGGAAAGGTAGTGACACATTACGAGTAATAGATTAAGGATGTCGATATCAAAGAATTTAAAGTTAAAATAGAGACAAGGGAATAGAACTAAGGTTGGTGTTTAGTGAAGGACTAAGTTTACGAATAAGTAAACTTTCACGGATGAGAAGCTCAGAAGGAGAGGAGTTTGATGAGAGAATCTGAAAGTCGTTCATGGAAGCAGAGTGGTTAGTTTTGCAAAGATAAGAAAGGATGCTTGAAGGCGAGGGATTAACACGTTTCTTCCACGTCAAAGCAGAGATTCCCAAGTGATCAGAGACTCTTGTGGTTAAGTGGTGTGCTGTTTGGCCCACATACAATGCGTTACAACATTGACACGAGAAAGAATAAACCACATGAGATCTCAGACCCTCAGGAAGTCTGTCTTTGAAAGGAAAAAAATGTGAAAGGCGTTTGGTAGGTCGAAAGACGGTGCGGATGTCAATGTGTGAAAAGGCGGTAGAATTTAATAAAAAATTTAATATAAAAATTAAAGCCCAGTATATTACTTGGAGAAAAGCCATGAAAGATGGATAAAGGAAACATAATATTTATACATCTAACGTTTCGTCGCTACACTCGCAGCATCTTCAGATAACTATTTCCAGAAGTCAAATTAAGCTAATTATATAATTACAAACAAGGTGATAATTAGTTATCTGGACCAATCAGAGAAAGAAAGAACTAAATATAAACCTGACACATAATAGAGGAGATTAATATTTTGTTCTTATTTTTTTACATTTAGTTCTTCACATCAAGCTGTCAGATTTATATTTAGTTCCTTCTTTTTCTGATTGATCCAGATAACTAATTATAATCTGGCTTGTAATTATATAATTAGCTTACTTTGACTCTTGTAAATAGTTCTCTGAATATGTTACGAGTATAACAATAAAAAGTAATAAATATTAAGTTTCCTATACCCGAGTTTCATGGCTTTTCTTCGAGTAATATGCTGTGCTTTAATTTTTATATTACCCATACGTTTTCCTGCTGGTGAATCGCTAGCAAACTATGTACATTGTTGAGTAGTAATAACGTGCATTGTTTTGTTAGTGTATTTACATTAAGGGACCGCAGTAATTGGCGTCAGCTGTTGCGGTTGTCCAGCCACTAATTATGACAAGGTAAATAAATAAATATGTCATGCCTAGCTGAACCTCCGAACTGCTATTTTCTTGATATTCTTAGATATAATAAATATGACACCTTTGGGTATGGAGAGTGAAATTATAGCAGACAGCTCTATCACAGCTTCTACTGTACGAAATAATGATCACCATGCTCATTTTGGCCGTCCTAACACTCAAAGAGGTTCTTCCAAGTCATGGTGTTCATCGCCGTCTGATCTTGCACCGTACCTTCAGGTCGATCTTGGCGAAAGAAAAGCAGTTTGTGGTGTTGGAACTCAAGGACGCGGTATCCTCGATGGAAGTGTCTATTATCCCATGAGATATTCAGTTCAACTGAGCAACGAGTCTTCGAATTGGATGGCTATCCATCAATATGGAGAGACAAAGGTGGGAATCCGAGTAAATAATTATCGACTGCAACCACTAATTACGGAGGAGGTTCGTCCAAACTGGAGTCTTGGGTGGGGCAAAATTCAACAATTACTTTAAAAAGGTTTAGGAGTCGTACATACACCTAAATTGCGTCCTCAATTTTTTTCTCGTAAAAGTCAAACTATGCTAGAAAGTCATAAAAATAACCTGAGCTTCTCCATGGAAAAACAAAACATTATTGCTTACGATTATACGTCTTTGTCTATCGGCAAAAAAGAACATTTACGGAAAATCTTGAATGTGCTTAGTCCCTTAACAACTATAGGCGCAGCAAATAGTAGGTTCGGTTTTGATCTATGGAAGTCCAAGTCTTTGTTCAACTTAGTCGTCGACGTCTTGTAGACCTAGCTACTTTTGCTTCCCTGATGTTGTTTCCTATAATGCTAGTCGAAGCGTACGTTCTTGTGGTATGCCATCAATCTTTCCTGCATATATTCGTTTCTTCCGAATTTGAAACATATCAGTATATAATATAATTGTCTTTAATGCCATACACATGGCTTCAGCCATTTTAGATCTTATTTTGTCGGTAGATGTTAACTATTAACGGGACAATCTACGGACCACAGTGTTATATTCACATCCGTTCTGACTTCACATTCCCAAAATAAAGTCAAAGTTTGCTTCCCAGAGCTGGTTCTAGAATAGCACAAGTCAAGCTAATAAAATTTTCATCTTGTGTTGTCCAATTTTCATAAACTAATTAAAGAACAATGCAAAGCAGAAGTTCGCAATGTGGTCCTTTACGTTGGAGAAAAAGCAATGAACAGGGAGTTTTTGCGATTATTTTCGCAACTTAAATCATTCGTAGGTTTTTTGTAGTAGCAGTTGTTGTGCACAAACGAAAGGGAGCGCAGGAGTTCGTGGCTTGGTTTCCTCTGAGATAAATAACTCAAATTATGCGTCTAAAAGTGATGCAAAGTTGAAGAACAGACTGTTGAGGTTAAAAAAGGACAAAGGAAACAAACCAAAATATCAAAATTCAAGATATATTGAGCTAGAGTTATAAAGTATCATCTTTCCATCGTACTGATAAGCAAACATTCCGACAGGTAAAAGAGATTTTGATAAAAACATAAGGTAAGAGTGTTGCACGATAGCAGAACCAAGAAACTGGATGACCAGGTATTATAATGCTTCGAATATCCTTTCATTGACCATCCGAATCGCAACGACTGTAACTCAATTATCTGAGCTTTATTTTTCATTTACCTTCTGTGGATAAACTACAAAAGTTTTTTGCCCTTTCTGTCCTTTTCAAAAAGGTATTCAGTGGTAACGAAGATAGGACTAGCATGGTAATCAACCGTTTTCATCAGCAATTTGTTGCTCGATTTGTTCGCGTTAAATTTTTGGCGTGGAACGGTCAACTTTGTGCAAGAATGGAAATCTTTGGCTGCAAAACAGGTATTATGCTTTGTTGTAAGTATAAACCATTTCGCCAGGCCCCGGTGCTATTTTCCTTCCACTGATACCCCAACTTCAATGTTAAACTTAACTACTTAAATTACTTGCTTTTTTTGTCCTCATTTCTAAATAAAGTATGTTCTTGACTTACTGAATTTCTGATATAATTTCTGAAATCTTCAGCCTCATGTCAAAATCTAAAGAAAAGGCGTATGTTAAATACCTTAAATACCTAACCCAAGTAGTGTTATGTTCATCACTTATGAACTGTAGAGACTTCCAGCGAGTGAAAGCAATTAATGCGTTGCAATGCACTAAAGATGAGTAAATCCAGAAAAAAATTGTCGCTTTTTTAAGATCGATGCTCATTACAGCTATTTATAGGGTCAGACTAAGGCATTTTGTTACCATGCACTGGCTATCAGCGCATTTATGAAAACAGCGCCTCAGCATTTTAGAGATTGAGCAAGGTGCCGCATCTTGACAAACAGCGCAGCTATTTTAATCCGACTCAGGATTTGCGATATTTCTTTCTTCCGGATTAGTAAAAATTAATATTTTTTTTTGTTTTAGTTTAACATAATGCAATGGATTTTATCCCAATTTCAGAAAAAGACCAAGAACAAGGACAACCTGCGGAACTCAGTAAAAAGGCCAAATTGATTGGTCGTAGTTTACCATCAAGTGCCACAGGTATTTTAGTGAATTAATTCATAAACATGGATTTACAGAAGGATGGGTATCGCTGTTTCTTTCGAAGACTCCTATTAAATATGATATCTAGAAAAATACGTTTTACAAAATTTCTGATATACCAAGACGCCATATACTGCATCAGAAAAAAATTGCATTTAAGAAACTAAGATGAAGATAAATGGTGAGTCATGTTAAATAGAATTGCAATTGTAAACATGCATGTGGTATTGAATCATTAGACCCTTAACGAAAACTTAGGGAAAATTGTTCAGCAGTTTTCAGATCTGCCAAGGTCAAAACTAACATGCTTTATATTCATATTGGTTGACTACGTTAAGTAAGTCGTCTTAGTAATGAATTTAACCAGAAAATAAGGGTGGCCAGTTGGGTTTTTCTACTGTGTTTTCTTGCTTGACGACCAAGGTATAAAGGAGTGACGTGGAAAGACAATGTTCGTGGTTGTTTTAGTCAGCTGCTTCCGTGCAACTTGCTAAAGTTACCGAGGTCTTTTTTTAGTAGACTGTCCGTATGGTGATATCATTACTATGCCTATGATGTTATCCAGTTTTAGAAACAACTTCACCCCATCCTTCGATCTCGTTTAGAAAGTAACTCTCCTTTTCGATTAGAAAAATAGCTAATAATCTTATATCTTTGAACTTCCAGATCCTATTTTCGAAGCAAAAGTCAACTTTACTTTATGCATTTAGTATCTTTTATTTTTTTCTTTTATTTTTTTCTTTTATTTTTTTCTTTCGTTGTATTATAGGGGAAGTATCTGGGAGCTGCTTAGACCTTCTCATTAGCGGCAAAATTTCCGATAGTGTCTACATGATTGATCCGGACGGTGAGGGAGGTTTTCCTGTGTTCTGTGACCAGACTACAGACGGTGGCGGATGGACTGTGTTTCAAAGACGCCAAGATGGTTCAGTGGATTTTTTCCGAACTTGGAACGAGTACAAAGTTGGCTTTGGCGATGTTTTCGGTGAATATTGGCTAGGCAATGAAAAAATCTTGAGGCTTACCCATAATCATGAATCTGAGCTTCGTGTGGATCTTGAATCATTTGCCGGCGAAAGTTATCATGCTGTTTACGATTCGTTTATGATTGGCAACGAGGATGACCACTATAGATTGTATTTAGGTAATTATCAAGGAACAGATCGTGATAGCATGGATTGGCATAGAAATATGATATTTGGAACAAAAGACAAAGCTCCCAATGGTTGTCCAAATATTTATTCTGGTGCCTGGTGGTATCGTGTTTGTCATACGGCGCATCTTAATGGCATTTATATCGACCACATGAATGTTAATACAAGCGGTATCACTTGGACATTCTGGAAGAATCGATACGAAACATTGAAAACGGCAAAGATGATGTTAAGAAGACGAAAAGGTAGGAAACAACATGTGAATTAACAAATATCGACCTGTGTCACTAACCGGTTGTGTATAGTCAATTTAATTTCGTAAAATTGACTAACATATAACCAAGACAATATGAACAGCTGGACTGCATGGGATTTACAGGGGGTGACGTAAAAATTTCATGTCACTGGTGATGAACGCATCTAAATGTCATCGTGAAGCGTCTTCTTTGGTGATACAAGCAATTACATGCAGCCAATCAAATCGAAGGAAAAGTTGATGTAACTTAGGGCCATTCTGTCATAAACAGCCGAGTCTGTTTTATGTTGTAATGAGCATATTATAAAAGTGTTTACGGCATGACGTTCAGAAAACAATCGAAAATAAACACTTGTTTAAAAAAAAAAGAAAAAGACCAGTTTATCCCTTTGCACAAGAGATGTACAATGAGTGCAGTTGACCTTGAAATTCTAACTGCGCTTGTATATTCTTATGTCAGGAGGGTGTAACCAGCCTATATGCTGCAGCTGCTACAGTTAGAAAGCTTTTGACTTCTTGCATGGCACTCGCCCATCAATGCAGCCTCAGTCTCAATAAGATAATTTATTTACAGTTGGAGAAGGCGCACTTGGAATTGAAGACCAGTTTATCAAGGACGTGCAAATGTCTTCGAACTACGAGCATAGCACCAGTTATTCTGCCTCAGAGGCTAGGCTGAACTCTCTCCACTACTGGACGTCACCTGATTCACCTGACTCTGGTTATTACCTAGAGGTAAAACTGCTTCTTCTCCGCCACATCACCCATATCGCAACTCAAGGGGGAAGTGATTACAGCTTTGTATCGCGGTTTTACATTCGGCTAAGTGGCCAGGGTGGTTTCTGGCAAGATTACACAGAGGATGGAAAGACCAAAGTAAGTATACCGTGTACATGTGAAACGATGCGTCTTCTCGTTTTATACGGCAAAATGTCAAGTAGAGGAACTTTCCATACATGATCATCATGTCTTCGAACCTGAAGAAGTACTTTGACAAGCGCCTAACAAAAAACTAAACAAAAGAACGACAAGCCATTATTCCTTGTAATTATTCCTAAATTATATCATGTGAATGCACTTCATATTTTGTTGACAGAGTGGGTGCTGTATTTTGTATTTTCAATTAATTTCACGAAAACTTAGGACGTTTTTACTAAGAATATCGATGGTGTAAAACCGTCAACATATGAGTTTCTTAAAAGCAAGGAGTTTTAATTATTGCGCTATTAAAACTAAATCCAAATTAAAATTCTTTGGCGAAAATACCAAGAAAGAATTTAAATATACGACAGAATGTTAATTCCTTGTATTTGTGGATGTTGTCAATGCATTTGTACTTATATATTTACATATTCATATGTTCGTGGGAGAACATGTACGAAGACCGGATGCAATACTACTCTTTATTCAGAGTTTCTTGTCGGTAGGCGATCGATCGAGTTGCCAGTAGGTTATCTACTGGAGTGAAACGTGAAGAAGAGACTAACAAACTTTAAGTTTAACTTTAACACTTTCGAACTCTTTTACTTTACTTGCCCCTCCAGCTGTCTTTCTAACCAGCTGTCTTTCTGCATGTTTGCTTGTTTGTTTCTTTTTTTCCTTTCTTTTATCTTTTTCTTTCTTTCTTTCTTTATCTCTTTCTTTCTTTATCTCTTTCTTTCTTTCTTTCTTCTATTCTTTTTTCTTTCTTTCTTTTTTTCTTTTGTTTACTTTAATGTCTTGTTTAAAAAGATGATCACATAAAATATGTTCAGGGCTCTAATCGTGTAACCTGGACACCTTTAACCAACTATACTAAATATATACATGCTAAAACTCCTAAGTTCTATCAGATTTAAAAAAGTTCTTTATACTAATCGAGCCAAATATAACTGCATTTTGCATTCTTTTCAAAACATTCTCTACTAATTTGTCCTGTTGTAAAACTTATTTAGCAAATTTTTTAAACACTTTAAGTATCCTCCCAACGCATCCAGCAACGCGTTAATTTGATAGACATCATAGCTCTCATATCTCCTCTGAAGCTCAACACGAACTTCCTGGTATTTGTCGGTTTTTTCCTTGTCTTTCTTTTCCACGTTTGTAATCCATTGCAATACTATTTCTTTCTTTCTTCCTTTCTTTCTTTCTTTCTTCCTCTCTTTCGTTATTTCCTTGTACTTTCCTTTATTCTTCTCTTTGTTTCTTTTTTATTTCTTTTTGCCAATTTGTCTGTCCTATCTGTCTGTCGTTTGGATTTTTTTCTCTGGGTCATTCTTTCTGTACATAAACAGTAAACTGCAATTTCTGTTGCTTAATGATAATTTAATGAACTCAAAGTAGGTTTCCTAAATGCAAATCTGCTCTTCCACATAGTTTCTAAAACAGATGAATTTATGTCCATTTTGCTTTAGATATTTAATGGAAACCAACACGCACAAGACCCATCAAGTATAGTTTCCAACTGCCTGAAAGAGACACTACCAGCTAAAGCGATACGAATATATCCCACAAAATGCTTTCAGTCATGCTCAATGAGGATTGAGTTGTACTCTTGTGAAAATTGTGAGTTATTGCATAAATTCGTTGGATTAGCTGAATTCCTAGTAATATGGTTTAGAAGCAAGTATTTTACGCCGTTTTCCCTGCCAACAATAACATAACACAGAGTTCACGATTCATAAATTTCTCTCATGAATTTTGCAGTCTTGACGCAACATTGGCACCAAATTTTAGGATATGCCATTTTAGAGATCTTAATTAGAATTTCAAAGTTTTCCGGGATATGCAATTTTAGAGATTTTAGAATTTCAAAACTTCGCGAGTGCCGGCTCTTAGTGAAGAAAAAAAAATCCTGCTTAAAATTTCTTTATCAAGTTAATGTTTTGAACCTGGGAGAATCAATACGCGTTTGTGAATCCTGATCTTCCAGGTTAGTGTAGTGTGGAGAAAGACTGTCTGTGACTGACATTTTAACGGACTTAGCTGAGTTCGTCTTCAGACTCCTTATTTAACTGTGAAGATGACCACTGTTGAGTCTGATGCAACATCGGTCACTAATAGTCTTTCAGAAAACTATAAACTGACCTGAATGATCAACATCTATGAACACCTACTAAAATTCGTTTGTTTACACGAACCACGATAAATCTGATATGTGAAAGTCAGTCGTCCAAACCTAAACACTTTGTCGCATGACAGTCACAACTCGTGAATATCAAACCACACAATCCACGTTCCGTGAAATCATCTCTAATTATAAGCTCACCATACGGGGCTGTTCAATATGCCTAAGAAATGGCAGGGTGTAAACGTCTGAAAGAGAAAACAAAAAAAGCTTTAGGGTCGTATTAGGAGCAAACGGCTAACACAGATTCTTAGCTCATCCACATGGGAAACGAATAAAATAATTAATGAATGATTGAATGATTGAAGGACTGATTAACTGAATGATGATAAAAATACTAAGACAATTTACAGTTACAACCGACCATACAGAGTTTTGTTTGGTCTTTAATGAATGTTAATCTTAATAAAAAGTAAATATTTTTTTTTTTAAAAAATGCTTGAATAATGCTTTTCTAGTGTGCTCTGCACCACTGGGGCTTGAGTCTGGCAACATCACTGACGAAAGAATGATTGCTTCGTCTTCGAATTCTGGAACAACTGCAGCAATGGGACGACTTCTTGGCGCTAGCTCGTGGTGCTCCAGTCAACAGAAAGTTGATGAGTATCTCCAAGTCAATTTTGCTGAACCTTTCCTTGTTTCCTATGTGGCAACTCAAGGTGGAGCCAGTGCTGGTACCAATTGTTTCGTGACGAGTTACGGTCTCGTGTACAGAGATACTGGAGACAACTGGTTGATCTATGGAGGAAGGAGAAAAAAGGTAATCTTGCTATTGATGTTGATAATTATTACTAACTTATTAAAAATAATTTAATAAAATGAAGTAATTATACTATTGTTTACCAATAAAACTTAGAAGTGACAGTAATGAAAACACATTTTATAAAAATGAAAACAAATTCAGGTTATTGAAGGCTCAATCACTTAAATAAACGTTTTGTTATGCTTAACGAGCAGAAATATAGATGTATATTATTAATACAGCGATAGTTAATTGTAAATCTTACTTCTTTGCGGAAATAACCTGTTCTATGTCCCTACCAGATCTTTCGTGGTAACATAAATCTGAACACTATCGTGAAGAACAAGATTGAAGACCCATTTCGGGCACGTTCGCTTCGATTTATGATAAAAACGTGGAACAGTTGTATTTGCATGAGGGCTGAGGTTTATGGCTGTTATCCAGGTAGGTTAAACAGTAAGTTACGTAATACTAACTTTGCGTATGTTACATACTAGACTATGTCACGTATCAAATATGAGTTCCAATATTGCATGTATCACGTATCAAAGCATGGGAAACTAAAGTCGTCAAGGATGCAGTTT